>OX451389.1:16016591-16616591 GCA_949629135.1 Eremobia ochroleuca
TAAGTTAAAGCAAGCAATTTATTGCATTCCGGTCGCTCAGAGGCTGCGGTTAGGTGCAGATAAATCATGCTGGTATTTAGGTATCCCTCGCAGTGAGCCTTAAACTTATTCAGTCTGTCTAGATTACAACTGGAGCATAACTTTGTTTTCTAGTTTTTGCTGTAATTGAAATTATTAATACTGCAATCTTCCGTGTGTTATATTTGTATCTATCTAACGGTTGTCATAGTGTGCGAATGTGACGCAAGCAAAGAATGACGGACATATTGTGGGAACAATTTTGAGCATGAATGTGTATGGATTTAAGATAGATCAAAGAAACAATGGATGGATTATACCCCAAGATACATACTAACTGTCTAGTTTGGAGATCACTACACGGAGAGAAAATTCTTAGATTCTTATTCTATTCTTTAATTACTGTGCTCGTCACTGTAAAGTGAGTGCAAGTGACATCTACAGAAAATTTTCTGAGTGAGTTTGGGAAAAATTCACTATTTGTCCAATAAATTTTACTGTACAGCATAAGAATTTTTACTGTGCTAGCATGGTAATTTTTCCATTACCACTCAAATGCACTCAGATTATGAGACAGCACAGTAATTATTCTAAGATTTTTCTCTCCGTGTAGAAAATAATATATTGTAACATAGCTGTAGGTAGTAATTTAAGCTACTTACGAGTAAGTATGTCGTCTCAACTTGCTGATAACTTCTGAACCTGCTTACTGTATTACCTGGACTTCTATTTTCTATGTGAAAGGAACAAGTACCTACCCCAAATAAATTGGTAGTTAGGTTGAAGGGAATTCAATAATTTTCATAGATTTTTTTTTAATGTTCGACTCAACCAAAGCACCTGCCATCTAATCTCTTCACCACCCCTGGTTAGATAGATAGATAGATAAAGCATTTATTTGGCGCACACAAAAGACAGCACAACACACAAAAGTACAACAAGATGATAACCAGGTGCCGATATAAAAACAAATAGAAAATCACACACATCGAAATAAAAATGACACTATGACAAATGTTAAATCACGTAAATACACAGTGCGGTGTGCATCTCAAGGTTGTGCCAAATGGGAGTCCAGCTCAGCATGTGTCAGGCAAATATACCTGACGCTGATATTCTGCTGGATCCCTGCAGTGACACACGGACGTTGAGCAGACGAGATAAGTTGGTGTTGTGACAGCGTTATGAGTGAAATAATGTAAGTATACCCGACAATTTAACTATGTATTCTATAGTAAAGTTTTGCATTGTGAAACATTCTTGTGCGTAGCTGTGTTAATATTGTATTTTGATTATATGCAGATATAATGTGTATGTAATAATATTGTAATTATAGCACAAGCTCTGCTTAGTTTGGGACTAGATGGCGTTGTGTGAAAGTTGTGGAATATTTATTTATTTATTTAATTTTAAAGAAAGCTTACAGACTAATAACAATTTTGAATTTCGTACATAAGTAGTGACATTTGCTAATTACAAGCTTCCACATATTGATATCTAGTTAGTTACGCGTTTTTAGTTCATTTGCGTTGACCAGATACAGCGGTTTGCGCAAGTAAACAGCAGGGTAATTGCGCAACACCCCATCAGTAGCAATGTTTCATTATGACAGTTCAAAAACACTGTATGCATTATTTACGTTGCTGAGCACACAATATGAACATATGGACCAATGGATTAGCAATTTGCAAAATTAATCAAATTGCGAGTAGTAGTGTGTTACGCAATTAGGGAGCAGATTGCAATATAAACATATTAGGTATCGAGATAATACATACTGGATGATTCCTCTCTCAGGCTCCAAGTCTTCACAGGGCGCTCCACCCACGAACACGAACAACCTCCACCATGGGACCAACTCCGAAATCACGAAAACAAAATCAGCCGTTTAATACAAAAGTTCAATACCTACTTGACCAAAGTGTATGAAACAGCCGACCTTCCCTCCGCGATCCCGTAGTCGGCCCCATAGCAAAGCTATCCGTATTCATGGGCGGAGCACCCCATAAAAACCTAAGGTCAGTAAACAAAAAGAAAAAAAATAATAATAAAAGCATGCTGTGTATTGTGTCAAGTCGTACAATATCAAAATCGGAATTAAGAGCTAATTGTGGCTGTCACCAAAATACTCCTTGTTTAAAATCTTTCTAATTTTATGTGCACTGGTGCAGAATAAATCGATTTCCAGGTGTGATGGTAAATTGTTGAAAGCTACAACACTACGTATGCAGAAAGCGTTGCGCCTGTACTTAGTCGATGTGAATGGTACATAGAGTAGCGGTCGTTTTCTAAGGTTATTTAGATTAGTGCGGAGACGTATTTTACCAAGTAGTTCGGGACAATCGACGGAGCCGTTCGCGATGTTCACTAAAAAACTGATGTCACTGATATTACGTCTTAGTTCCAACGGTAAGAAATGATATCGCTTACAACGGTGTTCATAGTCGACTGATAATTGCCTAGCCTTGAAGTCCAAGTACCGCAAAAATTTATTATTATTATTATTAAATAAAAAATTATTATTATTATTATTATAGAAGCGTAGGTGCGAATAAAATAAACCGAACGATTTGGCTAAAAAAATAAATATTGGTAAATAACGTGTAAGTATTATAACTAAAATAACTATTATCCAACAAAAGATCTACAAACTACTCAATTACTATACCTTTGTTCACAGTTTGTGACCACGGGATAGGCTAACTCCTAGAGAATGCCTAAGGCATTAAGTCCCCCTTTGTACCTTGTGTGCGAGAAGATTAAATAAATAAATAAGTAAGTAGAATGAGAATGACTGAAATTGGATGATTCATGTTATGTAAGGAGTTTTTATCGTTTTCCCTACACTTTAACATTTTTTTGTACCTTACCGAAATGGTTAAAACCGTTTAGGCATCATTTATTCACATAAATTGTGACAGGGATCATTTTCGAGTCTTACCGGAAATCTGAATTGTCAAAGTTTTACCGACACCCGGTGTACCGTTCAAAAGTTGTAACATAATTATTTCTGAACAAAGTTGTCTTTCTTGGCTGATTTGCAAAATTTTACTGCTTTTCTTATTTTTGTGAATGATTTTATAGCGGGCAGTATCAGGTAGGACGACACTGACAGCTCACTCTACGCTCACTTCACCTAAGTTTTCACGGTGAGATGGTTACAGAATCGCACTGCAGGACACGAGCGGAGCTATAAATGATAAAATCAAAAACTATGTAAATAAATAATGGCGAATACCTACATAAAATATGATAGGACTAGATGACGAGATGTCGGTCGTACGGCGGGAGATCGGCAGACGACATTTTTATTTTATTTTATTTGATAGGAATAACAAACAGCAGTATATTACATAACAGGCACACAATATAGAAACTAAGAAACTAACAAATACACTACTCAAGACGTTATCCACAGATTACTATACAGAATAGCTAGCTGTTAGCAGAACAAATGAACAAATTAAAAAAAGCACTTAAATAAAACAAAAAAGACATTGTTGCCATTGCGAGCAAAACCTGGGTGAGGGTGGCACAGGAGCGTGGGGATTGGCATGGAAAAGAGAGGCAGTGGTGAAGTCGGCGTGTGGATAATGATAATGAATACCTACGTATACCTAGATAACTAGTAGGTACCTATAAATGATAAATGATAAATGATTTATTTTCTGTAAGTAGGTTTGTACAAACACTTTTACATGTCAATCATATTTTTTTAAACTAGATGAGGTCGGCATTTCCTATCTGACTACTCTGAGAAGAAAGGCCGAAACAAACTCAGAGGTCACAGTCTCTTTTAAAGTCCAGACATAATCTTGGTCAGATAATGTGAAGACCATGTAGATTGGTGTCTGAAATGGTCTTTTGAGTAAAGAACCACACAGATTGAGCGGACCTGTCCAGTCAGTGCACGCATTTGTCAAAAATCGTGCAGCTCAACTCAGAACTTGAGGAGCCTTACGATTCGACGAACAATACCAATGAAAGGACATTTGGGTAGGCCGCATAAATGACTCAAACTGCCAGATCATGATTAAAACTAACTAAGAAGGAAAACCTAAAAAAAGAAATGACCCACATAGTCTTCACACTCACAGTAATAATAATAAAAATAAGATACTTTACAAAGTAAATATCCATGTCATTGTTTATATAAAATTCATCAATGTCAATGTGTATATAAAAATCCGGATATAATCTTTGAGGACCATGTAGATTGGTGTCTGAAGTGGTCTTTTGAGGAAAGAACCACACTGAGTGGACCTGTGCAGTCAGTGCACGCATTCGTCAGTAACCGTGCAGCTCAACTCAGAACTTAAGGAGCTCAACGATTCGACGAGCAATACCAAGGACAGGACATTTGTGTAGACCGCATACACCACTCAAACTGCCAGACCATGATTAAAACGGAAACAATGATCCACATAGTCCTCACATTCACAATAATTAAAATAATATAAGACTTTAAACAGTAAATGTTCATGTCATTCTGTATATAAATATATATGTATTTAAAAAAACAAAAGTGTAAATCAGCAAAATAAAAAATAAACAACATTCACTGTCTAGACCTATTGGAGCAGCTCAATCCCAAGCTTTTTTGTCCTCAATATAATCTTTTACAGTATAATAGGCTTTCTGGCATAGTTTTAGCTTTATAAAAGATTTGAATTTATTAATGCTTAGTTCTTGAATGTGGCTAGGAAGTTTATTATAAAAACGTATACATTGGCATCTAAACGAGCTACCTATTTTCTTGAGCCTTGTTGTAGGAACAACATATTTGTGTTTGTTCCTAGTATTTATATTATGGATATCACTGTATTTTTTAAACAGATTAATATTTTTATGTGTATACAAAAGATTATCATAAATGTACTGAGAAGGCACAGTCATTATATTAATCTCTTTAAATTTGTCTCTGAGGGAGTGTCTGGGACTTAATTTATAAATGGAACGAATTGCCCTTTTTTGTAAAATAAAAATTGTCTGAATATCGGCGGCATTTCCCCACAACAGAATACCGTACGACATCACACTATGAAAATAACTAAAGTAAACTAAACGGGCTGTCTCTAAATCAGTTAAGTCACGAATTTTCCTAACGGCGTATGCTGCAGAGCTAAGCTTTTTTGACAATTTATCTATATGGGGGCCCCATTGAAGCTTGGCATCCAAAGTTATGCCTAAGAATACTGTGGTATTTTCGGGTTTTAACTCTTCACCCTTTATGAGAACACTAGTTTCTACTTGTCTAACATTTGGTATCGAAAACTTAATACATTTCGTTTTTTTTCCGTTAAGAAGTAAGTTATTAACATTAAACCAGTTAACTACTTTTGCGAGGGCACTATTTATATTGTCAGTAACCAGCTGCTGACGTTTGAGTTTAAATAAAAGTGAAGTGTCATCTGCAAACAACACTATATCATGATCATCCCTTATGAGGTAAGGCAAGTCATTTATATAAATAAGAAATAAAAATGGGCCAAGAATTGAGCCCTGGGGGACCCCCATTTTTACTACAGATCCGGGTGACCTTTTTCCGTTAACATCAACTCTCTGAATCCTATCACTTAAGTAAGAAGTAAGAAGATCCAGAGAGGCGTTCCGAATTCCGTAGTAGTGAAGTTTCCTGATTAAGGTTTCATGAAGAACACAATCGAATGCCTTGGACAAATCGCAAAAGATGCCCAAAGCATCGCATTTGTCCTCCCATGCATTATAAATATGTCCTAAAAGTTCAACTCCGGCATCAGTAGTTGAACGACCCCTTGTAAAACCGAACTGTTTGTTATGCAGTAATTTATTTTTGTTAAAAAATCCTTGCATTTGGTTTAAAATGAGCTTTTCAAAAATTTTACTAAAGGTAGGTAGTACTGAGATAGGTCTATAATTAGTAGGGTCTGATGTACTACCCGATTTAAACAATGGTATGATTTTACTATGTTTCATAAGATCAGGAAACTCACCACGATCAATACAATTATTAAATATAACAGCTAAAGTAGGTGCTACAATGTTTATAATTGACTTAGCAACATCCACAGAATTACCCCATAGATCTGCAGTCTTTTTAACATTTAACATGTGAAAAGTTTTAATTACATCTGTACAGGTGACATATTGGAAGTGAAATTCAGAATCACCAACTGGAACGTTTTCTTTAAGTAAAGACTCTGCAGCAGTGGGTGACGAGCTTAGAGATTTAGTAGTTGACACGGGAATCTCTGAAAAGAAATTTTCAAAGGCCGCGGCGACTTGAGAATCTGATCTAATTACATTGTCATCAATAGCAAGGCTGTAGTCACTACTTCGGTTGCAAGACCTTCCTGTTTCGCTATTAATGACATTCCAAGTCATTTTAATAATGTTACTACTATTTTTAATTTTTGAACTCAAATAACGTGACTTGGCTATACTACAGACTGTTTTAAATATTTTAGAATAATTTTTAACATATAAATTAAATTCAGCAGTGTTTATACAAATCCGTTCATCATATAATTCATAAAGTCGTTTTCTACTTTTATGTATACCAATGGTGGCCCAGTCACTGAAGGAAGCGTTACTATTGACTGATAATGTCTTTGGAATGAATGTTTTATCAAATTGTGTGCAATACATATTAAAAAAATCATTATATTGTTTGTTAGGGTCATCATTAGTCAACAGAAGTGGTAATTTACTTAAGAGTTTAGTTTTAAATGTTTCTAAGCGTTTAGTTGTTTTTGGGTTAACAGTGATATCTTTTTTAATAACTTTTTTGTTTTGATTTGGAATAGTGATCAGCTGTCCGCAATGATCTGAGTCTATTAAATTAATCATTTCTTTGTGGTTTGGTATAATATCTGTATAAATGTTATCTAGGCATGTGGCACTAATAGGAGTTATTCTAGTGGGCTCCAAAAATAGGTTAGCAAGATTGTATGACTGAAACAAACTTATGATTTTAGTACTTAACCCAGAATTTTCTAACAAATTAACATTGAAATCACCACAAGTGATGATGGACTTGTTTGTATTACAGATTTTGTGCAACACTTCATCCATAACCTTTTCAAAACAATCATACAATCCTGAAGGAGGTCTGTACACACTTAATATAATGAACTGCTCCAATTCTATACAGGCTATTTCAATTGTCCGCTCAACAGAGAGGCTCACAATGTCCTTTCGGTCCTTAAATTTAAGCTGGTTATTTACTAAAATTAATGAGCCACCATGTATAGCATTTACTCTGCTGAATGAACTACCAACCTGGTGATTACTAAAATTGAACATGAACTGGTGGCTTTTAAGCCAATGTTCTGTCATACAAAGAATATCTACGTTGTAACAATTCAGGAATAATTTTACTTCTAAGTCTTTGTTTAAAAATCCTTGAATGTTTTGATGCACCAGATTGATACTGTTTAATTTTTTTACACTTTCATTTGACTTATTAGTTACATTTTTGCTAGAGGTTGCCTCTATTGTCCTAATTTCTAATTTAAATGATGATTAATGTCATTAATTTTAAGCAAATTATTGACACAATGGTTTGAAATGCCTTTGCATTGCTCAAAAGGATCAATTTGTTTAGCCAAATTTTTGGCTGAAATAGAAAAAAAATATGATAGCGACATAGCTATCTGTCTTTTGAGATAGGTAGAAAGATAGTACATAACACAATTGTATCTATCTTTTGTCAAATATAAATTACTATTAATATAATAGTTTGTGTCAATTAAATGGATTAGCTTATCATTATAAGTTAAATTATGCAATGTCATGTTTAAATCATATCTTAACCTATTTTCTTCCTGTGGCAAACTGTTACTATAAGGGAATGTAAATAACACAATTTTTCTTAAACTAAGGTTGCACAATGTTCTATGATATTGGAGCAATTCTCTTTTATTTAAATTTCCCCTATTTCCCATAAAAATTAACAAAGTTGTTTCCTGCTTAAAGTTACATTTAATAATTTCTTTCATAATATCAAATAAAGAACAACCAGGCATACAGTAATTTATTACAGAGTGTCCCGGATATTCATCTGTCAGCAAGTGACCTAAGTCCTTTCCAATCTCATCACAAAATAGTACAATATCATTGTTTACAATTTGTTTACACGGTATAAAGGAGCTATTAACAGAAGGAATTGGCAAATCAACACAAGGATCCGGTAATGTGGTATTGCATGTTGACAATGAATGGTCCGGTGTAGGCACATGGGATGGTATTTGACAGCGATCACAGCTGTTAGTTTGTGAGTTCACCAGCTCATTCATTGCCAACATACATTATTTTGATGGTTTTAAAACCTAACATAGACATCATCAATCTCCTGTTCTCTCTCATAAAAATGTACCTAATAATTTACTTTAAATCTTCCAGGCACTAAATAAATAATGATTTCTGTTGAATTATTGACATAATACAACCTCTTCAATAATTAAGGAATAGAGATACGCCGAGTACTCGTTTACTATTCGGTACTCGGCATACTCGGCCATTTTGGTAGTACTCGTTATGAGCCGAATAAATCGGTTTGACTGTCGAGGTTCTCGAAAAGAACTCATAAACTTATAACCTGACCTCTTTACAAAATTAATGTAGCTTAGTCATTGTGAGAAATATCATCACGTGAAAAATACGAATTAAATAATCAATCTCTTGGGATAATATTTTCGCTTAAATATTGTTGGCACTTTTCAGATCTTCACGCTATTGCGGCACTATAGGTGCTAGTTCCTCGTAGCAACGCCAGAAACTAGCATGGCATTTTTCTGCAATATTAGAAGCGTTTCGTACGTTCCCAATACCTGCTCGGTAAACACAATAACGAGGAATACTCGGTACTCGGTTACTCGGTAAAACTTGTACTCGGCGCATCTCTACTAAAGAATATCTGAGCTTTGTCTCTCGGTACCAGTTAAGATCAAAGCAAGTAGCTATCCAGCCGTCGGTACGTTAATGACAAATACAATTCCTTTGTGTATTGTTAAGCAACTTCATCCAGATATCTGCGGGCGCATGCAGATATCAAGCTGTCATCCTGAATTCCCTGTAGTTTATGTTATGAATTTATTGTAGGTCGTAAGTCTCTGTAGTGGATTTCGATGTTGTTTTTTATAGATTTATGAATTTTATGTCGGTTTTAAAATATTTATTGTAGGTAACGCCTGTCTACATATTATGTATAAAAAAATTCAAATTACATTTTTGAAAAACTAACAAACGCCTCTAAAAACAAAAAAAAAAAATATTATATTGGCCCGTAAAGTTTAATATAAGTTGTAGGAAATATTTGATACAAGCGTCTCTGTTTTTCCTTGGATAGTCCAAATAATTTGGTTTATTTATATATATTCTTTTTCTAAAATGATATTTACGCAATAAACCAAAAATAAAGGCACAAAATAGTGGAAGATATAAAACTGTTTATCTATTGTACTTGTTTTTTAATTTTTAATTTTAGACATTTTTGTTTGGACTCGTTAAAACACATTTCATCATCACATGAGCCCACAGTCGATGGGTTTACTAGCCGTTATTCAAGAGTTCCGTTATCTAGCGTCCAGGTCTACCATCTGACCAGCTCGATTGTACCATAATGTTTCGTTATCATCGGAATGCATACATTTGTGAATATTCAAACTAAAACCACTACAAGTGATTTACTATTTAAGTATCCCGTTATATACCGTCCAGGTACAGACGCCAGCATATCAAGCTACTACAACCCGTCAAATTACTTTAATCGATATTACTTTATTGCTAGAGCATTAGGTTCAAACTTAATTGAGGGAAAATTTGTCAGTTTCGGGTAGCTTGATGTGCTGGCGTCTGTACGTCCTACGGGAAATCACCATAACTTTTTCACACAGCGATTTGAAAAGAACCGCAATAGTAGTTATTGTTCTTTATTAAAAGTCCTATCTAATGACATATGTTCGGTGGTTTTTGGCCGTGGGGACCATTTGTCCGGTCCTCCCATTTCTCATTCCTACTCCATCATTAGCCCCTGGTCACCATTTACCTGGTAACCTATTCATTGAGACCATTCCATGGAGCCCAAACAGGATGCCTCTGCTGTACGGGAGTTGGGTATCCTGCAAATTACAGGGACAGGGGCAGGGGGGAATTTTCAGGGGCAGGTGATGCTGCAGCAGCAGTTCGAGGTTACTATATCCTTCTAATATCATTGAAGTAACGAAATGCCAAATTTGACTCAATCAGGCCTGTGGAAGATGCTCACATCAATTCATCAACTAGAAAAGAGCTGATAATCTTCAAACGCCTGAAGCTATTTTCTTGAATCATAGCTAAAAACTCTCTCGATCAAGTCGCCTTTCAAACAGAAAAATAATAATGAAAATCGGTTCAGCCATTTGGGAATTACGATGGCATAGACAGACACACAGATACACAGATGGCACTTTAAACTTATAACACCTCTCTGTTTTTGTCGGGGGTTAGTAAAGCTGAAAAGTTTGTGTGTGTATGTTTGTTTGAACGCTTTTTTGGTACTCCTAGTTGGATTTGAAAAAATCCTTTTGCATTTCTTAGCCCAATTTGGAACGAAGATGAGGACCTTTAGTAGCCGAGCAAAACGTCAGGAAGGACGGTAAGCGAAAATGAAGTAATAGCGCGGGCGGGCTATGCAATGCGACGCGGTGGGTTGGGAGAACAGGAAATTTCACGCGGACGAGGTAGAATACCTATGCTTGATTGTACACCGTAAGGCTGGGCTTCCACCAGAAATGAGCAAGGATGCGTATCCAGGGATGTGCGTAAAACTAACCAATAACAACACTAGCTTAGCTCAAGCTATGAAAATGAAGCGATGATATTCGTTAATTTCACACACATCCCTCGCTACGCATCCTCGCTCATTTCTGGTGTAAACGCAGCGCAATGCTGTGTTTTTGTTTGGCTCAGCTGTGAATTTCTTGTACCTACCAAACACTCATTAAGGGTGTTGTATTTGAAGAGCCTTCACGAATGAAGATGTTTTCCACTACCGACCTTGTCAAATAACATTTCTTTGTACTACGATAAGTATCGTATACTTGAGTCGACATGAGGGCTATGGAAGACAAAGAAATTTACAATAAAAAACGAAAAAGACACCAAAACAATACCCAAAAAGTGTAGGTAGAGAACCTTCAGCTTTGTCACGTTACAACAATGACGTATTTAATGTCTTCTTGGGTAGGAGCTTGCTTTAACTATATTTTATTCCTATATTTTTTTATTTCTTATTTTTTATCCCACTGCGGACCGCGTATCGGCAAGCGTAGTGTGGGACGCCCCTCAGCTAGATGGACGGGCGACCTAAAGAAGGTGGCTGGGGTAGACTGGATGCGGAAGGTGGAGGACAGGGTGTTGTGGCGCAGTCTGGGAGAGGCCTATGTCCAGCAGTGGACTGCGATAGGCTGAGTTGATCCCACTGCGGGATTTATAGATGGCCCATAAGCACGGTAATATTATAATACAGTAGTGTAACTAGGCCGCACGATAGAAATAAATGCCTACAGCCGCGCGGTACGTAAACATGCGTTAGGGCTGCCCGTCTCCAGCATTTCCGTATCATGATTCATTCAGAACCGCATATAACTACCTATTTCACTCGTCTCAATAACTTTCCGTTACTCTATTCGCTTTATTTATTGATCCAAACACCTTTTTTTTCGTGAGATAAAAGGAAATACTTATCCATTAAAAAGACACACATTATATACCTACCAACTAGTAAGTAAAATTATTTTATAGTCTTACCTTTCAGAGTTTCCAGGTAATTTAAAAAAACTTATGTCTGGATGCGTTATTGACGAATTCATACAACCAAAAACGGCACAATGTTTCCTACTCGTCATATTAACTGATTTTTAGAGTAAAAATCGCGCGGTTATTGTTAAAAAAACAACACACCGTCCGTTCGACACTGCGGTACAGCCGTGACTGTCTGCGCCCCGAGCGCACCCCGACATCGAGGCGTATGAAGTTGGAGTACTGTATTATAATATTACCGTGGCACAGGTCTTTTTTCTATTTATTTATTATTTGGTAATTTTAATGGGTACATAACTTTGTTTAAAATGCTCCTTTTTTATTTGTTTTACCATTTATGTACACACATATATAAACAGACAAAAAAAAATAGAACAGAAAAATAGGTATAATGGTGATGCTTATTTCATAAGACATCTCTTCCAGCATAACTGCGATAGAACAATAGATAGAGAGATGTAGACAGCGTGTGAAAGTAAAGTAAAGGAGACAAAAAAAAATGTATTGTATTTTTCCTCTCCTTTACTCTTTCACACGCTGTCTACTTCTCTATTATTGTATCGTAAACAATTATTTATTATTCCCTTTGTATTTCCTGTGCGTGTCCCAAATAAAATATTTTTCTCTCCTTCTATAACGATATTTGGTCCTTGCTTGAACTATACCTATTAGGTTGCTATACACTTTTTTCTTATTTTTTAATCTCATACTCGTACTGGGATTTATAGATGTATGTATGTAGGTGTGTTCGTGGCAACTCAGCAAGCCTTTTCTTTTAAATAACTTTAGTAGTTTTAAATACTCCGTTGTTTACTATTTGTATTTCCTGTGCGTGCCCCAAATAAAATATTTTTCTTTCTATAACAATATTTGACATGACAGTGACGTGTGCGGTCTTTGCGGACTTATGTTATGAAAAACAAACCCTAATTGTATTTATTTGTTCACGCGACGTTGACATTAGGGGGACAAAGCTTGCCGCTCTGCGGACATTTTATTATGAAATTAGGTGATGTATTGCGTTTAGGAAGGCCTTTAGTAAGTGTTTCATTCATCACACAGCTCCGAAATGATGGGAGTTTGCCAACTATTTGTTACTGTACGTCTAAGTATACAAATGAAACAGATCCGTGACTGCTAAAGAACGCCTTTCATAAATCACAAAAGGTATAAACATAACATTTGTGGTTTTGTCCCATATGGAAAGATTTCACATGTTCTGAAAGAATTTTTTGATACCAAACTGTAGGCTGTACTACAACATATTATTATGATACTTACTCTTTATTATGTACACCATATAAATATTTGCTCAAACAGACAAACAAACCCAAAGTGGAAATAAAATTATATTTATAAAAACATAAATAAACGACTGTTCAAACTGTAGAACCGTCCCACCTTTGAAAAACTCATGTGTAAATGTTTTACGAGAAAGGCACGCAGCTGTGCGACCACTAATTGAAGCTAAACGTTCTTACTGATGAGACTGTTTTGTTGCATGAATGCAGGTCCTAAACCTCCTATAACGCGGCAAATTGACGTAGTGTGTTAATTACACTTAACAATAAATTTCCCTAACTGCATGGCACATTTTGCAGGGAGTTCCAAGCGATGGGGTTAAATAAAAATAAAAACACGTAATTCAGGCAAAACCCCTATTACAAAACAAAAAAATCACAATACTGCAACAGAATAGATCACAATAAAATAAAATGTCAATGCAATCAAAATAAACGAATGAGTAGGTAGGTACAAATTATAAAGGTCACAGAATTAAAATAAAATAATGAGTAGATACAAAAATGAACTTAAAACAAAGTATAAGGGTTACAAAATTGAAATTAAATAAAAGATCAAAATTGCATATACGATACAATACAAAAAAAAAAAAAATCATTAAAGCTCTTCACAAAGTCATTATGTGAATAACTCAGAAATTTAATGTCATTTCGAGTATATCATTCTGTAATGAGCGCTGAAAGGGTTCCCTTTGCAAGGACAAATAAATTGTTTATCAAAGGTAACATTTTACTACCTTTCTCTATCATTTCTTTACCCTCTTAATTATTACCGACTCCTGGACTGAATTTCAGTTCCAGGAATGGTTAAAATGATTGTTTGTTTGAACAAAGAGATAGAACACCTTATAAAGTAGATACCATAAAATATCATGACGACCGTAATCCACGAAGTGTTAGGCAGAGGTGAGGGTGACAGGGATATAGACGTACAACCTGTTACCATGAATTCAGTACATGATCCTGAACTCCCTGCCTTGAAGTTTGTCGTCGATTATTAAAAAAAAAAAAAATACCATACATTTTGACCGCGCCGGTATTGCACTTTTATAGGAAACAGCCGTGCGATTCTGTAACCATCTCACCGTGAAAGCTTGAGTGAACTGAGCGTGGAGTGAGCTGTGTAGCATTCGCTATGGATTAACACTATTAAGTGCTCACTTCACTTATGATTTCACGGTGAGATTTTTACAGAATCGACCGGCAGCTGTTTTTTTATGATAGCTGATCTTATCATAAAAAATAGGTTATCTAGAATCATGTGCTGAATTCAAGGTTAGGCCGTAATAACCTAGCGAGCCCTATTGTCATCAACCGGGCACAAATTCAGACTTCGGGATGCTACTGAAAAATTCCTAATGAAAAACCCATTAACACATTGCCCGACCAGCCGCTAGCCGGTCGATTCTGTAAAAATCTCACCGTGAAATCATAAGTGAAGTGAGCTTGAAGTGAGCAGTGTCAATAGTGTTAATCCCTAATGACAGCTCACTCCACGCTCACTTCACCCAAGTTTTCACGGTGAGATGGTTACAAAATCGCACGGCTGTAAAGAAAAAAGATACAACTAATAATTTAAACCTGAGAAATATAGCCTACTTAAAACTGAGAATGCTGAGGTATATGAGTGTTTTTCAGTTGGCACGGATAACAGGAATTTATGCTTATGTTAAAGCGAAGAAAAAAGTCCAAAAGTAATCCCGAATTCTGAATTGTGCTTTTGTGTTGCGTTATTTATTTCCAGTGAGAGAAAGAGTCTTAAGGAACTTGTCTTGTCCGTTTTTCTCTTGAGGACCTACTAAGCTTTGGAATGGACAACTACCTTCATCTTTCTGAATGACTGTCCCTTTGACAAAATTGCCTGTAAGTGGTTTAATAGAGATAAATGTTTGAGTTTTTGTACAATAAATAAATGATTTAAGTAAACAATCTATCTATCTAAAATTAATTCTTCAGACCAGATTATACTTTATTTAAATATTTACTTAGTACCTAGCCGCATTCATTAAGTCTTCAACATAAGAGAGAGAACACGCGTTCGCTTGCTGTTTGTTTGGTTAATACGGTAATTATCTTCACATTCTCTATTTTCATCTCTGTTCTTGCTGAATATTTGAATTCAGAGGGTTGTGCTAGGTAGCCCGCGAAATTCAAATTTTCTTACGTTTTTCTTACGTGTTTTGAAATTTGGAGATCAGTGTCAGGTAGTATGTTGATTAAAATATGTTTTGCGACCGTAACCAGTATGTATGCACAGAATTAAAACCATCAATACAACCCTCTAACTTCTTATTATCCTATAATAATGAATCATCGTTCGTTATAGTCATTCATGGATTATATGATTGAGGATTATTTTGTTATCTGCAAATTGCAAAAAACGTAAGAAAATTAACATTTTGCGGGGATTATTGTTCATTTTTATTTTTATTTTTTGTTTTCGGGGGGAAATCTTCAAAAGGCACCCGACCTCTGGGTCGGGGAGTGTGGGATTTTTACCTCACTAAAACCACCCCGGTGATCACCATCAGCAGATAGGGGTGGTCGCAGTTCCTCTTAAAAGACCAATTCCGGAACGCCCCCTGTAAGGCACATCCCTGGGGAGTCTGTAAAGGGGCCTCCCCTGAGCCTCGCTGTGCACGGCAGCACGTGATCACTGTGCCACCGTCTTCCCTGGGGTCACTTGGTTTTCGGGGTACCCTGGCGCTTTTTCCTTAATATAATAAGTGTAAACTATGTGTTATCCTATTAAAACATAATTAGATTGAAAAAATGAAAGTGAAGTACTTGAATATATAAATAAACATTTAGAAACAGTAATGATGCTATACTTAAGGGCGGGGCTTAAAATAACTAATGGCTACCTTACACAAAACATAAAGCTAACTTGTCCCTATATACAAGCTTTTTTTTTCACTTCAGTAGGTACCTACACACATTTACACTATAGTATGTTTCAAAAGTAACAGTCGAAAGTGTAAACAATCATGATAAGGCTCATGATGGGATCATGATGGGGCTCTTACGAAATCACTTACTACAAGAAAATAGTATCTAACACATTCTGTATTTCAAAGGTTTTTACCTCATATTAGTACACTCTTCGTAATTCGTACATATTTATGTACTGTACAAGGAATTACTTGTACAAACAATTAACATTTGGAGTACTATTAGTAAGGAAGTGTAACATTGAATGTTGACAATGTGACAACTGAACCAATTAGACTTAATTATAGATTACGTCATTGTGTGTGCAGACTAATCTCCTGAATTACTGAGCCAACGTCTTTAAGAATATTTCCTAGTAATATCCGAATCTAAAAATGTTTCATTACTGCTGTCATAATCTGAATTTGTAAGAGTGACTGAGTTTTGTATTTGTATATGTTTGGCGGAGGGAAACTCTGAAACTACTGGACAGTTTTTAGTTTTAGTTTTATGTAGGATCTGATAAAGATAACCAACTATTGCTTCAATTAAGTTTTTAATCTGAAATAGGCCGTACCTAATTATTTTATGTTGTATATAAACATTAAAATGATTTTAAACAACATATAACGCAACTAACTCTTTACACTAGGTACTAAATTAAATGACTAATTAACTAAACATACAAATAAAAAAAAAGGATACTTAGGCGACGAAATACTCGTCCGCATCGCTGTCACCCGGAAACGTGCCCAGAAGATTATTTACAAAATATCTAAGATAGGAGGTATCTATTCCTATCTTAGATATTTTGTAAATAATTCCTTTATAAGCTATAAATGACTTACCTAAAATTGCTTTTAAAGATTTTTATTCAAGAATTTCAGCAAATATGAGTCCAATAGGTTCAGTTTGCCTTTATCAAATCCGTGGCATTCACCCCGGAGTTCATCGGAAGCAGTTAATGTTCGGTGGTGAGCTCAAACCGGTTTATCCGGATTATCCGGGCAAAGCAAATTATCCGTTCGAATCGGTGATTAGTCACCGACTACCGTACGTTACTTTACTTACAGGTGTTCGCCTGAAACCGCTGTTCGAATTTAGATGGTTTTGCTGTTGTTAAATAGGTGTAATGATTGTCGTAGAACCATATTTTAGTGGAGATTATTCACTGAGAAGTCTTTCATTTATATTTTTACTAAGTACTACTTTGACAGAATATTGTGTTGACCATAGAGCAGTGTTGGGTTTTTAACCGTTTTGTGTACAGTGACGTAACTTGGCAAAGTTATAGCGTAGTGGGGGTAAGTTCGAGGATGTAAAGACACCGAGCACATCAAGCTACTACAACCTGTCAAATTTCTTAAATAGATTTTTAACTTTATCGCTAATGCATAAGGCTCAAAGTTGATTGGGTACAATTGACAGTTTCGGGTAGCTTGATGTGCTGGTGTCTGTGTTGTTTGTCATTATTATGGTTAATACCATAATTCCTTTTTAAACATGACCGTTTAGTAGTAAGTTCAAAAAGGAGAGGAACGACTGAAGACTCTGGTCAAGGTACTGCCGCGACTGTAAGCCTCTAATCACCCCCTGATAAAGGGGTTTATCAATGATACGTCCAAATTGGGAAAATTTTAAGTAAATTATTGTTTTTGATGGTAATATTCTAAGATAATACAAATAAGTAGTTAAAAACCCTCGCACATCATTAAACTACTGTAGTAAAGCTAGGTCTCCGTGTTGTTTACAAAGTCTTTTTTGGCAAGTATGCTAACAAACACAAAATAGTACCATTTACACAAAAGGCATTTTTCAACCTTATAAATCACTACTGAGTGACTTTTTGAAACACGAAACAGTGCAAAAGGAATCGCGGAACGGTCGAAATTGCAGTTTTACGTCGAGCGTAACCAACTTAATTTCGTAGAGTCGACAGAATTCTCACCTTTTTACTCCTTAAATTCCTCCCTTTGTTTTACTTTTAAGCGAAAAACGTGTCCTGCAGTGCGATTCTGTAACCATCTCACCGTGAAAACTTAGGTGAAGTGAGCGTGGAGTGAGCTGTCAGTGTCATCCCACCTGATACTAGGGATTGACCATTACATTTACAATCATAATCGAAATTTTACCTAGGAAAAAAATACTAGTTCTTATATTATATAAGAGCTAGTCTAGGAATTCTTTTTTTTTTTCTAGACTAGTCCTTATGGACTAAAAAAGGAAAAAAAATCCTTATATTCTGACTAAGTTTCTGTTTTGCTATTTTATTTTAAAACCCCACAAAATAGTAATGTTTTGACAAGTAATAGAATAGAATAGAATACTCTTTATTATGTACACCATATAAATTAAAGACATAAATATAAAAAAAATTACAAAGGGTGACACAATGGGCGGTCTTATTGCTAAGAGCGATCTTTTAAAGACAACCTTCGGTTGGATTGAAGATCGAGATAGAGATAAAGAAGAAGATAGAGATATACAACGTGTAACGTTAAACGCGCAAAACCTGAAAATAGTTTGATCAGAATAACGAGCAGAATTAATTGAACCACTTTTTAATATAGGTCTCATTTATCAAAACATCTTCATTAAAAACGTTGCCGTGTCTATTTATTAATAGGTCAAGCAAGCCAATGTCAGCGCGGTGCAGCGGCTCGGTGACGACTCCTCCCTCGATAAAGCGTCGTCGCAGACGCAAGAAACGATCAGAATGGCCAGTAAAACTAAAACAGCACATAAAACCTTTACAATTTTTTAATGACTTATTTTCTCTTTGAAATAGGTCAAATGAATTAAAAATCAGTTGGGGTGTCTGAGGTTTTCGCATTTAACGTTACACATTGTATAAAGTACTAATTTTGAAATTATATAAAATGATCAATTGAATTTGCATAAAAAATATTATTAAAATATTTATTATGATTGTAAATTTTTACTTGGTCAATCCCTAGCATCAGCGGGATAACACTGACAGCTCACTCCACGCAAGTTTTCACGGTGAGATATTTACAGAATCGACATGCTGTTACGTTGAAATTCGATTACCAAAATATTTGGAAGTCATTTGTGGGACAGAACGACTTCTGTAGCTACTGAATACCTTGCTGAACTAGGCTCTCTATCAGCAACCATCTCCTGAATATACAGTTACAAAAAGAATATTTGATTTAGGGCTTATTTTTCCATCGCCAGATAACTTTTATTCGAGGAATAATTTTAATTGACGTTTGGCAGTTTTTGTATGAAATAACTGTCACAATTTCAAAATTATCCCTGGAATAAAGTTATTAGATGATTGAAAAATCAGCATTAAAAATAAAATACCTACTATCAATTATCTACTATATTTTATCTTTATATTTAAAATATTTATTCCTCACATGATTGCACCTACTACTGTTTGTCTCTGCATCACCCAAAGGTTGGTTGGTAGAAAATGCCTATGGCATTAAGTCCGCCTCTTCACATTTATGTGCTTGAAGTATTAAATAAATAAATAAATATCAGCCCGGTATCTGGATTTGTGCATGGTATATGGCCCCTATTACATGGTACTTAAACTTAGCCCACTAAGGCAAAAGTCATCCAAAACTATTCCAGTTTTCAAGTTGATAGCATTAGGTTCTTGAGATATCCAGCTGTGACAGACGGACAGACAGACAGACTGAGTCGCACCATAAGAGTTCATTTTTACCATTTTGGTACGGAACCCTAAAAATGGCCATGAAGAAAGAAAAACTGCTACAATACAACGTTTCTAGTTACTTAAGCTTTCAAATGCCGTTAAACAAACGTAGTTACTGGTTATACCATTTGTATCGATCGGCTAGTACAGTAATATACGCTAGTTACGTTCTTAAGTCGAGTAAAATGAGTAATAGTCGAAATGAATAATAGAGGCATGAGGTATGGGCGAAATGCCGCATTCATGTCCTTGGTTCAATCATCTATGTGAGTGGGCGAAATTATGAAATAAATTTATAAGTAATTTAAATTATTCCAACAGGGTATGATTTTAATTTTATGTGAGAAAATGAAAGAAATAAAATAAAACTTAGGGCTCGTTATGAAAATACTTGAAGGTTGTATGGGTTCAGTAATTAGAACAAACAATTTAGGAACCTTTTGTTTTGGGATTTTATTTCTTTTCCTAATTTAATTATTGAATTCTACATTTATTCGGTCCACGCTTAGCAGTGGACGTCCAAAATATCTAAGAATTAGATTGATAAAAAATAAATATGTTAGTTGTGTGTGTGTGTGTGTGTTAATTAAATGTGTATGCCACATTACATTTTGGAAATTTGAGCTGGGACGTAGTTTATTTAACCAAAAACTCACAGGGTACCTACAATTTACACCTAGATAACTCCATTTGTCTCTCCTAGACCTAAAACTTTGATCAAGGGTAAATAGATATATCTACGATGGGTAGAAACCTATCCACCAAAAAAATACAGAAAACCGATCCAACTTGATCAAACGTTTGTATCGGCCGCATTCAAATCGAATCGATAGCGTTGCCGTCCCATGTTTTATTAAAAGTTAGCCTACGAGTACTAAGCCAGGCAGTGGGAGTGTGACCGACCTCAGGACAGACTATTAATAGGTGCACGTTGATCGATAACCACATAAACTCTAATATTAACTGTTTAATCTTCTGTATTATGAAACGGAACGTATCGATTTTTATCGTACGGATTTTTCCCAGCTAAACACTAGGGAATGGTGAAGGGAGGGACTTTTCGAGGACTATCTTATGTAATTTTGTTTGAATATATGTTTTTTTTTTGTTATTGGAAATAGTTACCAATCGTGGTAGTATTCATGGGTACCCTGAAAGTTTAGGTGATGCTCTCATTTTCTTTTTAATAGAGTTCCTTGTAGTCCTAATCAAAATTGAATTTGCTAAAAAGTCAAGAGACGATTACGTCGTCTAGCATCATCATCTGCCCAGCCTTTTCCCAACTATGTTGGGGTCGGCTTCCAGTCTAACCGGATGCAGCTGAATACCAGTACTTTACATGGAGCGCCTGCCTATCTGACCTCCACAACCCAGTTACAGGGTAATACGATACCCCTTGGTAAGACTGGTTGTCAGACTTTCGGGCTACTGACGACCCGTAACGACTGTCATAGATCCACGAATGACAGCCGGGACCAACGGCTTAGCGTGCTTTCCGAGGCATGGACGGGTCTTGGTATGTGAAGATGGTCATCCATCCACGGACCTACCGCGGCAAGCGTAGCTTAACCTGATCGATCGACCCGTGCGGCTGTTATTACTTAGCCACAAGCCCCTCTCCTTTAGAAGATTACATTGTCCATTTTCATATAAAAATAGAAAAAAATATGGAGATGCATCTGCCAACAAATAGTCGTACAGTTTGGTTGTATCTGGGTAGTTATTTGTCAACACGGTGTTGTTTTTACTGATTAAACTTTTAATCAATTTTTCCTTTTCATTTGACCAACGTGATGCTCCAATTGTGCAATTCTGTTGCAACAAACAACAACTTGATTGAAATTTATGAATAGCCTTTGTTGTCCACTCATCTGGGTAGTTTACCTTTCAGGGCTTTCAGTCACCGATGCACTGCCTTTCATACAGTTCTGTAAAAGATGCAAACTGTACCATGGTAACCTGATACTGACTGTTTATCTGTTCGCAAATGGGTTACTTATATGTACAGACATGGAAACTTATTTTGTGTTTATCAAATTGACGTATTACCTATGACATTTGAATTATAATAGATATGCATAACTGCTAAGGTAAGAACTTTTGGTGTATGTATGTTCAAGCAAATAAATGATTTGAAAACCAGCGCTAGGACACTATGCGGAGCGATGGCCGTTTGACGCTTATTTACCCCCAACTTTTTCTTTTTGTGTTTGTACTGCAAATAAACGAATTTTCTTTCTTTTTTTTCTTTTATATAATTTTCATTGTTTTTAGGGGCCCGTGGCCCGTGGGGCCGGTGGCTAAATAATAACAGCCACACAGGTCGATCGATCAGTTCAAGCTACGCTTGCCGCGGTTGGTCTGTGGATGGGTGACCATCTTTACATACCGAGACCCCTCCGTGCTTCGGAAAGCACGTTAAGCCGTTGGTCCCGGCTGTCATTCGTAGATCTTTGAGAGTCGTTACGGGTAGTCAGAAGCCCGAAAATCTGACAACCAGTCTTACCTAGGGGTATCGTATTACCCAGTAACTGGGTTGTGGAGGTCAGATAGGCAGTCGCTCCATGTAAAATATTGGTATTCAGCTGCATCCGGTTAGACTGGAAGCCGACCCCAACATAGTTGGGAAAAGGCGAGGCAGATGATGATTTCATTTTCATTGTTTTTATTTGATTCATGCAGCTATGAAAAAATGACAGTTGTGATTTGAATACACGGACAATTTTAGTTGTTAATCAATTTGGTAAACAATTAATTTTACCGACTTTGCCTAGGTGGCTTTGTGCTTACAGACAATTTTTCCCTGGCATACTTTCAACTGCTATAAACAATGTGTGTAGTATTTTTATTAAAATAAGCTGTTTGACCTTTGTTAAAATGTGGCTTTTTCAGTGAACACGTAGACCGTATTGTTAAAATTCATGGCTGTGACATATGTCAGGGACTTATTGATTTTTTATTAACAAATTCGATAAAATCTAAAATGTATACGTGGGTTTTGACGACTAAAATACGTACTAGTTTTGAAATTATTTAAAATTATCAATAGAAATAGCATAAAAAATATTATTAAAATCTCCATTATGATTGTAAATGTTTGCTTGGTCAGAGATTGACCATAGCATCAGTGGGATGGACACTGACAGCTCACTCCACGCACATTTTCACGGTGAGATTCTTACAGAATCGACCGGCTGTTCTAACTAGTAACGTCCGTCGTCACCCCGATGTCCCGAACGCCGCAATGTATTTTTAAACTATAGGTCGTAGATAAGTAGGTAGGAAGCTCGTAAATAAATATTATCATACAATAGTTGTGTACTATGGAGAATGAAGTGTGTCACACGCAAGGTCGTTGACTGTCGTTGTATGAGGCTGTTTAGTGACGCGACGATA
The DNA here is from genome assembly GCA_949629135.1 of Eremobia ochroleuca. Taxonomy (NCBI): domain Eukaryota; kingdom Metazoa; phylum Arthropoda; class Insecta; order Lepidoptera; family Noctuidae; genus Eremobia; species Eremobia ochroleuca. Next base: position 16,039,710 of record OX451389.1, read on the forward strand.
CTAATAAGCTTTAATGGTTAGGTATAGATTTTCCTTTCAAGGCATAGGTTTTAAATAGAAACTAATTGGATAAGAAATGAGTTAAAAGACTGAAACTTTTCTATGAAACACTTTCCTGAATTTACGATAAAAATGTATGTATATTTTTTTTATAACGCAATGAAACGAGTACTTACCAAGACACCTTCATACCTCGGAAAGCACGTTAAACCGTTGGTCCCGGCTGTCATTCGTAGATCTTTCCCAGTAGCCCGAAAGTCTGACAACCAGTCTTACCAAGGGGTGTCGTATTACCCAGTAACTGGGTTGTGGAGGTCAGATAGGCAGTCGCTCCATGTAAAATACTGGTATTCAGCTGCATCCAGTTAGACTGGAAGCCGATCCCAACATAGTTGGGAAAAGGCTAGGGAGATGATGATGATGCAATGAAATGAGTACCTACCTACCAACTTAAGTACGTAAGTACTAGTGGAAACCTGTGTTATGTGTTTTCAAGAACCTATTGCTAAAGTTCAACCTGCATTGGGCCCGCGTGGTGGATTACGGCCCACTCCCTCTCACTGATAGAAGGCCAGCAATGGGAACAATATAGGCGGATTATATGTATTTACCATAGTAATACTTCATTAGTGGAAAGTATGTGGAAAGAGTCTTATCGACGTTTGCAAACGAAAGATCTTGAACTTGCTAAACAGCTTTAACTCTGAACTAAGCAAGTACCTCAGTAGTTGTAACTCGTAACCCAATCAATTCTTAACCAATCGTCGAATTTAGCAATCACTCATTGACTGATTCATCAAATTACTTTAATTCCTGAAAGTACTTTAACTCTGTAATGAGTTCCTTGAAAAAGACGTTACCTACCCGTATCGAACAAAATGTTCTAAGAAAAGGCGAACTTTTCACAGTTCCGTACAATCGTAGTTACAAACTAGGTTAACGTAGACAAGGGAGCGATTTATTCGAATGTTTAATTTATAAAATCAACATTTATAGGTAGTCTTAACAAGGGGTATCGTGTAACCCAGTAACTGGATTGTGGAGGCAGATGCTCCATGTAAAATATACAGTGTGTCCGGACATGGACTAGCGATATTCTAAATACTTAAATATAAGCTATTTTAAAGTACTATTACACTATAGGCTTGGGTCCAATACACTTCCCCGCTATGTGGCAGCCATTTTGTTTTTTTTGTTGAAATATGCTCTATGCGAGTACAAAAAAAATCATATATCTCAAAGTTTTAGTCATACTGAGATAAAAATAGGCTTATTCGGAAGGCAATAATATTGTCTACCGTCTGCATTACAAAGCAATGTGTTCACAATTCCATAACTTTTGAAAAAAAATGTGAAAGTCGAAAAAAAAATCAAAAAATTATGCAATTCAACCAATAATGGTTAATTACTACAAAAACAACCCCGAGAACTTTTTTATTTTTTATACTAGATCGACAGTTTTTGAGCTACGCTACAATGCAACATAAAATTCACAACTGTATGTTTAATACTTTAAGAGTTATTGTTGTTTGAACATAGCGTATGCGCAAGCACAAAACGTCTTTGTTAACCGCCAGAGTGTCATTTATGGCATTCACTGTATTCCATCTGAGAGCAGGCGAGAAATACTGTTCGTTACTACCGTGGCCGTGCTTATCGGTGATTTCGGCATAATCAACGATAGGCTGATAGGGCCATTGGAATTGCCACCTACATTAAACGGCGCTAGATTTTTAGAATTCTTACAGACACAGTTTGCGGACAGCCTCATGGACCTACCTCTATCATACCGTCGGCGTATGTGGTTCCAGCTCGATGGTGCACCCGCGCATTTTTCTCGAGCAGTGAGAGAATATTTAAATAATAATCTACAGCCGTGGATCGGTCGTGGTGGTGTAGTAGCGTGGCCGCCTCGCTCACCCGATTTGACACCCTTGGATTATTTTTTGTGGGGTCATATGAAACAAAAAGTATACGCTACAGTTCCAAATACCAGGGAAGAACTCGTCGCAAAAATTATGGCAGCCGCCGAAGAAATTAGATCCGATTTGGATTTAATTAGGCGCTCATCAACCCAGGTGGCACAGAGAGCCGTAGTGTGTCTACAAGCTGGAGGTGGCCACTTTGAGCAACTGCTTTAGATATTTTAATCTTCATTTAATATTGGAAAAAACATTAAATAAAATTCAATATGAATGTTATGTTTTTTTAATGATTTCCTGTTTAGGGTTCCGACAAAGGCCTTTTGTGCTTGCGCATACGCTATGTTCATACAACAATAACTCTTAAAGTATTAGACATACAGTTGTGAATTTTATGTTGTATTGTAGCTTAGCTCAAAAACTGTCGATCTAGTATAAAAAATAAAAAAGCTCTCGGGGTTGTTTTTGTAGTAATTAACAATTATTGGTTGAATTGCATAATTTTTTGTTTTTTTTTTCGACTTTCACATTTTTTTTCAAAAGTTATGGAATTGTGAACATATTGCTTTGTAGTGCAGACGGTAGACAATATTATTGCCTTTCGAATAAGCCTATTTTTATCTCAGTATGACTAAAACTTTGAGATATATGATTTTTTTTGTACTCGCATAGAGCATACTTCAACAAAAAAAACAAAATGGCTGCCACATAGCGGGGAAGTATATTGGACCTAAGCCTATAGTGTAATTGTACTTTAAAATAGCTTATATTTAAGTATTTAGAATATCGCTAGTCCATGTCCGGACACACTGTATATTCAGCTGCATCTGGTAAGACTGTAAGCCAACCCCAACTGCTCTGTTTATCAAGAGTCATCACAAAACTTCTCGTATTTAGTCACTACTGAAACCAATGTGATAAAAGAAATAGCATTACCTATTTAATATTGGTGATAAATGTTGAGTTTGACGCACTTGAGTATACAACGGTACAAGTTGCATTAAATTCCGCCAAGCAGTTTTGGCGATAGAGCAATGGTAGCCCAGTGATGTCGGCCACGACTTACGAGTTGCAGGTCGTGGGTTCGAACCCTATAAGTCACTTAACTTTGTGTAAATGATTTCATCACCATTGCTCTCAAAACGGTGAAGGAAAACATCGCGAGGAAACCGGCATAACCTAGCCGACCTCATCTAGTTTAAAAAAAATATGATTGACATGTAAAAGTGTTTGTACAAACCTACTTACAGAAAAATAAATCATTTATCATTTATCATTTAGGACAAAAAATTCGAAGACATGTGGCCAATCCTCACTGGGCGCGCGTGGTGGATTATGGCCAGCTTTCCATCTCACAGAGAGAATGCCTCTGTCCCGGCTGTGGGAACATTAGTTATAAGCTGATCATCTAGCACTTTTTGTGCTGCACAAAATTATGACACGTGATATTTTATAACTTCGAGATACTTCAGCTTTAACGACATGATTAACCCTCTTCACCTTATTACTTACTAACAGGACCGCCGTATCTTTACAACATTTTTATAGGTACCCGTCATAGAAGGAAAACAGCGTATGAAAACATCATTGTCGTTTGTACGCAAAACCTCAGCATCGACGAACAATTGTTAGAAATCGTCGGGATTTAGGAGCCTGCGTTTACGATGCCTCTGCTGTTATCACTCTTGAGGACTTGAGAGAATGGTTGTGTTAATTTTATTATAGCACTGACTCTTTGAGAGTTTGAGCTCCTGATACGTGGTGCGATACGAAATGAAAATTACTATTACTTTGTGAAGGGGACGAAAAACATGAGAAAAACAGCAGATCTATTCCGTAAAAATCTTGAAGATATATATGAAATTAGCTGTTTCATCCTTAGCATCAGGTGGAATGACAGCCCGCTTCAAGCTCACTTCACCTACGTTTTTACTGTGAGATTTTTACAGAATAGCCCGGCTGGACTGAATAGGCAGCCTGTAATTTCTAGCGCAGTGAGCAAAGTTATCAATGCTAGTTTCTTTTCTATTTGACAAAATCATAATTACACGCTGATTTAATAATACAAAGTAATACTCGTAACATTGTGAAGTCTTTACCGCAGCTCCGCTTTCGCGAAAAGTTTGTAATACGCCGAGATTAAAGGTTTGTGATGTGTTAATATAACGCTTATTTTGTTTCCGTAACTCTGAGATTGGATAACAATATTTATTTCAGGCAGTGGTATAATTGCAATTCGATATATAATGAGTAAGTAAGTAATAATCATCTAAGTAATTAAGCTTGGTGGAAAGGCCTGGAAAAGATTGGCACGCAACGGGAAAAAATATTGTGATCGGGAGGAAGTTTTTTGTTATATCTAAAGTTAGAAAAAAGGCTAAGGGTATGATGGTGAGAAAACAGCTTGTAAAACATAAAAATAGAGAATAAAAATAAAAATAAAACGGCTAAGTGCGAGTTGGATTCGCGCACGAAGGTTTCCGTAACATTATCTATAATAACGGCAAAAAAATCATGTCTGTTGTATGGGAGCCCCCTTAAATATTTATTTTATTCTGCTTTTTGGTACTTGTTGTTATAGACGGACGGACGGACAGCGGAGCGGGAGTAATAGTAATAATCCTTTTTACCCTTTGGGTATGGAACCCTAAAAATGATTCTGTACCCTAAAAATGAGCTGTAAAAGTTAGTGGTTTCCGTACAGTCTATAAGTAACCTTATTTTTGTAAAATGTACAGCGGGGTAATTGCGTAACACACTATAGCAATGGCTTTCATTTTGACAGCTCAACAACATTCATTGCGTGATTTACGTTGTTAAGCGGCCAATTTTTTCGAACATATGAAACAATGGATTAGCAATATCCTACAAACGATTCAGATTTAGATTGATGTTGAATTCCTCAATTAGAATACAGATTAAGGACAGGAGAAAGACGGCATATAAAAGGCGAACAAGAAGTAAACAGAAAAATACCTGACATACATACTATTGTAAAATCATATTTATTTTTGTCAAGAGCAAAGTGTCACGCTACACAATCTAATTTTAACACGATTTTGACAGACTACACTGTGTATAGTGAAAGGTGAAACATTTCTGGCACTGCGTACCTGTTTACACCTGAATGTTTGAAATTTGTTGTTGTTTTACCTACTAGTAAATACGTTAGTACGGCGGTAACAATGTGAAAAAGAGTGAATTCATGGTGTTCGAGGTTAGTACAAAGAAGCATAGAGTAGGTAGTGCCGCCGGTATACCTATATGGTGTAGCCCTAAACAGAGTGCCTTGCCTTAAGTGCCTTGGCCACTTAGTAGCGGAGGATCTAAATGATGACCAGCCGTGCGATTCTGTAACCATCTCACCGTGAAAACTTGGGTGAAGTGAGCGTGGAGTGAGTCGTCAATAGTGTCAATCCCTAGCATCAGCATGACTCACAGCTCGCTCTAAGCTCACTTCACCTTAGTTATCACGGTGAGATTTTTCCAGAATATACCGGGACATGGAACGGGAACGAAGGGCGTTGTTGGTCCGATCCTGTATTCTTTTGTATAAATGATAAATAACAAAATATACAACGTGTAACGTTAAATGCGCAAAAACTCAGACACCCCAACTGATTTTTAATTCAATTAACCTATTTCAGAGAGAAAATAAGTCATGAAAAAAATTATAAAGGTTTTATGAGCTGTTTTAGTTTTACTGGCCATTCTGATAGTTTCTTGCGTCTGCGACGACGCTTTATCGAGGGAGGAGTCGTCACCGGGTCGCTGCGCCACGATGACCTTGGCTTGCTTGACCTATTAATAAATAGACACGGCAACGTTTTTAATAAAGATTTTTTGAAAAATGTGACCTATATTAAAAAGTGGTTCAATTAATTCTGCTCGTTATTCTGATCAAACTGTTTTCAGGTTTTGCGCATTTAACGTTACACGTTGTATATATATGTTGTCCCGCAGGTTTGCTAGATATACCGGACCGGTTAAGATCACCCTTTTCAAGGCATATTATCAGTCATTTTACACATACAGCCTGTGGGTTAAACACACGCAGAGGGCCTTCAACGCTCTTAGTGTCCTATATAACGACGCCTTCCGGGTGTTGTTGGGGCTACCGCGATTCTGTAGCGCGTCAGGAATGTTTGCTGCATCGGCTACCGATAGCTTTTCCACAATTATGCGCAAAAGGACGGCATCATTGATACGCAGAATTCGGGGGAGTGCTAATAGCATCCTGAAGGTGATTGGGGGTAGGCCAGACGGTTTTCCTGGAGTATTGGACCCGTATGCATAACCGCGGGTCTGATGCTGCAGGAAAATATATGAATTAGAAAGTGAAATATACAAATAATTGTAATTACGTATAAATACTAACATAGTTACGTAAGCTGTATTACAAACAAAGATCTATGGAACAAGTGTCTGAAATAAATGTTATTATTATGAATACAAAATTAATTATAATTTTGGTCATCACTTTGTTTCGTTTATAGAAAATTCAAGTATAACAATGAAAATGTTCATGAGTGAGTAGGTACGACTTTATTTACGTGTATTTTATTGTTTCCCTACTATTTTCACACTCAAGTCCAGCCATTGCACGGAAAACCTGTGAAACTGAAAAAAAAACGAATATTTGAGTTTTTTGAGTTTGAGTTTCGAGTTGGTGTTATTTTACAAGATTTATTGTTGGTATCAATTAGAAAACCATTGTCTTTGTTCTCTGTAGTAGAATATTTTGGTTGACCAACGTAGGTCAGGACGTTCAAGGGGATAAACGAGCTGGTTCTCTGGCATATATCATAATGAAAAATCTTTTATCTTGTTATCTTGATTCGAATAAATATACCTATTTGATCATAGCTTGCACTTAAAATTGAACATCATTTTGCGATCACACATCACCACAAACACTACCATTAATGTCGGCTGTCCCACCCCAAGGTGCTGCAATTCCAACCATTTCTCCAATATTAATGTAAACAACGTTGCTAGCTACTCCACTAACCCAGCACACATTCCTCTATCCAATCCTATTAACAAATTGTACTACAAATGAGAGAGCCTTTGAACATTCCAATTTCAATTAAACGTTTATGAATTCTGAAGTATTTAACCTAGCTAGACAAAGAACCTAGTTCGTTCAAGAAGTCTCGATTTCGTTTTATGATCTGAATAGGAGGTCAGGAGGTTTTCGCGACATATATTGGCGCCAGTCCAAGTATTTTATCTTCATAATGATATTTCATACAAGGCCTACATTGAGATTTATTTTGTACGAGCTTTCTTTTGCTTTCAGCATAGACTAACGACTTTCTTGGATCCATAGACAAATAAATGCAATGATCATACGTAGGCCCTTCATCTACAAAATATCGTAAGCGTATCAACACATGTAGCCTGAATTCTCCGAAGGCAGGCAGAGAGACCTTAGCGTTTCAATATGTTATTTTAACCAAGTTAGAGTAAATAGCCACTAACAATAACCTATCTGAGTAGATCCTGTATTACAAAAATGTAGCTGTTATTTTACCAGAACTTATTTATATCTATTTATATCCTTAAAACAGAAAAACAGCAATACTGCTAGATGACAGAAATAGGGAAAAATTATAGCTACTGTTTCCTCTTTCTCCAGATGAATTCTTAACCAAGAAGCTCCATTAGCTGGATCTAAATCTATCTGTTTACTTAGTAGAAAACAACACCGTTAGATACCCTCTCCTTTGTGAAACAAACAGGAATATAAGTCCCGATTGAAAGTGCAATAATTTAAGGAACAAATTGGGTGTTTGTAAGATAATTTCCCTCTTCTCTTGAGAGGGTTTCCATCGGGGTCCTTATCCAATAAATGTCTGAATACGTGCCGGAGCTCCGGCGATTTTAAAACGTGACGCGAAAAGCGATCCTTACGAAGACGAATTGGTTGGAAGGTTTTAGACCGTATCTATGTATAGTATAGCTATGTGTAGATGTGTTGGTTTACCATTTCGAAAATAGTTCTGACAAAAAGTGGGACATTTTCATTTTTAATCATTAATTAATCCGTAATCATTTATTTTTTTATTACCTAACCTCACAGCTGTAGGTGAAAGGTTTGGCAGAGGTGTACCAATTGTACTTACACCCACATTTCTCCCGGTAACTTTTTATATTTTTGCGTAAACCCCCTTCTACCAAGTGAAAAAGTCCGGACGAATGAGAAGGCGAGACAAAGCCCGGACAAGGGGCAAAAAGTCCAGAGATCTCCGGACAGATCCGGTTGGAAGATAACCCTATAACAGGAATCCTGTATGTAGGAACAAAAGGCTTACGATACGCATTTGAATAAAATACGGTATCTACGATATATAATATATACGAGAAAGATGATCAGTTCATAAATCTTGATTAAAAACTAGATTTGAGTCGAGATTATGAGTAAATCTGTCAGTTTCTAATGGAGATTCATGACTGAACATGAGCAGTTAAACAATAAACATCGTTGTGGAACGCAGACTTAACACTACGCTTGAAAATAATGATTAAACCTATCATATAGTATTGTTTACAATATGGTGTTGATGTCGTTAAATTATGAAATTGAAGTCGTACCTATTTATTTTCTGATTTAGATTTGTATTTTTTTTTTGTTTGTTTTTCCTATAAGAAATATTTAATGGGGCTCCCATACAACAGACATGATTTTTTTTGCCGTTTTTATAGATAATGGTACGGGACCCTTCGTGCGCGAATCCGACTCGCACTTGGGCGGTTTTTTAGTTTAGATGGTTAAGAATTAGATCAACCATGCTCTGGCATGGAAAAGGACGAGGTTTCTTCAAATCCTCATGCATGCCTTCGAAGTTGGACTGTCACTGGCCCATGTTAATGTCTGATTAGGTAGACCATAAATGATTTAATCAGCATAACGCTGGATATAGTGACTACTCGTAGTTGTAATTTCAATGAGTGTCGGCCGCGGTGCGAACAGACCATTAACAATTTTACGAGCTCGTCCATCAAACTGATTCAAGGAGAATAGGCGCCAAACTGAGGTGTTATGCGGGGTGTCCGAAAAGTCATAGATTATCTTTTACCTGCTGATGGGCCACATTGAGATCTACCAACAATTTTTTTTTTTTTTGTTACTTTGAAATATTTCTACTCTAATCTAGAATCATGTGCTGAATTCATGGTTACAGTTTGCGTGTCGATGCCACCTTGTGTAACTGAAAATAGAAATAGACGTAGGAATGAAAACGGATGTCCGAAGTAGGAAACGGATGTCCGACATAACCGAGTTTAATTCCTTTATCCATTTTCTCTGTAATCACACCCTAATCCTTTAGCGGAAAACAAATTAATTTCTGCCCAACCGTTCCGCTGAAATTAAACAAATAAATTAACACGAATTGGTTCGCACTCCTATTACGTTTGAAAAGGTATTGTGTGCACATAAAACACGTCGCTGACCGGGGATTGTAACTGCTTTATTCATATTTTTACAGCTGAAGCCGCTAGTACTTTACTAAACATTTTTGTGTAAATTTTATAAGGCTCGTGCTTTATTTGAATACTAAAGAAAGAAGAAATGTACGCTTGAACAAAGAAAATCTAGTGTAGCTACACCTTATTACGTCAGCCTAGGTATGTAAAAAAGAAATTCATACTTTCCAGTTGGTAGCGTTACTTTGTACGGTAGTCATGTACGTAGGTACGTTGTTGTATATATATAATTTAAAGTGACTAACGTACTCACAGAGGTGTAATGAAATGACAAAGGAAGTTGTGCGCGCCAACTATTTGAGATACACATTATAAATAGACAGATAAATCCATCTAATTAATAGATATCATGGTACTAATGACGAAATTTTACACATGGTCGTAAAAGTGGTCTAACTTCAGACCTATATATTTGACCTAGTTTGTTGAAGATATCTACGTCATAGGTTTGGCTGTATCCCAAATTTGGGAATAAAATTTCGGCGAAGAAAGTGTAAGCGATTGGTGAACGACGTCGCCGGCAGCCAAGCTGTCGAGACGAACGGTTTACAACTAGATATATGGTTCAGACGCCAGCACATCAAGCTACTACAATCTGTCAAAATTATTTAATAGATTTTCTACTTTATCGCTAAAACATTAGGTTCAAAGTTGATTGGGAAAATTTGACAGTTTCGGGTAGCTTGAAGTGCTGGCGTCTGTACATTAGACAAGACTAATACAACATTTTTATATGTACGTTTTCTGGATGAGAAAAGTTATTGAATATGTTATGTGATACGCCTGAAAAATACACAGAGGCTTTATCAGGGTTTTCCTTTCAATTTTGTGCTCAAAAAGTTTGTAGGTACCTAGTTTTACCAGACATCTTATAAAATATAATATTATGTCCGCAAATGTTACGTTTTACTTTGCGAAAATTAATATCAACACATTAGAAAGTTATTAACTTAAAACATACTTCATAGAACGGGCCGTTAAAGTGAAAATTTATACCACTACCCGCATATTTTCAGCATCGCGCGACCGATAAAATATAGAGTTACGGACACGTCTTTATTTAAAGCTACTACGCTATAATTTAATACAAAAGGTGATAAAAATAACATACCTTCGCCGCTCCCACCGCAGTATCGATCCCCAGCACCACCAGCACGCAGACCTCGGCCAGGCCGCCACCACTCGAGCAAAGAAAAACAAAGCAAGTGAACACAACACAGAAAGTCCACACTATTATAAAGCGGCCAGCGAAAACCGCAACAGTTCACTTTTCGCCACAGTCAACTTCAAGAGAACTTCAACAACTTAAAAATAAGCAGAAGCGACGATCCGACCGCGTCCAAGACTATCCAATTAGATAAGAAGAATTTTAGCGAGTCAAACGGCGCGCTCCGCGGAAAAGTTTTATGTGATTTTACGTTTGTCCATGCCGTAGGCGCGAGCCGAGCGGCTGAAAGTTTTCAGCGTAGCGTCGGGAGCCAAGTGTGCTTTTGTTACGCAACTCAATGCGGCGCCGCGCCGCCAGGGGGAGCGCGCGCGCTCAGTGGCGCAGTGGCGGGCATGCGCAGTGCCGCGCCGCGACTGGCGCCCCGAGCCGGCCCGTCGGCTGCCGCACGTACCGCCGAGTCCTCGGCAATCTTTTCACTCCTCACCACTCGCACTAGCTGCTCCTTTCAACTGATATGAGCGACTGGCCTAATTAGTAAGTACCACACTACTCCCCAGCGCATGATGCCTTGAACAAACTTCCAGCTACCGCACGCTGGGGTATCGCTGGGTAATCAAACGGAATTCATCAACCATGTCCATACATCCTGACCCACTTTTTGAGTTAGTGTCAGAGGAAAGTCAATAAACAAAACAGAGGTCATGGTGCCAAGAATCGCGTGGAGCCGCGATAATGGCAGGACGGAACGCGAGCGCTATCTGCGATCTCGAGTGAGGCAGGTAATGTACGTGGCCCTTGGCACAGGCAACTGAAGGAACACGGGTGGGTTTTAGTCAGTAAAAGTCTGACACACCCTCCCGTTCCGCCCAGAACGGGAGAAGTTATTTGATAATTTCCCAGCTAAAAAAAAAAAAAAAAAAAAAAAAAAAAAGGCAGGTAATGTAGCTAACCAAATACTGCGAATAGCGCCGACCTAAGTGCCTTGAGAAAATAAATAAATACATAAGTACACAGTAGTACGAGTAAGTACTTGGTTATATTGTACGGGATCGAACAAGCTTTGTAAAAATAAAGCCTCGGTTTAATCTGACGGTTACGCAACGCTTTCGGCTGTCAGTTACCTACGAAGCCTCATAGAATATTCACCATTCCACTAGACATAGGAAGAACGCCTAAATAAGAAAAAGGAAAAAGCTATCTACCGGCTGTGATAGATACGCAACCGAGTGAAAGGGAAATGCCCATTTGATAAAGAGGTTTTGGCCAAGTGACGCCCACGAAAGAAACAAATTATAGGCGTTAGTTCACAAGTCAGTTCATAACATAGATAAAGAAACAAACACTATTTTTTACATAGAACTCGGTTGGACTTTTATAAATCATATATAAAAATTCAAGGTTAAAAAAGACATACTTACAGGTTTCTGATTTTTATTCGTTCTCATTTAAATAAATGACAAGCACGTCATGTTTGATTGAAACCTTGCCCAGCCCCAGAAACACACAATTGTCATCACGTGGGCACAACACCCTACTGTCCTCCGACCAGATATACAATTGCAAGAATATTGCCGTATTGCTTCTAATCCTGTTTCGTCATTCTTAACAATTATACAAGTTGTAACCACATCGTAATTAAAGTCGTCGGAATATCAAATATAAAAACTTAGTAGAAAAGAAAATCACAAGTCGCAAGGAAACAGCACCAAACAAAATGTGAAATGTCAATGTCAATCTGTTGTCAATTACGATTATTATTGACGTAGGGGTGAGGTTTTAAGATCGATTTATCGAAAAATCGATATAAAAAAAACTGGAAACACGGAATCGGTTAAATAGATCGTATCTATTTATAAGGCCGAATATGGATAAACATTTTTTTGCCTCTAAACAAAATAACAAAAGCGAAACAATACGTAATAAAAGTTGATTTTCCAAAAATCGATTTTTGGTACGTAACCCGTTTTAGTGTCTCGATTTTTTTCCGTAAAAGTTGTCATCCCTACTTTGACAGGACCAACGACCGGAAGTGTTAAATAAGGCAATAAACGATTGAGTTTCTTGATTAAATCAGCTTTTAATTCCGGAGATTTCATGACAAATAAGTAATAGCAATATTTTAGTTACTAAATGGGCATTTTTTTTTTGCATTTATCACATTGCTGGGCAAAACATGGCCAAGAATGGGCGTTTCCCTTTCCTGAACATTTCTCTATTCGATGACGAATCCTACACAAAAAAGTTCGATTCTAACTATTTCTGACCTAACTTTTTTACTTTTTAGTATTAGAGACAACGGCCATAAAAGGATCATAAATCAAAAAGGAAATTCACAACTGAAGTAGCTTTACAAACTTTCATAATATAAAGATAATCGTTCCTCTAGAAAATTGTTCCATCTATCTCACCCGTTTTCTCTGACACAGTTGGCAAACTTCTATCTTCTTGGAACTGGTGATGTGCATACAATATTATCAGTAGCTGTGATTATGAGCAGTATGCACACCTGTGGCGTAACGAGCGATATACTATTAGGTCCTACACAGACGGACGCGTCGCGGTTAACCGTCGCGCGGCTGTGATGCTGCAATATTGACGGTGAATTGTACAGACGAGACGCCAGCACATGAAGCTACTACAATCTGTCAAATTTCTTTAAGAGATTTTCAATTTTATGGCTAAGGCATTAGGTTCAAGGCAGATTGGGAAAATTTTACAGTTTCGGGTAGCTTGATGTGCTGGCGTCTGTACCTATGCCTGGTATTACGAATTACCTACACCAAAGACGCTAGTTCCACTGCGTTTTTAACAACCGCAAAGTACTGTGAAAAGTGGTGAAAATTCCATTGACACCTAAACTCATTTATAGGCTAGTAAGATATATATATAAGATATAGAGATATATATATATATATATATACACACATCATCAGGCTATAATGTTCTCATTGCTGGGACACAGGCCTCCTCTCGGTGAGAGGGAGTGGGCCGTAATCCACCACGTCTTGTGCGGGTGGGTAGATATCACAAGTCCTCGAATGTTTTGGTTCCAGGACATGCCAGTTTTCTCAAATATTTTACACAAAATAAAGTGCTTGCTTAGGATCAAACCCACGACCTTGAACTCGTAAGTCGCAAACGTTACCAAAGGCCCGCCACCGCTCTGCTAGTAATAAAATAATGATAATTCACAAGACACGTTTTCTTCTTCCCAGCTTTATCCGTTTCTAAATTTATAACCAGACCTAATTGCCGTTTTGATTTAAAGGGGTTAGTCGTCAGTCGTGTATGGCTTACGGTACATATAAGGCAGACACGTCTGTACATCAATGAAAATAGCGATATTTCGGAAGCTTGGCTGCGTATGCCTACTTACCTAGCTACACTTAAAGTAGGTAATAAGTACCTAATTTATTTATATTGTGAATTTGATTATCTATTTTATTTTATTTTATTAAAACTTTATAAGTAAAAAAAGTACTGTACAAAGGCGGACTTAATGCCTGCACCTACTTAAGCTGCAGTATGTCTAGTAGATAATCTATCTCAACAGTCTGTCTACCTAACTACGTCGCAAGAATTCTGGTGACATAAAGAGGAATTTGCCGCGGGTTGACCGCGTCCGTTCGTCGTGAGCCTTAGGGGCCGTCTCCACGAGCGAGAGAATCGCGGCGATATTACCGTCGTGCCACGTATTTCTATACACTCTCTTAGAACGTGTCTACACACGGCGATGTTATCGCGGCGATGCGACGAGTGGCTGAGTGCGAGCGAAACGTCATCGTATCGCCGCGCGCGCTCGCTACGGAACATGGCACCAATGGCACGCAGGCGTCCCACCCGCGTCATTTCTTCTTTGCCTGTCTGCTAAGCAAGGAGTTTATGTATTGACAAGTTTTTTTTACACATTAAACAATGTTTGACATTGAAAAGTTTATACTTGAAGTGAGGGAGAGACCAGCCGGTCGATTCTGTAAAAATCTCACCGTGAAATCATATGTGAAGTGAGCACTTAATAGTCTTATTCCCTAGCGAATGACAGCTCACTCCACGCTCACTTCACCCAAGCTTTCACGGTGAGTTACAGAATGGCACGGCTGCACTTTACGATGTGCAGTTGCCAGTATCATCGCGGAAACGCGGCGATTCCGGTACGAGTCGTCGCGGACACGCTGACGGAATAATCGCTCGGTCGTGGAGAGTACCCGACGATAGAAGCGCGGAATCTTCGCGATTCTCTCGCTCGTGGAGACCGCCCTTTATGTAAAACAATTAGCAGGCACATCTGGAGAAGCGCTACAACATGTAACAATTACCGGGAATTTCTGCTTAATATCCAGATACATGTAGCTCTTGTTACTGCTTAGTATAATTTTTGCTGTTCGATATTCTTCTATTGTCCCCTCAAACTTAGAGTATTTGGTACAAATTCTCTACCGTATTTAGAATAAGAATAAGCGTACAATGCTCCTAAAATGGGAATCCACCACGCGCGGGCCCAGTGCGAGTTGGTGGATGTCACATGTCTTTGAAATGTTGGTTGTAAGACATGCTCCTCACGTTTTCCTTTATCGTTTTGAGAGAAGGACTGTAATTCTCTATGACACAATGAACGAAACCGCGCGAAATCAACGCGAGATTGGCGGGATTAGCTAAGGAATTGACGTGGTTTCTGTAAGGAATCGTTAAGTGGTCATAGTGAATTAGGGCCCAGTGGTTGTGAAATAATTTACACAATTAGGGCCCATCAGTGATGAAATAATTTACAAAATTAGGGCCCAGCAGTGATGAAATAATTTAAACATTTAGGGCCCCAGTGGTGATGACATAATTTACACATTTAGGGCCCAGCAGTGATGAAATAATTTACACATTTAGGGCCCAGTGGTGATGACATAATTTACACATTTAGGGCCCAGCAGTGATGAAATAATTTACACATTTATGGCCCAGTGGTGATGACATAATTTACACATTTAGGGCCCAGCAGTGATGAAATAATTTACACATTTAGGGCCCAGTGGTGATGACATAATTTACAAAATTACGGCCCAGTGGTGATGACATAATTTACACAAAATAAAGCGCCTGTCATGGACCTTAAGGGTGCGTTTCCACAGAAGCGGAGCTGCGCGGACCGGAGCGGAGACGTGTAGGAATCGTCCAATCACAGACGAGACGAGTGACGCGATGAGGATTTCAACCATTGGGATTAGTCTATTCCTGCACGTCTCTGCTCCGCTTCGCCCAGCTTCGCTTCTGTGGAAACGCACCTTTACCTACACTACTATAGTACTCGTCATTACCACTGGACCACCACTGCTCTGCTGCATTTAGGTATTAAAAATAACTATTTTATGCAAGAACTTGCCCAACCCTTAAGGAATAGGTACAGTTGAGATGTGATGTTATGTTTTTAGGATTCCGTACCCAAAGGGAAAAACGGAACCCTATTACTTCCGCTCCGCTGTCCGTCCGTCCGTCCGAAGGTCTGTCACCTGGCTGTATCTCATGAACCGTGATAGTTAGACAGTTGAAATTTTCACAGATGATGTAGGTATTTCTGTTGCCGCTATAACAACAAATATTTAAGGGGGCTCCCATACAACAGACATGATTTTTTGCCGTTTTTACGAACCCTTTGGCCACGTTCACACGGCGTCATTCAGTACGATATTTTGCTGTATAATTTTGGGATCACATGGTAGTTCCGAACTGCATTTGTTTTTGACTGTTTGAACAGGCGGATGTTGACGTGTGATCTCAACTTTTTATCGTCAAATATCGTACAGGACAGCACCGTGTGAACGACCGCTTCGTGCGCGAATCCGACTCGCGCTTGGCCGGTTTTTTTAATTAGGTACTTAACTTTTCCTCATAATCATAAATCTTTGGACACTGCAGATTTTTGCCTAAGTCTGATAATAATTACTATGCCAAATGAAATGAACTAAGTACTTAATGGTGACTAACCGTCGTTTCGTGCCTCATTATAACTCCAAATTTGAGACAGCCGTTGCCACCTCGCAGGTATTGTGACCTCAAATACCTGCAAGGTGGCAACGCCTGTCTTGTTACATGTCCAGTTACCTGAAAGTACGAAAAATTTGACTTTTACCTAACTTAGCATTATTTTCATTAAGTCAATTTGAATTTTAAAGCAGTCGGTCAGTCAGAAAGATGAAGCTAGTTGCCTTTTCCAAAGCGTAGTAGAAAGGTACAGACGCCAGCACATCAAGCTACTACAAGCTGTCAGATTTCTTTAATAGATTTTCAACTTTATTGCTAAAGCATAAGGTTCAAAGTTGATTGGGAAAATCTGACAGTTTCGGGTAGCTTGATGTGCTGGCGTCTGTACCTAAGGAGAAGAACGGGTAAGAAATTCCATGGACACTCGCTCACTCACACTAGTCCTACATCGAGCAGTGAGGTGTGATAGACCATTTTAGGTATATCATGTCATGTCTAGATTCTAAATTGTTTGCAAGAATGTAGGTAGAGCTAATCGCCTTTATTACTAATTTAAGGCGGAGCCAGATATTACTTTTAAGCCGCGGTCCCACGGCTCGATAACTGACAGACCGCGCCAGGCGTTGCTACGCCTGGCGTGGCCCGTGTCGAGCATTCTTACGGCGTGTCGACCCGTTGCGGCCTGTTGGCCGTTATTCCAACATGTCAAGTTATACGCTGTGGTTTTATTCAGTGATCAACAGTTAATAAGTGTTGTGTAACGCGCCCGGAATTTCTCTTCGCCTTTTTTATGCAGGACGCCACAGGCGCCTTTTGAACTTACTGACGCCCGATGGCAGGCCACCCGCGCCTCATCGGATGCGATGGTTTCCACGTCCTGGTGGCCTGGCCTGGCGCCTGAGGGCCTTGGGACTGCAGTCTAGTAGGCTGATATCTATATCTTATATCTATGTAGGTTCCTATTTAAATGTTATTATCGAAATCTGTAAGGTGTACCTACCGAGCACGTCGATAATCACCTTGGTATTCGCTTGACCTCAAGTTCAATACAAATTAAAGCAAAGTATATTAGTTTCAAAGGATTAATCAGCTTGAGTCAACGGTTCGATTTAACCTCCTGTCAGCGGTAGGTAGCCGGTAATTTAATCGAAAAAGGCTACATTCTTTTATTAAGCCAATACCTTTTACCTTAATGGATACAGCTACATTTTAATTTAACTTTTACGGATATAGATAGGAAAACAGTGGTGGCCGCGACTTACGTGTTGTAGGTCGTAGATTCGTAACCAGACAAGTCACACTATTCTCAAAACGGTGAAGGAAAACATCGTGAGGGAACCGGCATGTCCTAGAACCAAAATTCAAAAACATGGTGTGACGTCTACCAACCCGTACTGGGCCCGCGTGGGGGATGACGGCTAAAATAAAAAAAATCATAAACAAAAGTAATTTATTCAAACTAGGCTGAGAATCAGAACACTTTTCGAACGTCAATGTGAATGGTATTCTTAACGCATTGTCCCAGAGGTGGGACTCACCAATGTTGATGAGGTGGATGCGGCTGCACGCTAGCGGCCCCTCATACTTATTATAAGTTATAATAGGTACTTACTATAATATTTTATGTGTTTTTGACTATCTATTTATTTCTATTTCTGCTTAAATTATATTTTTATTATTATTATTAGTTGACAGTTTAAATTATATTTGATTATTATTATTATTATATGACTTAATTTATTCTTTTATACATGTTCAGACATTCACGATTAATTTTTATAATATTTTTAAATTATTGTATTTTTAAATTTTATTATTTTTTATGTTTTATATTGTTTTTATGTAATATTATGGATTTTTATTATCTGCAATAAATAAATTGAATTGAATTGAAAATTACAAAAGACAGTCCCCCAAAACGCCCGCCCTTCAACCACTTCCTAGTGCTTTCGCTCACTCCCTCCCACAAGGAGGAGGCCTGTGTCGCAGCAGTGAGAACATTATAGACTAACATGCTATCTTTATGCGATATAGGTGTGTGTTACCTACTTTTCAGACTTACCATCGATACTGCTCACTAACTATTTCTTTGCTTTCTAATCTGTTTTTTTTTTTTTTTAATTTAAATACAAATTTTCTATTATAATATACTAGTGTAATATATATATTTTTTTTAGATTAAATTAATAATTAATAAAATGTTACCATATATTATACTTAGATTAAGTTACTTTGCATGTATACATAAGTCCTCTTCCTAATTTTTTTTTTTTTGCTGTGCCCGACAGGGTCCACGATTGTTACAACAAATATTACCTACCACCTAAGCATATACATTGAGGAATGCAGTAAATGACTCAATCATTTGAGTTTTGAGTAGGTATCATATTAGGTGAATCAAATATAAACAGGACTTTTTTATTACTGGTCGTTGAGTGAAGTGACGCGCTTGGTGCTGTTGTATGTGTTAGGGGGGATCATCTAGGGGAGGGGGGTATACTGCTCCGGCTCACTTTAGTTTATTGCGCGCCAATAGCATCATGTATGAGCAGGAGGTATATAAGTCTGTTGAGCAACGACTTATCATAATTTTTTTAACACGGGAGGGCATAAAAAAACCTTCCGAAATTTTGCATCCATTGACTCTACAGTTCGATAAGAATACGCTTTCAAGAACTCAAGTGTAGGAATGGCACAAAACAAAAAAATCAAGTGGAAGACGCCGTTTTCACACTGACCAGATAGTGGAATCATTTGTGTGCAATTGGCTAAAGGCACGACCGAATACATTCTTCGCTACTGGCATCAAGAAGCATCCCCTGCGTTGGGAAAAATGTGTTAATAGAAGGGGAGATTATGTAGAAAAATAAAATATACGTGCGTATTTTTTTTTACTTAAGTCCGGCTTATATTTGATCCACCCACGTGTTATATAATTTTAATTTTAACTTTGAGTGCTATTTCCACTTAAAATTATCTAATTTAGGCATCCCATACTGTTTGTTTGTTTTCTTTGCATGATGTTGTCTCCTATTATTGAGGGAGCACATGGATTTTTTTTCTTGTCCTTTATAATATAGCATGTAAGGTGCATTTTTTGTTGGAGATCGTAATAAATTAAATTAAACCTAATTTGTAAAAATGATAGATATTTTACCTAGACGTACGAACTACCCAGGTATCAGAAAAGGCATGAATGTTTTAGTAAATAAATTAAAAGACATAATTATTTTAACCAATAGGTAGCCAAGGTATTTTTATCCCTCATGTTCTTAAAATAGCTTACCTACCCCTAACCCTCGATACGACTGAGGCCACGGAATCCTTGAATAGCTCCATCTTTCTTGGCATACATGGCAGGTAGGTCTACAGCACTCCAAGCCACTGGTAGTTGAAGAACACCGTGTTGGTTTAGTCAATAAGTCTGACAGACCCCTTCGGCCTAGGCCGGAGGACACCCATGAGGAATTCCAGACACCTAAGTACCTAAAGTAGATGGTACCTAGGTAAGTGTTATGGTGGACATGATCATGAATGCATTACGGAGTTGGCGTAAGAACCTGCCTACAAAATGTCTTTTTATTGTAACAGTTTTGTACATTTTGTAAGAAGAATGTTTCTTCTTACAAAATGTACAAAACTGTTTAGCAGTAGGGAACAGTAAAAAAGAATAGATATACAACATTATTTTTATTATATGGCAAACCTGAAACACGTGTCTAGTATTTTTATGTAAAGAATCTATGTACAAAATTTCAAAGCTGTATCATGAAAAATCACGAAGTTATAAGCTTGTTATGTTACCTGATTGTCCGTACAAAAAGTTGGTTACCACTTAACACGCGCCGCGTGCCGGCCGTCCGGCTGTGGCCTGTGTTGTGCGCATATGATTGCGGATATGTACTTAGTGTCGCTCGGTGTCCAACTTGTTACTATTTTTAAATATTTCGATTCAGTTACTTATTCTGAACAAACTATATTCAGGTTTGCCATATACTAAAAGTAATGTTGTATAATATAAAAAAGTGCTTACTTACCTATTTATCTATTCTTTTTCTGTCCGCGACTTTATCCTGCAGGGTAATTGCGTAATCCACTATCAGTAGCACTGGGTTTCATTTTGACAGTCCAACAACATTCATTGCGTTATTTACGTTGTTGAGCAGACACATTTTTCGAACATATGGAGCAATGGATTAGCAATATGCTTCACAATGATTCAAATTGAGAGTAATAGTGTGTTACGGAATTAGGGTGCGCGTGGACGTCCCTGCCACCCTCTATACACTACGGTTGCTTTCTATAGGTGATGATCAACAGATCATTTAATTAAATACTTAGTTAACGTACCTATCTAGGTACCTATTTAGATACTAGATGTCATTGAACACGTATAGGCTGACCTGACTGGGTACTGGGTAGATACCCACCTACCTTCTGAAACAGTTACTCACATAACAAACGCAAAATGCGACTGGTTGCATCTAATAAAGTTGACTAGTTTGTTTCCATAGTAGCCACAGGTCATTGAATGGTCAGTAAACTATGTAGGTACAACCGTATAAGATATGTATCTATCTAGTACAATAGCCATATAGTTATACATAATTAGGTAACAATCGAACGTCGCTGGCACTAACCGGCGATGAAATATGTAGGTATCGATATCGGACGCAGCTCTTGGATTACTTCTCTATATTCATGCCCTTCAATTACTAGACATGGGTAGAATAGCAGAAGCCTAGTTTAAAATTGTAGGTACGTAAAGGTATTTTGTATAGGGGTTTCGGCTTTTTTGTACCTAAGAGTACCTACCTATATGGTAGACTACCAACATGGGCGCCGGGAGCGGGTGCAAGAGGGTACAGTTGCATCTCCTTGGCCTCAACATAAAATACACCCGTGCGATTCTGTAACCGTCTCACCGTGAAAACTTGGGTGAAGTGAGCGTGGAGTGAGTCGTCAATAGTGTCAATCTCTAGCATCAGCATGACTCACAGCTCACTCCAAGCTCACTTCACCTTAGTTATTACGGTGAGATTTTTTCAGAATCGACCGGCTGGTGTTAAAACATTAAGATCAAAAAAAATATCTGAAAACGCCTAATACAATAACGAGCACTAAAAACCTATTCGTGGCGAGATCCCAAAAGTTTTCGGGCTTGCGCGCTTGCATTCTGCAATCTCGCAATTCTAAAGCTTTTGCGCATTAGTCAACAAGGTACCGAATTCCTATTTCCGAAAATCTAATCGACCCTAAGCGGGGTGCTAACATTAACAAACTTGCTTTGCATATATTCTCTTAATTGTTCAGCTTTTCTGCATACGTCGATAAAGTTACTCCTTGTATAATTAATGGTCAAACGACAACATAACATATTCGAACTCGAAGTGAAGTGCAAAAATGGAGCTGATAGGTGGCGGTCATGGCTACCTAAGGCTAGTAGGTAGGTACTTATGGTAAAGAGCACGTCAGAATTTCAGAAGTGCCTGCTGCTGCGGAATTATGCTGCTTTTAAAGTCAAATTGAGTTACCTAGTATGTGACTATACCTAGGTATTCAAAACACAAACTCAGACACTAATCTGCACAGTCCTGGTTATGACCTGACCAAGATTATGTCTGGACTAAAAAGAGACTGTGGCCTCTGAGTTTGCTTCGGTTTCTTCACAGGGTATTCGAAAAGGTAACACCTGCTCATCTAGTTTTCAAACATAGGTAACTTATTTTTGACGTGTTCATGTGGTTGTTAAAATCTATTTGCAGAAATAAATCATTTATCATTTACCTACCTAAACAGAGCTTTACATGATAGATGATTCTAAGGTCCTCTATCATGTATGTACCTAAAGGTGATGAGAGGATATAATATGGATGGTACAGACGCCAGCACATGAAGCTACTAAAATCTGTCAAATTTCTTTAATAGATTTTGAGCTTTATCGCTAAAGAATAATGTTCAAAGTTGATTGGGAAAATTTGACAGATTCGGGTAGCTTGATGTGCTGGCGTCTGTACCTATTATACAACAATAGCATTTACTAGTGTTTTCATTTAGGTAGGTTCGTACTAAATTGAGAACACATTTAATACGTACGATACGTTAACACGCTAAGTGAACACATTTAGCGTGCTAACGTATCATTTTCTACTTAGCTGGTTTAAGCAGGACTAAACTAAAATGTCAAATTAGTCAGCGCCTGACGTAAATTGACATACTTTTAGTAGCCAATTTTTTAATAACGTCTAAACTTGTCTATGGAGTATCATTTGACAGGACTAAACTAATATTTGTCTTCTGTCCTTTTCTTAATGAAATAGAAAGAAAAAGATGCACTGAACTTAAATTTAGTTTAGTTTGTGAACCAGGGAATCGGCACCAGTGAGACGTTAGTCTTAACTTAGGTCCCTGTGGTTAGGTAGGTACTAAATTAGGATGGATGTTTCAACGTCAGGCGTCAGGCGGCCCCGTTTTATTTCTAAGGGTCAGCGCTCATCTGGCGAAGTGCAACGCAGCGCGTACCTCACTGACAAACAAATATTGACCTTGCTAGAGTTGAAATAAAGTTGAGATTAAATAAACTTCCATTAGTTCCAAAGCGTTTCTAAGCGAAAAAAGGTGCGCGTCAGAGGTTATTTATTTTAGACTTTATTTTAAGGCTCACAATGTTGATTTTTGTTTGACACTGACAACCGCGCTGCACTGCGCCTCGCCATAATTATGTGCGTCGGCCCTTAGAGCGACAGATTAATTGTATAAGTGAGACAGAGAACTCAGTAAGTCAGGAAAATAACAATGAGTGCTTCTCAACCCAGAATTTCTTGGTGTGGCCATGATGCCTTGGCTGTTGGATTTTCGCCACGGTCGTTTTATTGTAGGACACGTAGTGGTCTTCGATCCCACTAGGCCACCATTGGTATCGGCCCTGACTTACGACTTGTATTTACATACAGATAACATTCATTGCACAATATTTTCGTCTCATGAAGCGACGCGCGCTTTGCTTGTGGTAACCAAGTGTACAAACACGCTGTGAACGCGTGTAAGCGCAGGAGCTCTTGGTATCGTCCGATACAATGTCAGAAGTGTCTGTGCGTGTACTCTGCTGACGCTACTCGTCTTCACGTACACATTCACAGCGTGTTTGTACACTTGGTTACTTGGTTAGAATACCATGAAGCTATTTCTCCAATTCCGTAAAACGGCCTGTTCTTCCACGACATAAGGTTGTCCAATAAATTAAAGTCAAATTTTATTTACACACTTTATTGAATTAACATAATGAAAACAAACATTAATATCATATTGAAATGAACCTCATGACAGTATACTGTAACCGTGAGTACAACATTTATATTCATAACATTTAATCAATTCAATACACAAAACGATTAGATATGTAGATAATTACAGTGATATTCGAAAGATATGACATGTGAACATCTAGAGTTGTGAGAACATAATATAGATTACACGACGTTGCATCTGCAGTACAATTAGAAGCAGTAAAGAATAAACCATCTCAGATTTGATAAAAATATGTGCACGTTATTCTTTATTATTATTCTATGCACATTCCCTATCTATTCTCGGCGACATCCGGTCAAACGAACTCTACGTGATTTATCCGCACAACCAATTTATTACTATGATAAGCTCTCACTCTCAATAACACGTTAACACAGTGTTCGACCACCGAGCGCGTCCTAGTCTGCCACCAGCGGTCAGCTACTCACATCAAAATTATTGAAGGCCTGCGAAATCCAATCAATAAAATTGATTTCTACAGGAAGCAGTGTTATCCCCACGCCAGCCCACTTCACTTAGAAGAGTACCGCAATGTCGCCCGACGCTTGTGAATCCAATCATCATTGTTTCTAGTTAAATCTAACTTTTAATAAGGTACGGGTATTATTGCATGGCTTATTATGATGTTGGTGGCATTCAGCGCCATAAATATATCAACATTGAAGGAACTGCCGCAGCAGTATCGAGATAACATTACATTAGATTGACTAGACACATAGCCGCGTTAGAGATCACAATACACACATTTTCAATCATCTGAACCATACTTTCCAAAACTTAAATGTCAGTATATTTATGTCATTGATATAACCAATAAAGTCCATTTATATCCAAATAACATTTGTCGAACAATAGACTTTTATAATGTTTACTAATCATAGTGAATACAAAATATTAAATGCTTATTGAAATAACAGCAGTGAAACAAAAACATCAGATATTTTTGTTGTTTTTTGATATTACAATTCTTAACTATACTCAGTCAATAATTACTATTAACTTTAATACTAAACAGGTGTCGAAACTGTGAAATTAATAGCCTACGCACATACAGAATATGATAGAACATAAGATAGCAGATCTACTTTGACAATTTTGTAAACACACGGTACCATGTGTTCGTATACTTTGTAGAAGATGCCTTACGAATGTTATATATTACCATACATTTATTTTATATAGTACGATCTGTCGTATCCGCATAGCACATACATCATTTTTCCTTTTTATTTATAGTTGAACATTTAAAATCAACTGATAAAAATATCTTCTATCATAAGGGTATTCGGAATACATACAACTGAACTATATAGTTGTGTAGATATTGTGAAGGTACGATGAAATCCTCTGTATCATGTTACCCTGTTCACTAGTGACGAAAGTTTAGTATTAAAAACATGAATATTTTGCGTAATATAATCGTAGTGTACTTAGAAAGGGATGAAGCGAATATAATATTATTGGATATTGTATAATATGCATAATAAATTACACAACCTTTTTACCCAATCGTGTAGAACCTGTATACTGGATATATATTTATTAGGACATAGCAAAATAGTATTATGAATGTAATAATTGCAATATATAATGTCACCAATAATCTTGCGAACGAAGTGGATTGTATCGCCAAATATTTTATTATATAATGTAGTAATGTCAAATTTTAATATTATAAACCGTAAAATTCAAGGGATTCTCGAAAACGGTGCAATAAGAACATCAAATACATGTGCTAACACGAAAATTGTAAAGAAATTCACTATTACATTTATAAATATTTGCTAAGATTGAATGTAATTACACTATACAGCGCTGTCTGACCCTGTCAATAAAGGCTATATAATTCATAACACGATCCAAAAGAAGTCCACAATCGTACAACTTACAGTTTAAAATAATTTGAAGAAAATCTATGAACAAAAGGCACTAACGTTTAGTTTAGCGACTTAAATATATTACGAACATTTGAAACATACAAATAACAAGGATAAAACTGATATCTGATTATAAAGTAAATAATCATTTCATTGAAATCTCATACAACATACGGAATCATGGACTAACTATGTAAGTATCTTCATCGTGAGTATTTCGACATAGTTTCAACCATGTATGCTTGAGTTCTTAGCCCTTACTCAAATCTCTTATACTTTTGATGGCACAGTGATACTATTCTCAACATTACCTAAATAAACATTCCTGTATTTAAAAACCTCCTATTCATTTAAATCATCGACATATAACTGTACGTTAAAATTAATTGTTAAATATGTTATACGGCACGATACGTAATAGACAGAGAAAGGAAAGAAATGTCGAGGAATTGACCGAAGAGAAACAAAATTAATTGTATTTAAGTAGTGATTATCTATACAATAAGTAACACGAGTTACGTATCTTGCCTATAGCATATTTGGTGCGACTAAAAGTAAGTAATAAAGATGCTCCATAAGTATGCAATATAATGTATTCTTACGTCGCACATTGAGTACGATGTGCATAGCACACTAAAAATATTGCTTATCGAACAACAGAAAACAAACTAAACTCCATTTCGCAGCCTAGCTTACATCAACATTGACAAAATTGAGCAAATGAAAATAACAATAACAATACGAATCATAATAATATTGCTAAGTATAATTATATAATGAGTTTATAAAGATTATATCGATTGCTGTGATTACTATTTAATTACAACTGAACGTAATAATATAAGGATATAATGAAAAATTATCACTAATTATTATTTATTCACTAATAATTAAAAATTGCATTGACCTAAATTTTATTAATATCATTGACAACACCGATGAATTGATACTTTCTAAACAGAAAGATTTTGCGTTACAATAACCTGTCAATTATTATATAAAACATGCATCGCTTGTGCGACGCCCGCGCCCTCGCGCCCCGGTGTTCATTCTCTGAACTACAAGCGTGCGCTATGACTACTACCTGCATCACTATCCGATACGCGATAAACGACATCCTGACGTAGCTCTTGCACAAAAATGCAACCCCAATCGTTAATCACAGCTATGAAATCTCTTCTCTTTAGTAAATTACTATTCTCTTTTTTTTTTTTTTTTCAAAATTATCTTTTCACAAATTTATATCTATAGAGTAATTCTATTTCACCTGTGTGTACTTACTTTACGAAGCTCTATACATTGTCTTAATTGCAATTTAATAGACTATAAATAATTGATTTTATCAAAAATTTTATTGCTACGTTAATTTACTTCAAGCACACAAAAATAGTTAAAACTTTGACAGGTGCAAACAAAATAAAATAAAATAAACTTTTCATTATTTTTACATAACGCAAATACACCGATAGAAAAACAAATTTTGACTAGCATTATAGAATTTCTTAATTTTTTTTCTACTTTCAGAACAATTTGACTAGCATATCGACAGACGATTTAACCGAAATACGAACTAATTTTCAATACTATCGACGTCACATTAAAATACACATAATTAAATTTTAGACACAACTTTGGCACAATCATTAATTACTGAAATACTGCAGGGGAAGACTTGGGAAATATGTTACTGGGATATGTTTCGAGAATATTAAGTCTAATCGCGTAATCTTATAACTAGGGTGCAAAATTAATAAGTAGTGGATAATACAGTAATCGCTTACGTAGTTCCTATTAACTTGATACTTTTATTGTTATTTTACCATATGCCATGGTTAAAATACATGCGTAAATCACACATTAATTACGAAGTTGAAATTCAATTATTTTGGCTTTCGATATTCATCGTGACTTGGCACTATTCATCTTTGAAGCAAATAGAAAGACATTTCACTGAGAAGCTTTTCAATACAGTGGTCCTATAGTTATTATCTTACCCTAACGTTATCCTAAGTGTATTTTTTTTTACTTTTTTGGAAATATTTGATTACCACAGGACTATATTTGATCTAAGACTAAATACAATGAGCAGTCTGGAGAGGGTGATAAAATAATTCAAATTAATCGTTCTACATTACATTACTAAACATTTACTACTCTCAGAATAATTTAGCATAAATCCACAACATTATTAATGTTAAACAAACAACAACAATCTTTGGCTTTGATCCCTAGACCAATATTAATTATTCGACTTAAAATTTCCAGTAGCCGATGTATCCTACACACTGTGTATACGTTAGAGATCTTAATAGTTCAAATGTAAAATAAATTAGAAGACTATCACATTTAGCAACACTATTTTTATACCTAACGTCTTTTTTTTGTGATATTAGACGATTTTAAATGATATACTGAAATGTTATCTTCTCCTCTGTCTCCGTTTTTAAAGTAAGTTTTCTTAAAGGATTTGATCCCATCGGTTTCGTATAGCCGCGCCGCGTCCGAGCGTCGCAACAGTTACTGTAACCCCTAATTCTCAGGTAATTACGATTATTTTATTTACAAATATTGTCTTTAAACCCTCTCGCTCTGTTCGCTAATCTAACACTACGCTACGTCAGCGGGTCCGAGGTCGATTGTAACGCATCTACATCTATTTAATGTTTCCGACACTCGATTAAACTTACTTTGAACATTATTAGTTGTGGTCGGTACTGATCATAGTGGAAAATAAATCCAATAGACAATTGATACACTCAACCGCTTAAATCCATAGTAAATTCGATCAGCTTAGCTATCTCCTGTTGCACACTTTGTTATAAATTCAAAAGCCGTGAGCAGTGAACGACACAAATTATTATAAATATTTAACTATTTAAAATAAGTGTTTTGTGAAGTTATATTACATGTTCACTGTTCACAGATTAGCAAAATTTTTAAAATGTCAGTCGTAAGTTTTTTTATAATAATAATTTTTCAAAACCCCTTCCCCAGGTCTTACTGATATATCAATCACTGACATGTTCTGCTCCAATCAATCAAATACAGTGGAGAATAAATATAAGAATATCTAAAATACTTATAAACTCGTAACAAATGTAAACATACATTCAGCGTGGATCTAATGTCTTCCCAATAGCGTCACCTCGTTATAGAGAGATTGATTTGGTCACGTTCATTTGAAGAAATATATCGGAGCCAGAGTCCCGTATTGCGGCTGCATCAGAAACGTGCGTTCAGTGTTGTACCATTTGTACGCAACGCCGGAATTCTGGCCGCGGAGCCCTATTCAATGGATCGGTGCCTTCACGATGTGGTTCGGAGCGATGTAGTGGTAGCCCGGCAGCGGGAGCCCGGCCGTCTCCATTGTGATCCTGGAAAACATTACATACTAACGTTAATTCACTTTATTCACACCGCAACACGTCAGTCACATTTTCGTTCAAACAATCGTCAAAATAACAATCTGTAACACCCCTTTCATTGGGAACATAAACGAGTTAAAGGAGAATGACATCAAATATATATATAGGGTGCCGTGTACCAAATGAAAAGTCCGCTGTCACAACCAAACCTAATGTACTTGGAGAATTTAATGCCCTTCCTATTTTGCTATCTATTTTTTACATGGATTCCCACAATTCGTATTTATTTTTCATGTACCTACTTAATATTTTGAGGTTACTTTCGAGAAAATGATGAATGAACGATGACGATGAATGATGGAGGCATCGCTAAGGATAATC
Organism: Eremobia ochroleuca; assembly: GCA_949629135.1. Taxonomy (NCBI): domain Eukaryota; kingdom Metazoa; phylum Arthropoda; class Insecta; order Lepidoptera; family Noctuidae; genus Eremobia; species Eremobia ochroleuca. The sequence continues at coordinate 16,069,192 of OX451389.1, forward strand.
ACACAAAGACAAAAGGTATGGAAATGCACCTGAACGTTTTCACTACTAAGGACTTTAATTATATTTAAATAGTTCATATGAAACCCTAATTGAAAGTTACATCATCCGTGACGGCGCAACATAACAAATACAATAAGTCACAATATTTTTTATTATTTTTATCGGTCCTCTTTTATGCTTAAGATATGTTCCAAAGTAATAATTTAAATGAATACGACGCAACGCGTGACCTATAGATTTTTTGACACACATATCAATATACCTAATATTATAAATGGGTAGGTTCTTACAAATTATCTTTTTCATTTAAATGCACAAGCATTTAAACTATATTTAGTACGTACTAGCAAAATTCGGGAATGAAGTGCAATAAATAAAATACTTTTATTTTTGATGTCCTTAAGAGGAAATGCGGGTGGTGTTTTTTCTATAGAGACGCTCTCGCCTGTTTTCTTCCTGGTTAATGACCATATGGCTATGATTTTTTACAGAATAATTAATGTTAGTTACTTGTATGTCCCTATGTTTTCCTTTTTGTTAATACATTATTTTTATAAGCACTAGAACCCTCAAAAAATGCTCAAAATTGCCTATTTAGACCGATGTTTACAGAGGCCTAGGGTACAAATTTGACAACTATTAATGAAAAAAGGAAAACATGGCGACACAGTATATATCCTTCTTATCCAGTTTATGAAATATCTTTTAAATTGGTTCAATATTGGTGGAGAAAATAGGCGAGAGCCAAACCTCGAAAATGTGACTTTTTACTTAGGCTATTCAGTCGGATCTGCAGTTGTCCTTATCGCACGAATTAGAGGGCGGGGGCGCGGGGGGGGGGGGGGGGGGGGTCTGCTGTAATACGTACACAGGCAGAAAAGTGATGCGAAGTAGTTGCAAAAAACGATACGATAAACTAGTGTTGTAAACAGTTATCGATAAACACATTTACATTTTTTGCTCGTCCTCTTTAGTGGAAAATACAAATACTTTTTTAATAGGTAATGGATACAAAATAAAATTAATGTCATGTCTATAAAATGGTTTATTAGAAAACGATTTCAATATAAAACAGTAAATTAAATGTAGGATAGGTACCTATCTAGTCTCTAGATCTCATACTAGGTAGAGGTAAGTAGGGTAGAATGGTAGCCAATGAACCACCAAAAGTTCAACTCCGCCTCTACATCAGAGAAAACGTTAAATTGTTTACGCCGCAAATGTTGTTTCAGGGCTCTACACAAATGATAGTCTGATGGGGCGAGATCTGGGGAATAAGGTGGGTGGGGTGATACGGTGGATCTGTTGTACGCAAGAGTATTGGGTTCGAAAACCGGACTGCTCGTTAGGGATGAGGCCCTTGTCTCGGCGTAATCTCTGAGTCGCTTATAAATAAGCCTCTCATGATTCTGCCGACCACATTGAGCAGACTGATGGGGCGGAGCTAGAGAGCTCGCTCTTAGGCTTAACGGGCTTAGGGGTACCGATAACGGTAGCTTCTTTTCACGCTTGTGGGAAGATATTGTTACTCAGGGCACCATTGAAGATGGAGGGCAGGGAGAAGCTGGAACACCCTATTGGTGATTCCATCAGAACCGGGGGCCTTACGGGGTTTCAGATCCTTGATTATCTCCTGCACCTCGTCTGGAGTGACGGGAGGCAGAGGATAATCAGGGTCTTCAACGAGTGGGAGGGAGCTAAACCGATCGCGCAAGGCGAGGCCGAGGGCGGCTTTATATACCCCCACATCAGAAGTACCTAGAATGTTTTACAACATTCTAGAATATTATCGAAAACAATTAACTTCAAAAAGGAAATGTGCTTTTTTTTCCTTTTCTACCTCCTTTCCCCATTGTAATGGGAGATTTGATCTATCTGAAAAAAAAAAGCTGTTTTAGGAGATACAAATAAAATATAAGTATCTAACCAAAAGTGATCAATAGTTTATTATATTAGATCCCTATCGATATTTTGACCAAAAATACTTTTAAAAAGCCACAAGTTGATAAATAGGATAAATGCGATTACGAACAATCGGGTAGATAGCCAAAAACTAAAAAAAAGTAATGATAGGCTTCAAAAAGAATAAAATAATTTTATGAGAGCTCAAACTAAGAAAGAGACAAACCTGAAATCGTGAAACAAAATCAGCTGTGCCATACATTTATGTTCGCAGAACTCGTAAAATTGTAGGGAACAGCTGTTTTTGCTCGCGATTTCAAGTTTGGTCCGATTGTAAAAGTTGTTCATAATGATGAGTACAATACCCCTTAAAATATTGTCCATAATTTCACCCTTTTAAAAAAAATTGGTAAGTAGGTACCAATTTCCTAAACACATAAAATGATTTTATTCGTTTTGAACACAGGTTATACCTGCATTGCTTTTATTAATAACTAAATACATTTTATGAAGTAGGTAGGTAGGTACTCAACAAAATCCAATAAGGTCAGGTGGGGTAAGAGAGACATACATTATTTTCAGTAAAATATTTTGACTGCTAGGAAGAACAGCTAAAGTCTTTTAAGATCTTTGAAACACACACAACTTGCCTTTGTGTATTAGCTTCCCGTAGGCTAAATGTCATTACGATAATAACAGTTCTTATGACGATATTGACATAAATGTCAAGATTAATAATAAACGTTCCTCTTCCCCCTCACATGGGGAAAGAGGGACAGTCATTGTATTTCTTAAGATTGGAGTTTGAATTAAAATACATATTTGTTGCTAAATGTTCGTTAATTTGTAGGTAGAACTGCTTCGGTCAATATTGGATCTTAATGTCGATGAGAGAGATGAGATAAGGTATCATTTGGATTGAAAAAGAAGAATAAATCAATTCGGGGTAAGAGGGACATACAGATTCGATCAGGCGTGGCAAACTAAAAAGAAGTCGACAAGTAATAATTCTATATTTATTTAATCATACAAACAGTACCTAATAATAAACAGTCTCTTCCTAACTAGTTGTATTTCTACAGTTATGGTCCCTAGTCCCTCTACCCCCGGTGTCCCTCTTACCCCACCTGACCATAAGTATGTATGTAGTGTAATCCGTCAAATGCAAGATAGTGTCGAGTTCTTGGGTTTTATAAAAGGCACAGTCCAGTAAACATAGCAGAGTCAAAACAGTAGGTATATCAGGAAGTCCAGTAAAAATAAGCCGAATCAAAAGAGTATACAGGAAGAAAAAGTCCAATAAACGAGCCAAAATCATAAGAGATCAATCACTTCGCGTAGGTAACGAACGAACGATGCAAACATCAAAAAATACAACGAGTGACTGACTGAGGCGATTACAAGAACCGCGCGCGGGCGGCGCGGCGCCCCGCGCCGGCGCGGGAACACGCGTCGGAGACACGCACACACTGTTAACTTACACACACATGGATTGGGCGGCCGAACGACGCCGAGCGCTCGCAGAGCGACAGCGATAGTTTCTTCAAATACCTAATTTTCAAAAGTCTTTCTGCCCGCATTTCCTCTTAATCCGAGAATCTTTTTTTTTTTTCATGATAAAACGTAAATCTAATTTAAAAAATACTTGGGAGTAATTTTACGAAGTACATTTGGTTGTGACCCGATCGGTCCCTCGCAAGTTGATACGGTCCCATGGCATTCTCCTTTTCGTATTGGGTTTCAAAATATGAAATTCAAGTAACAGCTTGGATGGAAATGGAGAGCAAAGGATAAAGCAGTAACAGGTTGATCGTGAACCCGTCCATAGAAAAAAGTAAGTTTAAAACGTGGACACACTAGGATTTAAATTAAATGTAAGGAAAACTCTTACCAGGATATTGGATGATCCATTGAGCAGTAGGATAGTACACGTGGAGCAAAGTTCAGCATTTCAGGTATCACGGGAATGTTTGGTGCCGGTGGGTGGGCAGGATTGTGGCGTGGGTCTTCAAGGAAGCTTTGTGTTTCGGAACATTTACTTAGACATGGTTACCTGTACTTAAGACTAAGCCGCGCTCTGCCAGACAAAAGTTTTATCAATAAAAAACACACGCGTACTATTATTATTTTTATTAAGTATGTACTTTAAAACAATACACTTTTGCTTAACGATTCTAGCGAGTAATATAAACCTGAAATGAATACGAAAACGTTTACTACCTTAAAATTAACATGATTTTTTATTACAAATAAAAAATTATATGACAGCTAAATAATCTGCATTCCCTACGGAACTACATTTAGAAACATACGAATTGGACCTCAATTTTAAATTCGCACTAATTAATAAAATAATGTAGTGACAAAACAACGCCATCACCTAACTAATCTGCTATAGCTTCGCTATGTCTAACGCAATGGCGTTGCCTGCCTTATACTTAATAAGGTCACCTAAATATAAAACAGTCCAAACTACTTATAATAACCTTGAGATAGAATCATAAGTAGCTATAAATGTATAATAAATAATAAAAACATCCAACATTCCCCATCCTGTTGGAATATATTTGGCGTAAATGGAACGACTCATACCAACTACAAACAAATAATTTCCTGGTGTTTAACAAAATTAAAGTCATACATACACAGACGACCGGTCAGCGTTATAAAACTATAAACTATTATATCATTACCAAGTAAAAACCTCATTCATAATAGACTTTTTTTTATAATTTTCTTTTAAATTTATAGTTTTACAAAGCCAAGTTCATTGATTTCTAAAATGTGTCAAAAAGTTTTGAGGAATATCAATTTAGCAACGAATAGATAAAGTTGTAAACTGAAATAATTCAACCAAAATGCGATTTGTTATTACAATAATTCTGTCAAAAAATCTAATTTGATCTTCCATTTAAAATGTGTATACAGAGGTACTGTCATCAAACAATACTTCTCAATTATGTTAAAATGAATGTGTACAAATGAGGCGAATTACAGAATAACTAGATTATCAATTTTCTAGAACGTCTAGAGTTCGAAGTATCGTTTGATGTACTCTTCTGATTGCGACACCCTGTATTTTGATTCCAAATAGACATTTCATTACATCTGAACGCAAAGCACTCTGTATATTCTACAGCCTTTAGCTTCTACGTACTTCTACTATTGTCAAGATCCCTAGTTGTCGTTAGTCGTATTAATTTTAATTTTCCGTCGTTTAATCCATCATGTAACTTGACATAACTATTATGTACTAAGTATTACCATCGCGATTTTATTTAATTTTAGTTACTTACTTAATTTTTAATGATGATATTTTAGTCCCCGGATATTTTAATCTTATTTTAATATTTATAAAAAATCGAGGTCTTTTTTATAATAAGTTTACTTTAATTCTTTCGTCATTTTTAAAAGCTTTCTTTAGCTCAGTCATACTTATAAACCGACACTGAAAAATAGATATTGATTTAATTTTAAATAGTTTTGTCTACACAATGTGTTTTATACTGAAAATGGTTCAAATAGTTTCAACCAGATATATTGAGTAATGAGAGCGATATATTGAGTAATGACATAAGATAGTTGTGTTAAGCAAAGAACCATTATACGATTAAGTATTTTTAATAAAAAAAAATGTTTTAAAATATCTTTCAATATATTGAATAAAGTAGAAAAGATGAAACATATTACCCAAAATAACAAAAAAACTGCGTTTACTCTTAAAAATAATATAATGATCATAAATGACTGTCTTAGAGAACGTAGGTTTCCGACTGATAGTCTTACGAGCTACAGCTAGTGACGTGTTATCGATTACCCACGGTGACCCCGCAGTGGGTCCGTATAGTGACGATACTAAGCATAAACTTAGCTCTTACACATCAATAAAATCTTACGATGACAATTCTAGTTACATGATTTCAAAGTAAGAAAGGAGAAGGACCAACGCGTACGGACCAGAAGTCCAGTAATCGGTACCAACAAACTGTGTGCTAATAGGTTCCTTATGATGAAAGAAATAATTCTAGTATCCCACCCAGTCCCCACCACAACCTCCGTTTCCCCTTTGGGGGGTTTGATTTTCGATTTTATTGACAAAAATGCTTGGTTCACCGCTGGTCCTGCTCCACAAGGGCGCATAAACTAATTAATTAGCATTCGAAAATATAGTTGTGAGCTGCTGAAGATTGAAAAAACTATCTTTGTATTGTATAAATTCAATCTCTTAATATTGTATAATTGCATAACATACGTGTGAGCACTATGCAACTAAACTATAAAGCTACCATTTACTGGGTACGTCTTTCATTGACTTGAATGTGTCCTGGCGGCTGAGGGTATGTCATGCTCACTCAAATGTCTCGCTGGTGGTGGCGTGTGTGTTGGATCATTGAGTTCCCTTCAAAATGGTTGAGCTAAATGGTGCTGATCCATACGTCATGTTCGTGAACGGGCGCCGCCAGTAGGGACTGGTCATCTCTTAGCCGCCACGGCTTATTTTAATTTTAATCTAAGTATTTTCATTTCTGAATTGTTATTTTTTTGTTTTTGTTTTTATCTTTTTTAGTACGGACGCTTTTAACGTGCACGTCTTTCTACATCGTTCTCACATGTATAATTTCAACTTGAATGATGTAACCAAAATTTTGTAACAATTTTTATGATTCAAAAGAGTGTCCGTGGAGTTTCTTGCCCGTTCTTCTCCACAGGTACCTACGCTTTGGAATGGGCAACTAGCTTCATCTTTCTGACTGACCGACCCCTTGACAATTCAAAAGTGCCTGTAATTGGTTTACTTGAAATAAATGCTTTGAGTTTGAGTTTGAGTTTATTTTTGTCCATATTATTAGTAAACACTTAGTCGATTTCGCCAAATTTAAGCTCGCATTTGGACATTAGCTGTCCTTATAATATTGTAACATTGTTTTTTGTAATTACGTGTACCTAAACTAAAGAATAAGAATTAATGAATGAGAATGAGATTATATAAAATTCAAAATCATCTAAATCCTCTTTGAAGGGTAGTTTCGACAAACTTGATAATTTATTAGGTTAGCATTCGTGCCAAGTTTCAAGTTAATTAACTCATGGAATAAAAGAGCTTTCATACAAACTTTGATAGCAACCTGGGTAGGATTATCTTTCATCATAAGGTATGTATTGGCACACATTTTGTTCGTAATGATGGCTGAGTCGATTATGATACCATTTCCTTTCATGTCACAATCGCGATCACTTAGCAGTCCGAGCCGTGTTCGTAACCGTCCTACGTCATAGAGCGCCTACGCGTCTAGTACGGGTTGTACTTCCTTTCCTTGGAGGACTTAGCAGGCGCGTCGTCATCTTGGCGGCGGCTGTAGGACTTGTGACTGCGGTGCACGCCCGTGGTCTGTACGGGCTGCGCGCTTCCGCTCAGCAGGTCTGTGAGCCCGCCGAGCGCCGAGAGCGAGCTGAGCGCGCCCAGTGCGCCAGTCTTGCTGAGCAGCTGCGCGAGCGGGATGGCAGACGCGAGCGGGCTAGCCGCGGACGAGCTCGCGGTGCCGCTGGTCGAGCTACCCTCCAGATTCGCCTTCTGAAGCTCCACACTGCCGGAGCGGGATAGGAATGTTGTATAGGGTCAGGCGACCTCTGGGCTTATTCGAGTGCACGCGGTCGCGAAGAGGCGGCGCTGGCCCGAGTTTTACAGCGAACGTTCGCTCATGTTTTACAACATAAATATATGTTTATCTATCTTTGTTGTTTTTGTAATGATATTATTTTTAGTCATAATTATAACCCAAAACGCTATTTTTGTTTCCTTTCTAACTTACAAAATCCTTGTCACTAACGTTCGGTAAAATTAAGTGCCACGACACAAACCACAGCTATTACTTTTCGATTAAAACTACAAGCGATTCCTTTCTAAATATTTCACTTGAAGTCCATAATTTCTTAGACAGTTAAAAAAAAAAAAAATAAGATTGACGGTCTACAAAAAAGATTTGTACGTGTTGATAAACTTATTTACAGACGAATTGAGAACCTCATCCTTTATGAAGTCGGCTAAAAATGAGCCATGTCATCACTGCTAGTAGTGAAATATGAGACGTTTAAAAAAAATCTAATCAATCAACTCATCCATGACCTATCACAGTTAATATTTGGACTTTTAATCGTATTCAGTAAGTCGAAAGTTCGAAGCAAAATAATGTTACCATACTAAAAGTATAGAGTTGGTCTTGTGAACGAATTTGCGAATAGAATAAATGGTAAAAATAGTTTGAATAAAATCCAAATGTGTTATTTGTTCTATTCGAAACAAATCTTTATTTAACCATTATTCTAAAACATGGTCAAGCGTTATATTCAGTTCATTAATTTTTTTTTAAACGTGAAGTCTGTGTTTTATTTTATAGACCTTTTTTTTTTTTCAAAAATAAATTTATTAAGATTCAATATAAAACTATGCATATAAGTATATTAATTACGACGTTGATTTGATTTCATTTATTTTTCGCATTATTATTTACTTCGCTGCCTTTTTTTGTCAGAAAGTGGTAAGTATCCCTGTGACTGCCAAGTTACTGAATACGATTTGATGTCCAAGTTTACTGTTTGACATAGGCCTATATCCCATGTTACGCCACAACACTCGTGTCTCCGCATTCAATCTCTCCCAACCACTTTATTAAGGTCCTCGTCCCCGTATAGCTGTGGGTCGTCCACCAAACGCTTGTTCATACGAGATATCCACTCAAGGAATCGTCACTTCCAAAAGCCATCGGTCCTTCGACGAACATGGCCAGCGTACTGCTAGTTTAGGTTGCTAATTCCGCAAGCTATGTCGGCAAATTTAGTTCTTTTCCCGATAATTTTGTTTTAGATTTTATCCTTCAAAGGGTGGATCCTTGAAATGGGTGGGACATACTGGTTGAAGACCTTAGTCTTCAAATATTGCGGTTTAGGCGTCGAGAAAAATTGCCCTAGATTCGTTGATTGCGTTTTTCAAATTTAATTTGTGACTCATCGCTGATTTACAAACGCGTTATTTTTTTGAGGGGACACAGGCCTTGCCAAAAATAAAATTCAATTTCGCCACAAATAACCAGCCAATTTTTTCATCGCTCGGTAGAGCTTTGCGCCGTAAATATTGATTTAATATTAGGATAAGAGAAAAAGAAACAAAAAAGAAAAGAATAATTAATTATCCATCCTATTTATTACTCGGGTCAGGCGCCTTATTTTCGATTAAAACGAGATCGATTTCGCCAATGCGCCGGTCTTGCTGAGCAACTGCGCGAGCGGGACGGCGGACACGAGCGGGCTAGCCGCGGACGAGCTCACGGTGCCGCTGGTCGAGCTATCCTCCAGATTCGCCTTCTGAAGCTCCACACTGCCGGAGCGGGACAGGAATGTTGTACAGGGTCAGGCGGCCTCAGGGCCTATTCGAGTGCACGCGGCGCGAACGTGACGGCGCTGGCCCGAGTTTTTCAGCTAACGTTTTAGTATTATTATTTTAGCCTATAGCCTACTACTGCAGGCCAAAGGCTCCTATTCCCTATTTCCACTTGTCCCTGTATACTGCCATCTGAGGCCAGTTCTTAAGTTCATTCCAGCATCTCCTAGGCTGTTTGGTTGAGTTCTATTTCAACCAGCTGTACGGCATCATCGCAATTTGTGTTTTGGAACGCAGTATCGAGTAGAGTATTCTTAATACGGTAATTAAATTTCACTCTCAAAATACTGCGTCCCATTGCCCGCTGGCAAACCGCGACCGAGTCACCAAGCCTGCGCTTCATAGGTGAGGGTGGGAGAACGCACAAGTGGAGCATTCCCTTCAGTGAAAGGTGGAGGGTCCATTATTTCTTTCATCGAGCAATAGCTATTCCAGACATTTTTGGTGTAACACCATATCTTGCCTTGTCTGGAAAGAGACTATTTGGCCGAGGTATATGCATGCATACATGGATATTTTTAATTTTCACTCCCTCAAATGCTATGTTGGGCTTGGTAATCGCAAGTCCAACCCCAAGGCTTGCTTTGCTCAGTCGGCGGGGCTCATGAATAAGTAATAATAGCCGCACGGGTAGATCAAAGATTAAGCTACGCTTGCCGAGATCGGTCCGTGGTGGGTGACCATCCATTAAATACTCAGATCTCCATGCCTCGGAAAGCACGTTAAGCCGTTGGTCCCGGCTGTCATTCGTAGATACTTTAGACATTCGTTACGGGTATTCAGAACCCCGAAGTTCTAACAACCGGTTCTACCAAAGGGTATCGTGTTACCCAGTAACTGGGTTGTGGAGGTCAGATTGGCAGTCGCTCCGTGTAAAATACTGGTAAGCTGTATCCGGTTAGACTGGAAACGGACCCTAATACGGTTGGAAAAGGCAATGATAATAGACCGGTGATGATAATTATGTCTTCCTTCGATAGATATGGAATTAAATATGGCTGTGTTTGTAAGGCTATCGAATTTCTTAGAATAGAGTAAGACGTTTTAAAATTACATTATTTATGCTTTGTTTATTCGATGTAGTAACATTATTTTTGTGATTATAAACAATAATGACATCATTTATGACCTCCTTCAGAATTTCAAACCTCTATTACATCCGGGACAAAAGACGTTTTTTTGCTTAAATTAAGTGTTTTTTGTTACAATAAAAAATACTAACAAACGCTCGGTAAAGTTCTACGATACAAAACAAAGTATTTATTTTCGAATAAAACAACTGTAACCGATATCGGTCTAAATATTCGCAAGAAAAGTTCATAATTTGTAATATTTTAATATTAATATTACAATCTATACAAAACTCAACCTAAACATTAGGCGTTCTACACAGTTGTTCGGGTCGGCATCATACGGCACAGCCAGGCGGCAAAATCTACACTAATGTAATAAAGCTAAAGAGTTTATTTCTTTTTTTTTTTTAGTTTGAACGCGCAAATATCTGGAATTACTTTTTGCATTCGATATCACAATTCTTGAGGGAGGTTATAGGTTCTTTTACATCACGCTACGAGCCTGAGGACCCGAGAAAAAAGAAAAATAGTGGAAAGAACGCTAAGCTAAAATAAAGTAATAGCACAGGCGGGCGATGCGCAGTGGGTCGGGGACTGAAATTTGACGCCGTCGGAGTCGCGGGCAGAAGCTAGTCGAATATACAGGTTGAAATTGAAAACATGCGACAAATCGAAATGAGAGATTGTACTCATCATTGTGAACAACTTTTACTATGAGATAAAACCTAAAATCGGGGAAAAAAAAATCAGCTGTTCCCTACATTTATCTTCGCGTAACTCGTCAAAATGTAGGGAACAGCTGATTTTTTTTCGCAATTTTAGGTTTGGTCCCATAGTAAAAGTTGTTCATAATGATTAGTACAATCTCCCATTTCGATTTGTCGCATGTTTTCAATTTCACCCTGTATAAGGTGTTAAAAAATTAACCTTACAAACTTTAAGAGGTGCTTTAGACTATCAAACTGAACAACTTTCACTATGGGACCAAACCTGAAATAGCGAAAAAAAATCAGCTGTTCCCTACATTTATGTTCGTACGAGTCGTCAAAATGATTTCAGAGTTGGTCCCATAGTGAAACTTGTTCAGTTCGATGGTCTAAAGCACCTCTTAAAGTTTGTGAGGTTAATTTTTTAACACCTTATATAAGGTCCCATTAATATAGTTGGACAACATTTTAGAAATCATTCAGACCACCAAAATAAGGACAATGGTAAAACAATAAAATAAGAAAAACGCATTAGGTACTTACAAGAAAAATAATTAGCTAACGAAAATACACTAATGTACCGGCGATTTATTATTTTAGGGTCAAAATAAAATCAATTTAATCAGTGTTTTTTTTGCTTGGATATATTTGGTTAGACCTACTGAGCGCTGTGTTAAAAATTGTCCATCTATTTTAATGGGACCCTGTATATTTTTCCGCCCGGCTGCGGCGAATCATGTCGACCGGAACAAGTGTGTATCACCCCTTAGACACTTTATAATAAGCTAAGTGAGAGTTTAAAAGTATAAAATATATTTACAGACGAATTCAGTACTTTCTCCTTTTTGAAGACGGTTGTGCCTTGTCGTCACTAAAAGTTAAGAATATAAGTAGAAAGTCAATTATTGCGGCTTAATTAAATGCAGGATATGAAACAAGGTATAGGATTAGGATTTTTCCAAGAGGTTTTCATATCAGATACTTTCCAAATATCGTAGAAAAAAGTACGAACCAAAAAAAAAAAAAAAATTTTTTTTCAAACAAAAATACTATTGGTGATATACAACAGTATGTATTAGAAAGGTGTGGTCATCTTTAAGGGTGTGGTCATCTTTAAGGGTGTGGTACAGACCATCAAACTGAACAATTTTCTCCATGGGACCAACAACGTAATCGCAAAAAAAAAAAAATCAACTGTCCCTTACAAAACTTCAATACCTACTCGACCCAAACGTATGGGACGGCTGATTATTTTTTCGCAATTACGTTGTTGGTCCCACGGAGAAAGTTGTTCGGTTTGAAGGTACCCTTAAATATTATCACACCTTTCTGATACATGAATTTAAAGAAAGTGGCTTTCCGAGCGTTTGTGAGTTAAAATAAAATTGAATTCCACCAAAGGTAACTGCAAATTCTTTAATCGGCCAATAACAATGATTTGCATCGAATATCACGAATAATGATACGATAGCATTAAAATAAATAAAAAATAACAGTCCTATTTATTACTCGGGTCAGACGCCTTTTTTGTTAAAACTTTTTTTTTCTATTAAACGAAAACGATATCGAAACGGCCCATAAGGTATGATAAATCAGAGGAACATTGAGGGATCATAAAATAAATCGACCATAAGGGTGGACTAGGCAAGAGTTCACTGGACATGAACGGGCAAAATAATACTCCGGCGGAGTCGGATGGAGGGGGGGAAGAATTAACGGTTTTTTGTTGATTAGTATCGACTTACCTCATGTTGATGAGGTACTGAGCCAGAGCCACGGAGTCAGGGTTGCCAGAGATAGTGATGGTCCGGTCAGTGCTGCCACCTTCGCGCTCCTCGCAGTTCGATATTCGGATCATAGCGCCGGAAATTTGTCGGATTTCAGCAATTTTGGTGCCGCCCTGTTCATATTATTTTAGTTTAGTAGATATCAGCGCCAATCTAGGAAACCTAGATTCGCGTAACCTAGGAAGAACGTCGTTCTCGTCGTGAAGTGAACATATGAATAACTTTGTTTTTTTTTTATGTTTCACAACTAATAAAGGAACGTAATTCTTTTCTAACTTCAATAAGATTAAAAATAAGGAATCATTTCACAATACGGGAGCGTAACTATTTTTAAAATGACATAAGGTTCAAAATATTCAGTTTTCTTCCCGTGCGACTCCCAATAAATACTTTAGCTTTCTTTATTTTATGAATATGTTCCCGTCGTGATGTCTGTCAATATATATGATTAACACATTCAATGCCAACTACACGGCGCCGTCTACCCGGCCATATACATCTCCACGGCGCCGTGTAGTTGGCATTGAATGTGTTAATAGATATTTACCTTGCCAATGATGCACCCAATCAGTTCGTTGGGCACAGTCATTTCGTGTGACTGTTGGTTAGTAGCGGGCTGGTTGCGAGACTGGTTGGATGTGCGCAGTTGTGAGCCCGCTAGAGCTGCTAACGCTGAAAAGAATACATACACTTCATTATTAATAACCACTTTTAGCTAAAAAAGTAATGATAAGCTACAGGAAGCGTGAGAAATGGCTGAGGTAGTGATTGTAATATATGAATTAGTTAAGAGATCAGACGGCCATTGATTTTCTTATCAAATATAAAAAAAAAATGGCAAATATGCCCCATTATCGGTTTTAAATTAAATAGGGATCTGAATTTATGCTTGCAGCCATCTAAACTGTACCTATTATGTTTTATGTTATTGCCACTGTTATTTTGTGTTATGTGACACTACGAGAACTAACTACAGATTTACTTGTAAAGCGCGTCATCCACGACTCGTCATTAATCAATTTAGGATAGTATCCAACATTTCTACAAGACTACGGTAAATACAAATTATAGGGCTCCAAGACACGATTTCGGGGAAAAGTCGCTTTACAATACTATAGACAAAGAAATAATACTTCGTATAGTAGGGAAACTGTATTATACTCCCCAGAACTGAAACCTTCTATAGAAGGGGGATAAGAGAGGCAGGAGTTTATAAACAGGGATTTTAGCTACTTTTTAACGTTATTTAATTTTAGCTTAGCTTAGCCGATTTCGTTTTCATCAGGCGTTTCCTAGTTTCTGCCCATAGGATAAAAAAGGCGTGTTTCTGTTATGAGTACGTTATTTAAGCTCAATTTGGAGCGCGTTATTAGCAAAAGTTTCCCTTCTAAGTATTATTAATTTTTCTATGATACTACCAAGATCTTTATTAAAAATATATTTACAAAAGCGTTTAAATATAAAGTTGTTAGTATGGATTTAAAAATAGTAATACATACTTAGGCTCTGTTTACCTGCAGGATTAAGGCCGGCAGCATTAGATGGGCCTAAGCCGCCAAGACCGAGTGCGGCCAAGCCGGCCAGTGGTGACTTGGCCAAGCCTCCCATCTAGAAAAGAATATGGATATTTAGTAAAAAAGTTTTAAGATTGTATATTTTATTACCAAACAAGATGGTAAGTGATTGTGTATCTCAGTTTTATTTATTAAAAACTTGAGCTGTAATTAATTCGTAACAATCGAACACTTATAGCGCTTTCGGCGCGTGGTCAAAATCGGAACTAACGTCGCCATTTTGTTTTTTTAATACAATTTCGCGCCCGGGCATCAGATACAATAAATATATTCTAAAAATTATCTATACAATCTTAGCTGTATTATTTAAATAAAGATACACGATCAGCATAGTTCACCTTACTTGGGTTTTAACTTTATTATTTAAGTTTCCCAATCCAAACCTTAGATCTACAATTTCATATTGCGTTCCATACAAATATTTTAGTAAAAATACTTACTAAAATAAATGTAAATTAATATACAATTTGGAAAAGTATTATCGTTATGTACATACTACGAAAACAGTATATTTTACAAGACAATACAAGTTTCATACAAAGGAAGAAGAAATCATACTACACAGTGTGATACTCCATTCGTTGAAAAGGTTTTTCTAAACATAATTCATGACAGTATGCTAAGATTAATTTAAATATATTTATGAGCTCCAGCTGCTTGTTTTCATCTTCTCTGACATAGCCGGGATGGGATCGCTGGATAGGGTTACCTGGGTAGAAACTAGATTTTACAAAGTAAATATTAAAGCCTAGGAAAATTCGCAATGTACACTTCAATTCAGACATGACGTATGATTAATTCAGATTTAAAACTAAATCTTTTTGTTATAAAACTTGAGGATACCTGAATTAAACATACTGGACCAGAGAAGTCTATGGATTCAGATTGGACGAAAGGTAAAAGGATTTGCGAATTTTCATAGCAATCTCAGAAAAAATTAAATCCACGTCGTGAGTTCTTGAATGGTGCTGCCCATAAAAATGCACCTTTTAAATAACAAAAAGGCAAAGTTTACTGTACTCTTAAATATAATTTTGTATCACGTTAAGCCATGCGCGACCATGGTTAATCACCATTATTATTTTTCGTGTGGAAAATAAAAGAAAAACGATGGAATAGGCAAGTCAAAGGCAAATAAGGAGAGGTGCAAGTACAGGAACATTTGTAAGAACTTGAACATCGCTGAAAGGTGCGCGAGCAGTTTGAAGTACATACGCTCGTATCTCGGCAATGCCAGAAAACAAACAGATAAAGCTTTGAACGTGAATGTGTTTATCACTACACGACTATAATAATTACATTCGGTTCAAATGTGCTAAGATTAAATGCTATACTACGGATTGATATATGGAAAACATTGGATTAAGAATGATACAGATGTTGGGGTATACGTGCAAACAAGAAAGAATATATCGATGAGTTTCAAGCGTAAGGTGCAAAAGAGCAGCGCAAAATAATATGGATATCATTCCTACACTCCACATCACCGGGGTTCTAAAACTATTATAATACAGGGTTAATTCATGGCCGCTACGGGGATTCGACACCACACATCCAATTCGAGGGGATTCTGGGGCAGCACCAATCACATTACGTCACTCAGTCCACACAACCTCATAGAGAAGAGAAGAGTTTAAATACTGAACAATTCATGGAGTTTTCGTCATAGGTATTAACTAGAAGATGTTCGTATGTACTAACAGGCAAAGTCGAACATTCTGGTATTATCAATTCTACGGGGCGGGTTTAGCGTAATAGAGTTTGATTCAAAGATTCTATGTCGAATCAGTTCAGCATTCATTACAATGGTCGTGAAGATCTTACGGAAGGCCCTAGCTTTTGGTCCCAGCTAGGCAGGCAATGTCTCGGATTTCTGTTGCTTATCCTACATGCAGACTCATTTCGTACATGGAGAGTAGTAAAAAAATGAATTGCTTTAACGCCTTTTTTATCAGATTGGCTTGCATATATGGTGGGCCAAATCGTGTGGATTGTTTACGCGAGCTTTGTCTTCGCAGGGACGAGCTTTGGCGTAGCGACACATCTACCGAAGATTACGTCGCGTAAGCCAGTAGTCCCGAAATGTACGCTTCGACGTATTCAGTTGCTATCACACGTGTTGAAAATTATGCATCTTAGTTCCTATGTAATATGCGACAACGGCGTTGCATATCTAAGTTCCGAGATAGATTTTTACGCTTACATCTATAAGCGACGTAATTTATATCGGCAGATGTTTCGCTATACTTCGTCTTAGAAGCCTTTTTGTCCTCGCACAGTATTTTTATTTAATTATTTTGTTACTTTTAATTTCCTGTGCGTGTCCCAAATAAAATATTTTTATGTTTTCTTTTTGTGGTTAGTTTAGCAGTTCATTTTTTTACGGTTCCTTGCACACCGCAGTGCGTGCCGCCGAGCCGGGAGCGTCTCTATGAGGTGTGCGGCGCGTGGACTCACGAGGTGGTGTTCGTGCAGCGGCGGCGGCAGCAGGTGGTGCGGCGGCAGCGCGCCCACGAGCGGCGGCTTCACCTCCAGCAGCGGGAACACCGGCGCGCACACCGCGCCCGTGCCGCCCCACTGGGACATGCGCGCTCAGTACTAGCCGCTATGACCTCTCCGTACGGCTCGCGCGCACGGGCGGAGCCGTACAACGGAGGTCAAGAATGCACTGAACTTTTTGGCTGCTCTGAATACAAGGCGCTTATAGCGCTACAAAATTCTTTTGGCGCGTGGTCAAACTCGAAACTAACGCCGCCATCTTGTTATCTCAATGCATTTCACAAAGCAATTGCTCAAATGTTTAGAAATAGCGCCCCACTGTCAATGACATTCGAGCGCCAAAAGATTCTTGTAGCAGTGTACTTGCTGATGAGTCGTCATGTCATTGAATGCAGCTAAACATTGAAAAATGCTGTGCTATGTGATGCGCTTTTATCCGCCTGCTTCCCGAAGGGAAGTCCAAGTCAAAGCTTATCAGCTATTTCGATACTAATATATGTGTAAATAGAGATCAATTTCGGTTGGCGGACACAGACCAACTAACAAGTGACGACACAGTTCTTGCTCGATTTTACGCGTGCTTTCATGTTCAACAACACTTTGTAGATGCGAATATTTGCGCGACCATCACGTTTGTTCAATAGAAGTATGTGTGTTATATTGTAGATTTTATCTTTGTATCTGTGCAATCTCGTTCCTACTTTCAGACCCGCCAAAAAGTTTAGCGCACTTTGTAATAATGTAGATAAGACGCTAGATAAATTGATCGCTGCAATATCCTCGCGCGAATATACTGACACGTTGAAAGTAATTTTGTCGTCCACCAGTCGTTAACGCTGCGTCAGTAAATATGATACGTGTACCAATAGAACAGTAGAATCTTTTCAAAGAAACAAAACGCTGGCTACGTTTTTTGTGCAGGATATTGAACGTTAAAGTACGTTGATCGGTACGATATTTTACTATATAATGTTGGGATCACATGGCACTTTTGTGCTGCATTTGCTTTTAACCGTATGAACAGTGCGATATTAACACTGCCGTCCGCACGTCTCGTAAAAATTATTCGCTTGGCGCCGGCAACGCTAATTCGGATTACTTGGCTTGTCGCCGGCCGTTCTTGACATTATCGGGAAATTATAAATTGTTAACACGTTCAACGCCACGGGATAAAATGATAAATTTCCATTCAGGCCATGTCGGACAATGTTGGGCGACACCAGTATGTTCCGTTCGGGCCGTGGGGGACAGTGTTGTCCGACAGTCAGACCTACGGCTAAACGTCTCTTCTGAGCCGTCGGTCAAGAATACAAGGCAAGATTGTACGCAGAATGACCTGCGCGACCAACTAGAACAGTGTAATCACATCAGCACTCTAAAAAAATATATATGTTAGAAAGTTATGTTTGTTTTTCTGACATTAATAAAACAAAAGTCGATTGTTTGTCAATTTTAAATATTTTGTGTGGCTTATAGGGAAAGTTAAGTGTCGCCCAGCAATGTCCGACATGGCGTTGAATGTGTTAAGTTTTAGTAATCTCATCGTTAGTTCTCATAAGTTTTCAACCCTGTTATCTCACTTTCATGAAATTTCGAAGATATACATACGTAAATAAATACAAAAATTGTTTGTTTTATATATTTGTTTATTTACGTTTTCTTTGGTATTTAGTACCTATTTCTGTTTCATATGGTATGCAGCAAAACAGTCTCCAAGATGTAACGCAACTCCACAAGACATGCCCATTAACCTTCAAGCGGGCGCGCCGTCATTTGTAACGCCAGCGGTCGCGCGTAACCTAAAAGACCTATAGGATATTTCAGAGATTTAAAACACGAATTATTTAATATTTTTTGTATTTATCACATTATCATTATGTTAGGACATAAACAAAATTATAAAATCAAAATAATATTCTAATTTTCTTTGGATTTGTAAGCAATTTGGCATCATAAATGTATCGAAAATCGATCGAATCGCGGTCGATTCGACGCCGCGCGACTGCTTGACGGTTAAAGAGATCTGAACAGCCTAAAAATATGGGCAAAGATTCTCTATTCAGCCTTTACAAGGATTTTAATTATGGTAACGTTACCATCATTATACGGTATAATTAAAAAACCCAATTGTATGTACAATTGGGTTTTTTAATTGCCTCTGTTCTACTCATGTGACTGTGGTGTCGCCGGCAGTTGGCCGCTACTTTGCGCACGACACCACTGTGGTGTCGCCGGCAGTTAGCCGCTACTTTGCGTACGACACCGCTGCCACTGTGGTGTCGCCGGACGGCAGTGTTAAGGTGTGGTCCCAACTTTTTACTCTAAAATATCGTACAAGACAGCAGGGCCGCTTAATTTTGCTAATCAATTGTGCAGGTGTTACCTAGCACAGTTAAATAGATCTATCAAGTGTAGTGTGTAGTGGTTGTGTACGCTTACGTAATTGCAAAATCAGATTATTTATAAGAAAAGGTTCTACTGTCCTATATTGCAGCTTTTTGGTAAATTTTCCAATTATTATTACATCTCATAATAGATCATCTGACCTAAATCCTATTCGTGTTTATTTCATTCAACTTGTTAACAATGCGTAAAGCTGAATTATGACGCACACAAATGACACGAGCAAATGGTATAGCCAGTCAAAATAAATATAAGTAAGTAATGTTGCCAGTTGCCAATGAAGTTTTATTAAAAAGTTAGAATTCAATTTTAGTGTTCATTAATCCTAAAAAAATATCACAAGGCTTGTAAATAAAATTACATAAAAAAGTTTGATTATGAACTTAAAATTAAATTTTCCAGTAAACATTACGCTACTTCCTTTCACAAAAAAATTAAAAGGCAATTATTCGATTAGCAGTTTATTAAGTTTAAGTAAATATTAAGTAAGATAAGAAATTAGCATAATCTAAAACTTACATCTTGTGCAGGCACAGCATAGTTGCCTTGGATTGTGTATGCCTGTCCGCCAGCTAATATGACTGGGCCGGCCACGTTTGGCTTTGGTCTGTAGGGAATTGTGGCGCCTTTTGGTGGGCTCTGGAACAAAAGAGATGTTATTAGATGGTTACATTACTAATTACTATCGCAATGTCTTATTATGTATGTCTTTTTCTGTCGGGTAGTGAGAATGAGACGGTAAAGGTATTGAACTAGTTTGATAGTAAAACTTCATCGAACGTGTCTTTGCATCGAAGTTCCTTAAATTGGTAAGGGGGCGTCCATTAATTACGTGAGGCGTTTTTAGAAATTTTCTGACCTCCATCTTCCTTTTTTTTTCCGTATTACGGAAAAAAATACCTGAGACCGAGACCCCACCTACCCCTAAAGTAAGATTAGGTGAGATTCGGCTCGACCCCCTCCCCCCCTTGAATGTCTCACGTAATTAATGGACAACCCCCTAAACGATAAATGATTTTATTTTTGTAAGTAGATTTGTAAAAACACTTTACCTACACATAAATCATATTTTAGGTTTTAGGTTATTTTAGGTCGCTGTTTCCTATCTGACTACTCTGAGAAGAAAGTCCGAAACAAACTCAGAGTTCAGTCTCTTTCAAAGTTAGACATCATCTTGGTCATGGTATTAGTGACGAGCTGCGCCCCGCTGTTTTCTTTTGAACCTACCAAACGCAGTCTGCCGAAAATACTAATCAAAATCAAATCAAAATCAAAATCAAAATCAAAAGTCATTTATTCAAACTAGGCTGAGAATCAGCACTTTTCGAACGTCAAAATTACAAAAGACAGTCCCCCAAAACGCCCGCCCTTCACCACTTCCTAGTGCTTTCGCTGGGAAGAAGAAGTGGCGCAACAAACTCCCCAGCAGCACAGCTGTCTGTTCAGTTAGAAAATATACTTGACTAAATACAATACAAGGTATGCAAAGCAATTAACATTACAAGACACAGAACGCTAAATTAAATTATTTGCCATATGTCAGCTGGCAACGCCAATATACCAAGAAATACAATAAAAAACTATACATACTCAAGCAAAAATTAATAAATGGAAATTAAATAAAAGCCTCCAGGCATAAAGGGCGTGACCGCTAACATATTTATGCAATGCTGGGTTCAGTTTACATAGCTGTCGCTTGTAGTCACAAATGATAAACTAGGACCATAAGGAAACTAAATAAACAAGTTATTAATAATGATAACAATGATAAAACCATGGTCAGCAAGACGACCAGTCACCACAAGCAGCACCCGTTCACGAGCATAACGCAAAGGTCAGCCATTACCCCCCTCGCCATATTTGAGGGAAGGAGACAACCCGACCCCCGACGCTACCGCAAGCAGTGACATCTAAAGGAGCATGACGAACTTGCTGCCGGTTGCTCAGGTAAGAATTATATGATCAATTGTCGAGGTCACTAGCTAACCACATATTGCAATCAACTCATTAGAAAACATTCCAATGGGTTGATTATGTCAATAATAAAATTAAAATTAAATTAAACTGATTTGACTTATACAGCCCAATAAAAAAACAATTGTATAATGAGCTCATATAACCTGTCAGTAATTCTTTGTAAATTAATTCTGGAGAAAGAACATAAACATTGTCTTGAGTTAATCAGGGCGACCAACTATTCTTATCGCTTAAGTAGTCGTTGATAGAATAGTATGCCTTTGAACAAAGGTTAGATTTTACTTGAGCTTTAAATGCATTAAAAGGCAAATCTAGCAAAGAAGAGGGTAGCTTGTTATAAAAGGCTATACCAAGACCAACAAATGAGTTATGAACCTTATGAAGCCGGTGAAAGGGAGCACGTAGTTTGTCCTTATTTCTGGTGTTAACATTGTGAATATCACTGTTTTTAGTATACAAGTGTATATTTTGCCTAATATATAAGATGTTGGCAAAGATGAATTGTGATGCAACCGTGAGAATACCAATATCTTTAAAAAAATCTCTTAGAGAAACTCTAGCACCTAGCTGGTAAATTGCTCGAACAGCTCGTTTTTGAAGGACAAATATATTTTGTATATCAGCTGCTTTGCCCCACAGCAGAATACCGTAGGACATAACGCTGTGAAAATAACTAAAATATACTAAACGAGCTGTATCAACGTCAGTGTACTGTCTTACTTTCCTGACGGCGTAGGCAGCCGAACTGAGCCTTCCTGCTAGGCTCGATATATGTGGTCCCCACTGAAGTTTGGCATCTACTGTTATTCCCAGAAAAACTGCCGAACTCACAGTTTCAAGCGCCTCTTTATCTAAGACGATGTTGGGTCCTAGATTTCTAACATTCGGTAAGGCGAACTTTACACATTTCGTTTTCTTGGCATTGAGAACTAGGTTATTTGACGTAAACCAATCCGTAACTATTGAGAGTGCACTGTTTACGTCGTCAAAATCTTGTCTATTCCTATCTACTTTAAAAATAAGAGATGTATCATCAGCAAACAGTACAACGTCACAGATTCCCTTTAAATGGAATGGTAAATCATTAATATACACTAAGAACAAGAATGGACCCAGTATTGAGCCTTGCGGTACACCTAACTGAACTGGTAGCGCGGAAGATTTCACACCATTAACATCTACACATTGGAACCTATTATGTAAATAACAATTTATTACGTTGAGAGCTTCGTTTTGGACACCGTAATGACTTAGTTTACGCAAAAGCGTGTCATGGTGCACGCAATCAAAGGCTTTGGAAAGATCACAGAAAACTCCGATAGCATTTTGCGAGCTCTCCCATGCGTTAAATATGTGTTTCAGCAAAGCAACACCCGCATCTGTAGTCGAACGACCTTTTGTAAAGCCATACTGTTCATAATGATATTCAAGAGACCAATTCAGGCATTAATCTACTACATTGCCTTCACATGGTCTGACCAAGATTATATCTGGACTTTAAAAGAGTGTCTGACCCTTATTTCCCCATTTCCTCTCAGGGGTAGTCAGACAGGAAGTGTCGAATCCATCTAGCTTATTTTTTGGGGTTCCGTACCACAAGGGTAAAACGGGACCCTATTACTAAGACTCCGCTGTCCGTCCGTCCGTCTGTCACCAGGCTGTATCTCATGAACCGTTATAGTTAGACAGTTGAAATTTTCAGATGATGTATTTCTGCTGCCGCTATAACAACAAATACTAAAAAACAGAACAAAATTAAGTGGGGCTCCAATACAACAGACATGATTTTTTTTGCTGCTTTTATAGATAATGGTACGGAACCCTTCGTGCGCGAATCCGACTCGCACTTGGCCGGTTTTTTTATAATATGAGGTGTAAAAGTGATTCCGATATCCTACTTACAGAATAAGCAATTTCATTTACTAACATTTTCACTGTAGAAGACATTAGGAGTCCATCTAGTAAACTAGATATTATTAGAAACGTACCTCTAGCATGACACAGCAGATGTGATAAATGCACTGTGTGATAGCGTCACAGGTACCGCTAATTGTCACGGCACGCTCTGTGGAGTTTGGTAGCATTTCACTCGCCACCTGGAAATAATAAAATTAATCACTTGAATGAAGTTGCTTGAACCAACATGTCCTAGAACCAAGAATTCGATGACATGGCATCCACTAACACGCACTGGGCACGCGTAATGGATACGGTCCATTCCCTCTCACAGAGAAGGGTCTTTATCCCAGAAGTGGGAAAGTAATAGGTTGCTTTAAATGCTTCGAAAAAGTTCTCTGTGAAAGCAAATATCTAAAGTAACTTAAGCTTGGATGAATTCATTTTTCCAAATCATTATAATTTTCACACTACATCATTTCGTAGTTTTTGTAATACCTGTTACAGATGGTAAAGAAATGACTGACAGTTTCAGCTCTCGCCATGTTAGGCTTGCCATGCTATTGCAATTATACAATAAAGCTATAATTGGTGCTGATTTCCTTGTTCACAAACTAAACTAAAATTAAGTTCAGTGCAACTTTTTAGTTCAATTTCATTAAGAAAAGGACGAAAGATAAATTTTATTTTAGTCCTGTCAAATTAATCAGCGCCTGACACTACTCCATGTAAGTTTAGACGTAATTAAAAACTTATCTACTAAAATTACGTCAATTTACGTCAGGCGCTAGTAGGCGCAGGCGTCAGGCAGAAACTAGTTTTTTTATATGCCTTATTTGCCTTTCTCACCGATTTTTTTATAATGGTGTAGGTCAGTTTATGATCACTCAGAATACGGTTGTATTAAACTTGCGGCCTGAGGAAGTGGACCTGCGCCCGCGCATAGCCACAGGTTTTAATGGTCATGAACTTGTACTGTTCTTATTTAGAAACGTTGACCCTCGGTTAATTTAAATACTTTAGTTTCCGGCGATGAAGGTTACGGTTTTTAAGTTGCATAGCTGTCATTAATAACACGTAGATTAGGGAAATCTGTTTAATTAAACCATGCTAATCACCAATCCGCTATCGACATTTGGGCCCTTGTAAATTAGGGATATTAAGCAATTGTTTAAAGTTGGGAAATCAAAACATTAGTGTTTTGCTTCAGGTACCGTATTCAGTTTAGAACTTAACTACATATGCGTTCGGTAATTTAAATAATCTATTAAATGATCAATTGCACGCGGTCGGCGAATCCGCTGGCTGCGTGAAGCACAAAACCAGTCAATGTGGCAACGCTTGGGGGAGGCCTATGATGATGATGATGAGTTTGTCGAATTACCTGAATGTTAGCACCGGTGACGTCACGGATCTCCTTGATCTTGGAGCCACCCTTGCCGATGAGCGAGCCGCACTGCGACGCGGGCACGATGAGGCGCAGCGTGATGGGCGCGCGAGACGCGCCGCCGCCGCCCTCGTTGAACTGAGAGCACCACTGGAATGTTACAAACATGGATGTGAAAGATGGTCTAGAAATTACAAAACATAATCGAACTAGCATTTTCCTGCGCGGAGGTCCAGGGATAAAAAATATCCGATGTCCTGCCCCATGTTATACCATGTGCCACATAGGTACCTACAAATCCGTTCAGATGTTAAGGCGTGATAAGGAGGTAACATACAGCTAGACAAGAGTCGTTTTCGCATTCATAATTTAAGTACGGATGGTCTAGAAACACGACTCTTACTTTTACACGACTATAAAAAGTAAGTCATTGCTTACTAAGGCAAGGCACTTGCCTTTATCGATACGAAATGTTGACTTCAGGGTGCACGATTTTTAAACTTTACACCGTAAGTAGTTAGGTGAGTTGACTTAGCGTAAAACACCGACAAAATGCGAACCAAAGTAGAACTAACGACTTACGACTACGATTACGGATTTATGTATTTCTTTTTTGTTTCCTCTTTCACACGCTGTCTACATCTCTCTATCTATTGTCCTATCGCAGGTATGCTGCAAGACATTTCTTATGAAAATTAATAAGCATCACCTTTGTACCTATTTTTCTGTTGTTTTTTTCTTGTCTGTTTATATTTATGTGAGTACATAAAAGGTAAATAAACAAAGATTCAGAAGGCTCTTATCATCCCATGACGTAAAAATATGTTTTGAAAATATTTCAACAATTTTTCTATTTAAGCTTGGGAATCATGCGACGTAGTTTAAACACTGGCGCATGATTCACTTCTTTTTGGCAATACAAGATACGAAAATAATTGCTTCATATTATAAATATTTTCATATCAGTCAATATGTAAACAAAATAAAAAATGACTTGATAAGCAGTAGGTACAAACCTCTTCAAACTTTTTGCATATAAGTGTGAATGCTTTGAATATAGCACTTGTGTTGCCAGTAACAGTGACAATACGTTCTGGGCACGATCCATCGGATATGTTGATTTTTGCTCCAGACTGAAAACAATACATTATAAATATTAATCGACCGACGTATTATGCTGATAAGCTGAACAGTTCTTTGGAAGGTCGCATTATTTTCACAACAAAAGAAATGAATGTTTTATACGTTTTTTTGTGGTTTTTAGCAAAATTGATTCCGAAGGGCAATTCCCGTAATTAAAAACGTTCAAAATCTAGTAGCAATCTCATCTCTGCGACAGTCAATGTCAAAAATATGACAAAAATTAAAGCAGATTAGACGTATTTCTGACAGTTTGAGATTAGAATGCTGACGTTCTTAAAATACGAGAATTAACAACAAGAAGTCATGAACCAAAAATTCCCTCAAGAATATTTGGTTTTTGACTGATTACGATATATCAGAAGCCTCATCAACTTACCTCTTCTCTGAACCTTTTAACAATCTCTCCTTTTTTGCCAATAATACTGCCAACTTCCTGCAAACAAACAGAAACTACGTTATACTTAGAACAAGTGTTACATTCGATTTAATTAAAATTGTCGTCCAAAATAACCTATGGGATTGCTACATTGGCAAGTATTGTGCAACGGGCGCACGCACATGTAATTAATGTAGTCGCGGTGAGATTTATAGTACAAAAGATTTCCTGTCTGGTAGCCAATAATAGTCACTGCATAAAGATTCTTTGCTGCAGTCAGACGCATCGGGGTTGCAGTGAGACGGTTTTAGAGACTTGTTGTATCAGATCGGTGCTGGCAACTGAGCCTCATGACTTCTACAGTATGTGAAAAATGCTATTGCTCAACGCCGCCGCTTACACGACACAAATAGCGAACATAATCTAAGAAAGCCGCCAGCTCGAACTTCTATTGCGACAATTTTGACAGTGGCGCCGAATCCCTTGTTCACAAACTAAACTAAATTTAAGTTCAGTGCATCTTTTTCTTTCTATTTCATTAAGAAATGAATAGAAGGTAAATAATAGTTTAGTCCTGTCAAATTAAGATACTCCATAGAAATGTTTAGACGTGATTAAAAAATTAGCTACTAAAAATACGTCAATTCACTTCAGGCGCTAATTTGACAGCACTAAACTAATACATATTTATAATCTGTCCTTTTCTTAATGGAATAGAAATAAAAAGATGCACTTAACTTTAATTTGGTTTATTTTGTGAACGA
Organism: Eremobia ochroleuca; assembly: GCA_949629135.1. Lineage (NCBI taxonomy): Eukaryota > Metazoa > Arthropoda > Insecta > Lepidoptera > Noctuidae > Eremobia > Eremobia ochroleuca. The sequence goes on from OX451389.1 coordinate 16,096,115, forward strand.
GGGAATCGGCGCCAGTGACCAATTCCACTGCAAATTAATCTATGAATTATTTACTAAGCTGATCGTAAATAATTGATTACATGCCGTTTCACTTTTACGTTTATTGACGAATTGTAGCGTGAAAAAGAGAAGTCGGTGAAAAGAAAAGTCCGCAGCTTACTCTCGCGTGAACCTAGAATTCGTGAAGGTATTTGGAACTTCTTATGTTATCTTACAAAGTATGTATGTTATTTTTAAATAAAAATGTGTTGTGACACGTATCTCATAACATTAAAGTAACTAATTTATTGGAATGTTTACATAAAAAATATACAGTTAACACAATGCGGGCGCTAGTCAGTGAAATAAAAATATAACGATCCCAGACTGCGATTAAGGAAGTGAGCACTAGACAAAAACAATGACAACATTAAATACCACACATTACTCCAATTAGAAAAAGGTACAAATCGAAGTTTGATGAACAGGGCGAGTGCCAATAGCTGGCCGTTTGCCAAATGTACTTTGTATTGGATTACAGCCAATTAAAAGTACCTACATGTAAAAGTAGGTATAGGTAATGTTACCATCAATACATCTCATATGTCAGTGCAATCTAGCGACATCTAGGTGCGCTAAATTTGTGACGCTGTTGAGTAATGGGAGCTTAAATATAACAGTTACGATGTGATGTGAATTATATCATGCTAATAAAACTGTTCTGTCAAAAACATGCAAGATTTTATTTGATACTGTTGTGTCAGTTTTGTAAAGTATTTAACTTGAACCAAGGCAGTAATAAGGGTTTGTTAGAAATAATAAAATGAAAGCCTAGTCGTTAAGCAAGCCTACATGGTCAACAAACAGGATATTGCGTTGGGCAGCCTTACAAGTGTGTGTTCCCTAACAAGATTGAAATACCAAAGTCATATTAGATTACCATATGTTCAAACAAATACCTACAACTCTTTCACAAGTAGAACAATTATTTATATGTATTGTTGAATATTTTACTGCTCATTTAATGTCCCAAAATATATAAATATATATTTTTATTTGAAAATTACATGTGGTAGATTTTATCATTTGGACTTAGTAAAAACAATATTTTAAAGTTGATTGGAACCTATGTAGCGGAAATATTTTTAGTTTTAGTTTTGAGATGCAGTCCCGTTATGATAAGACAAACTTTAAAACTATTTACAATTGTAAAATATTACAGCTTGGATTTTAATTCAGGTATTGCTGTCGATTAATAAACAATCATAATTAACCAAATCACTTGAAGTAATCTCCAGTTGCCACATGCATTATAGGAGAATGGCAGTCTATCATTTAACTGAAAACTAGCATCGATAAGTGCATTGTTTATTCACTTCGCACAGAACACACTACACTTCATTTTTGTATGCATTTTTTTACCATTTATTTTATCTCATATCAGTATACCTACTTGATACTTTATTTTGTTGACTTTAAAGTTTGTGTTTGGTAAAAACATTATTTTGATTCCACGCTGTACTTGAAAAAGGAATAACAAATAATATAGTAGTGAACAAAAAGAAACTTATAAGATAAATATCAAAAAAATATTTTGATTCCACTCTGTACTTGAAAAAGGAATAACAAATAATATAGTAGTGAACAAAAAGAAACTTATAAGATAAATATCAAAAAATTATTTTGATTCCACGCTGTACTTGAAAAAGGAATAACAAATAGTGAACAAAAAGAAACTTATAAGATAAATATCAGTTATATTTATCTTATAAGTTTCTTTTTGTTCACTACTATATTATTTGTTATTCCTTTTTCAAGTACAGCGTGGAATCAAAATAATTTGTAATATTTATCTTATAAGTTTCTTTTTGTTCACTACTATATTATTTGTTATTCCTTTTTCAAGTACAGCGTGGAATCAAAATAATTTTTCTTTCTTATTTTTACAGAAGTACTTACACAAAGTAACTATGCTTGTTTACCTGTAAACTGTAAGCTTAGTGTTGACATTTTTATATTTCTCCTACTGTTAATTAGTTTCATATTGTAACAATGCAACTGAATACATTCAATACTAATACAGCATTTGAGCCAAGGATTATTTAGATCATTGTTTATCGGACTTTGAAATCAAAACAATGAATAGTATGTAAAGTATGCCAATGTGTGTATAAAATATGTTTTCAGTTTATGTATTAGTTGGTACAAATTAAACCTTAACCTTTAACCCGTCTTCTTGTGAAGGAAATGTGTCCCAAAAAGTTTTAATAACATCAACTAAACTTTTAGATATTGGAGTTTATGAATTTATAAAACTTACTTTACTTTTATAACGTCTAGGGTTCTTAGTTAAATAATAAAAAATAAACACATGTAAGCCTGCTTTGTTAAAATACCAAATTACGTACATACTTAATTAGTTTAAGTGCAAGCTAAAATTAAATTTCTACTACAGGAACTAACTACTACTACTACTTGTTGGTGTTGGGAAACATACACATTAATAACTACTTGGTTTAAACTATATTAGTGAAAAATATCACATTCCTTTATGTACTAAAGTGGAATTTAGAAGAAGGTAAAGTGTACACTTTCACAATTTGAAAATAATTCAAAATATTTTGAAAATGGTGCCAATTTTGAAAAATAATCAAGTGTTCATTCTCTTACCTTCCCCTGCATAATCAGTCTGATTGTGAGGGTAACTTTGGAGTCTTCCTCGTGGAGAGTAGGGGGTTTCTCCAGTTCCATGCTGGAGGAGGTGTCCGTAGTGTCTCGCGGAATTTTGGCTGCGTACAGGGCTACGTGTGGGCACAGGGGACACTCCACTCAATCTAATGGCTGGGACTCTGGGGCTCGTGGCACGCACTGCAGGCAGGGTAAGCTGGAAAACAGGCGCACATCTCAAAAGGAACGTCCATAGGTCTCGAGCGAACTAAAGGTACGGGGTGTATGGGCACTCGGCGATTTTTAAAAAGCGAAGCCGATTACCGAATATTTATTTACAGTGACGATCGATGGCAAGCGTAACGGAATGAGGACGGCAAATGAGGATCTAGACGCTATTATGAACTAACTGGTCTTAGGTACGACCGGATTCTGCGGCTGTAACGCGAGGCGGCCCGCTCCGGACGGAGGGACCGTTACTTGAACTCCGATACCTGTTCGCGGCTCGCGACATAACCTCAGCGTCGCGCCTCATGGCTAGCCGACCAGGTTATCGATCCCAGTAATCCCAAACAATTCTCCCGACAGTCGAGATTCAGCAACTTTCTTACCTCGTTTGTTTTCCACGTTGCAACAATAACTTAACAAATCTTATCACTAATATTATCACCAAGATGTGTATAAAAATCACACTTATCACAATTTTCTTTGTCACATATAATAATAAAATTAAAATAAAACCCGACGGTGACGCGTCGGTGTGAAGCTTGTAATTGTCATAAACAATAGAGGATAGAGGGAAAAGCTGACTACAGCGCCCCTGGTGGCAACGAGGAACGAATTTTGACAGGAGACGTTTTTGTCGGTAAAGCAGTTAACGTTAGCCCGCCTATACCTATCGGTAAAAATATAGAGGTTGTTGATGTTTGTAAATAAAGCTGTAAGACTTGACCTGGCGCCGAATTTTAAATAATTGTTCAAGCATTGTTATGTCTCTATTTCATTATGTCACTGTGCGAATCTGCAGGTTTCTTACATCATCAAGTCTCTATTTTCTGAAGGAGTAGGCAGAGTTAGGTAATGTCTCGACTGTTGCATTTCCTATGTACGTAAATAGGGCCAGCCTTTTGCCATTTATTTGGCACAATTCCATATTCTGCTGCTACTTACCAATTATTGTAAGTTTTGGAAGAGAAAACCCAATAGCACCTCACCTCGACCAGGCAATCGACTTTAGAATTTAACTTTCGGTATAAAGTCGCACTTGCGAGGACTGTTGAAACAAATTCGTTGCTAAACATAGTCACAATCTTGTAGACTAACATAGAGGGAGTGGGCAGATATAAACTCATAGACAGCTGTTGTTTGTGGGAACGCGCACCTATAATCCGCATAACGGTAAACCTTAAACGTCCTGCAAGGTATTTATTATTTATAAGGACGTGTTTCATCGTCATAGGTAGAACGGTGGTATCCACGGTCTGTATATTTTGCACTGTTGGTATAATTTGCTGTGCATTGCTGTGAATAGTGACATTAGGCAGGTACCTACCTACTTAATGTGGGTTAAGAGCCCAATGCGTTCATAACTGGGCACCCCACAGTTTGTGAATGTGATAGGCACCTAATTTTATTTTCTTTCAGAAGGCCTATTCTCAAGCAATCAACTCAGCCTATCGCAGTACACTGCTGGACATAGGCCTCTCCCAGACTGCGCCACAACACCCTGTCCTCCGCCTTCCGCATCCAGTCTACCCCAGCCACCTTCTTTAGGTCGTCCGTCCATCTAGCACCAACACTGCGCTTGCCGATACGCGGTCTCCACTCCAGGACTCGTCTGCTCCAGTCAGTGTCCACGTTTCAGCACCATATGTCATGACGGGCAGGATGCACTGGTTGAAGACCTTAGTCTTCACACACTGAGGGATAGGCGACGAGAAGACTTGACGAAACTTTCCAAATGCTGCCCAACCCAACTGGATCCTTCTGTCGGCCTCTTTCTCAAAGTTGTGTCTACCGAGCTGGATGACTTGCCCTAGGTAGACATAATCCTTCACAACTTCGAGAAGCGACCCTTCGATGTAAATTGAACTCGGCAAGACGTGCGAATTGTACATGACTTTTGCCTTGTCCATATTCACGCCGAGGCCAACCCGCCAGGAGGCTCCATTTAGGCTGTGCAGCATTCGTTCTAGCTGTTCCAGCCATTATGACGACGTCATCGGTAAATCGAAGAATGTAAGATGTACTCGCCGTTCACGTTGATCCCCTGTCCAGTCCAGTCCAGCGTCTTGAAGACGTCTTCCAACGCGTTGGTAAACAATTTAGGGGATATTACATCCCCCTGTCTCACCCCCCTGAGCAATTGGATGGGGCTGGTTTTTGATCCTGGATCTGGACAGTCATGGCCTATTCTCGTACCTACCTAATAAACGTTCAAATTCATGTCGTAATCTCATCTCAGCGACAATCAATGTCAAAAACTTGTCAAACATTGATGTTAATTGAGTGTATTTTCTACAGATTGTGACAGATTAGAATGCGAACGATTGCCCCTCTGGTACTTAAGTACTAAATTATCAACTGATAAACAGCCTTACCCTGAGATCGCTACTGAGAATGTTTACTCTGTTTGGCAGACGTTAAAATGTCACTATGCCTGGCCGCCTAACAAGTAACTAATGATTTAATAAAATTTCGTTTCTTCGGTCAGTATGTTGAGAAAGACGTGTTGAAGTAAGTTCTGTGGGTGATTTATCACGAAGGCGGTTATAAACAGCGTCTCATGACTTTCTTCTTATGCGAACAGTACGCACCTAAAATAAGTGGATAGTTAGAGGTGAGTAGTTCACCTACTGATATAGATGTGTTTACTGATTTTAGGAATCTAGTAGAGAGTTACCTACTAGATATTTCGCCCGGGCAGACAGTCCGCTAGTGTGAGCGCTTACAAATAGGACCAGCAGAGTAATTGCGTAAGACACTATCAGTAGCAATGGGTTTCATTTTGACAGTTCAACAAGATCCATTGCGTTATTTATGTTGTTGAGCAGACACATTTCTCGAACGTATGGAGCAATGGATTAGCAATACGCTTCAAAATAATTCAAATTGACAGTAATAGTGTATTACGCAATTAGGGTGCCGATCTGTTTTAGTTATTAAGTACTAATTAACATAGACTAAGCTATTTTGTTTCTAACACTGTAGACCACATTGTAGTCTGAAAAAATAAAGATTAATTATAAAATAATAACTTCACCCAACGCAATAAAAAAATATTATTTAGTGATACAACAGCATTTTCTGCGAACAAAACCATAATCAATAGGCACAGGCACACCTAGCTATTCTAATAAACCGGTCATATTTTAAAAACACTGAATCAAATTCTAAAGGGGTTTTTATAGGAAGAGTTGAACAAAAAACCCGTTGGTCTCGCACGCCAATATTGAAGCTGAATGCTTTGTCCCATGCAAATTCGTTCCTCGTTTATTGTCGGTCGACGGGACTTTTCTTCAGGTAAGCTGCACATAAATATGTATATCTAACTCTAGACTAGTTGGGGATAGCTATTACAAAGGTGTAGGTAGAGATTTTCTGATGTTTTAATTTTTGTTTAAGGTTTTCAATTGTGGTTTAGGGGTAGGTAGATTGGATAATAATCAGTAGCTTTGATCAGAATAACAGCCCTGATTTTATTATCTGATATTTCTTGGAATCAAGCCTTAGGTGTCATATTTTGATACTTAAGGCAGTTAGCGGACCAATAAATTACAATAATATTGCCAGTTTTATCTCAAATGGTTAATAGATCTGTCTGGTAGGGATTTTATTATTTTAAAAACAAGTGATATTTTACTCAGTGTTGGAAGATTGACAAAAGCTGTAAGACCCTGACTAACGCTTGAAGCGCTGGATGAAAAACTTTAACAGGAATATAAGTGAACAAACAATCTTCGATTATAGAACTGGGAAAACGCTCGCAAGTTTCCGTGAGACATAAAAGAGTAAAATTGAAAAGCTTTTAATTGAAAATCGCCTAGGGCCATGAAAAGTATTTACTTTGTAAAAGTACCTACCCAAGAACCTACTTACTTACTGAAGTACGTAACACACCATTTTTTTACTTGGCTGCTTAAGAGAATTTCTTGGTTTTTTGTCAGAAAAATTTAGGAAATATTATACCTACCTATATTTTTTTTTAAGAAGCCGATTAATAATAGAAAGAAACAAGTTCGTTTTTGGTATAGCAACATTTTTTTTTTTCGATTAAAATAAGGAGTGGGGCTAAAGACAGTTCTCCAGAAGTCTAGTAAAAAGGTTCAGACATGTAATTAACGTTTTATTCCATGTTATTTAACCCTTTTCCTAGAACCACGATTAGCTACCTACAAAGATTCATTGATTACTTGCAAAACCAGAACAGATTTTTTTTATAGAAAATAGTTACCAGTGTGTAATTTTTCATTTGAATTCTGAACGAACTTGTTTCTCTATTCGAAGCATAGAGCAACACCGGCCACTGGCGGACCGGAGGCCTTCACTGTTATTAATTTATCTATGTGTATGTGAAATTGTTAGTGGATTGTTTTAATTGTTATGTGTGCGTTTCGTAGTGACGGGCAATTGTTTTTGTGTGGGAATCTGAGAAAGTGTGCGTGGCGCAGACTTCCTCCCGCAAAAAATAACAGACTGTTTTGTATCGGGAAAAAACGCTAGTGCTACTCCTCTCCGGTCCGCCGCCGCGCCGGTGGCCCGTGTTACTCTTATGATTCGAAGTGAACAAAAATGCAACTTGGGAAAAAATAACGCTCTTTTGTCCACTAATTGCATTTTTGTTCACTTCGAATCATAGAGTACTAATTTGTGCATACAAATTGATTGTTTATATCATTACAAATCGATTATTCGATCATCGATTTATTGTTTGTATCATTACAAAAAAAGAAAACTGTTAGTTACTATTGCATTATATTTATATAACATTAAGTAAAATATTATATTATATTGACATATTATAATTATGTAAGTAATGCTATTGTTACCGTTTGACCTAGGTAATGGTGAGTATATATAAGTACGTACCTACCTACCTACATTTGATAATAAAATACATTGTAGTAAGTTAGCGGATGTTTGCAATAGGTTTGTTATTTAGTTCTCAAATGTATTATTCCGCCTACCTATTTCATTTTTAGATGTTACTATGACTTTGCGTTCTATTATTAACGAATATTTTTGTTAATTTGAATTGCTTTTAGCGACTACACCAATAAAAGAAAATGTAGAAGTGGTAAAATTTTCAACATCACTGGAAAACGCGAGGAAAAATAACGGGATATATCCAAGACCAATTTACTAATGTTATAAAAGTAGGTAGGTACCTTACTTGTATTTGCTTTATTCCAATAGATTTTATATTTAGGTATATTCCTACCTATTAGAATTTTGGTCTAGAATATAAATGTAGGTGGGTTAGGCTCATTCTTTCCCACAGAATAAAGATTGGGTTGGTCACGGAAAAAAATATAAAGAAAGAGCGTTCTCACGAAGAATCCCAACACTAATGGACTGCTTTATCCCTTGTTTGTACACTATAGGATGACAAGCACAGTGCAGCACCTAACGAATGCTTCGTTTCTCTCCGTATCTTTTCGCTCAACTTCGCTACACTCCGCTTGGCAGGATTCAACCTGACGTTTGTGAAGTAACTAAAATGGAAGCGATGAAAAAAATGTTTATGACATTCATTTTTTTTACATTATATTCCTACTTTGTCTGTTTTATTTTTTAGGTTTGTCAATAAAACTGAATAGTGAAGTGGCATTTGTGTGTAATAAAGACTTAAGATGGACCGTGTGGATAATGACTAATAGAGAAAAGTAGAAAAGTCATGAGGCTCATACTACACTGGGCCGCAAAGAAAGCGGGTCGGTAACAAAAACCTCAATAGCATCCAAAATATTGGAGCTAGCTTTAAGAAATAAATAGATACTGTATTATAGACAATTGTATAGTGCCTAAATCAATGTCATAAAAATGTAAAATAAGTAATGAAGTTTATTTTGAATAAAAGCAAGTTAAGTAAAAATGGCCATTTTCACTAGATTTCGAAAAATGTGCTACGTTATCAAATATGCAATTTTTACACATTTCAGTATTTTGTATTGCCATCACGAGTTATTAATACAACTGTCATACGGTTTGGCATGCTTTTCAGCAGATTTCTGAGCCGATGCTGAGGAATATTCTCCCATTCCTCTATCAGTGCTTCTTTCAGTTCTCGAAGCGTGATTGGAGAGGAATTCCGCTGACGTAAACGTCGTCCCAGATCGTCCCAGACATGCTCGATGGAGTTCCAAGTCGGGGCTGCTGGCATGCTGGCCACTCCATGCGGGCAATAGCGACATCTTCAAGGTAGACAAACACTATCCGAGCTGGAGGCGGACGATCGTTATCTTGCATAAAGATGGCGTTTTCGCCCATGTTTACTAAAAATGGGCCAACATACTCATTTATTATTTCATTCACTTATATTTCTGCAGTTAAAGTGACATTTTCTATCACCGCTAGCACGCACGGTGCGGCTTTCGGAAGAAATTCCAGCCCACACGTGTATTGAGCCTCTGCCGTATGACACTTGCTCTTCAATGCAAGCTTGGTTGTAGCGCTCTCCTGGTCATCTGTAGAATCTTTACCTCCCATCGTGCGTATATAGCATGAACCTCGACTCATCCGAAAACAGTACTAGCGTAACTCAGGTAGCGTAACTCAGCCTTGAATTTCGATGCTGCCTTTTGAGTTTTGGACCATTTGCAGGTCTAAATGGCTTCAAATTTGCTTCAGCAAGACGCCTCACTGTAATTGTACAATCTTAGCACTTGTGCTAGGATTGCTCCCTCCAGCACGGGAAAGGTGATTTTTGACTTCAACAGCCGTTTGAAATCGATTTCTCAACATTGTTGTCAACATAATATCGATCTTCCAGCGGTGTCGTGCACCTTGTTGGGCCTGTTCCTGGTCTGTGAATATTGGATCCAGTCTCTTCAAATCACTGGAGCACCCTGTAAACGGTTGATAGCACCAACAGTTCTCGCTGTATAACGCTGACTGCGCCAGTCTTCAAGCATTGACAGAATTCAAAACTCTTTAGGGTTTAGTGGCATGTTTTTAATTGAATTTGATCAGAACAATGAATTTATGCACAAGAATAACATACAATACAACATAAACCGAAACAAAAGTAAAACAAATAGTTTCAAAGTTGTTAAAATTAAAAAAAAAATCATTTTTATTTTTGTTTTTTAATACAATCATCAAAAAGAAATACAAATATTTAACATCTTCCTATATTTGTAATAAAATAATCTTTATTTTAAAAGAATTGCTCAAATATTTCAAAAGTTATCGCATGTTTTAAAACCGACCCGCTTTCTTTTATATACTGCTACGAGGCTTTTTGGCGCTCTTATGAAGTTGACAGGAGAGGCACTGCTGATTTTCATTTCGTCGCAATTGTTTCGTGAAATGGATTGAAATAACAAGATGGCGGCGTTAGTTCCATTTTTGGCCACACGCTAGAGCCTTGTATTGTTATAACAAGTAATAAAGTAAGTATGTTGGGGTAATGCTGAAGCTGATGATTTCTTAATACTGTAACTGGAGGTCGGGGCAGAATAAAATGGCACAGAACACAATTTTGTCAGTATGCAAAAATATTGCCACATTAGCCGGATACGTAAGTATGGTCTTATCCCATCATCGAACTTATCGCAACATGCTCCATAACTAAGTATGTTAATGGCTAACTATAATATAGCCGGTCGATTCTGGAAAAATCTCACCGTGATAACTAAGGTGAAGTGAGCTTAGAGTAAGATGTGAGTCTTGCTGATGCTAGGGATTGACACTATTGACGACCCACTTAACGCTCACTTCACCTTTGTTTTCACGGTGAGATATTTACAGAATAGATAGGCTGATAAAGTTTTATCATTGTTTCGTTTAAAATAATGGCTATTTATAGTAGTATCGGTTAATAAACAATATTTATGTACCTATGTTTATTAGCTCATTGATAAGAATTGGCGTTGTTGGATAAAATGCTTTCTCTTGTGTATCTTTAGACACTTGTGTACCTTTAGTTAAGCACAATGAATTTTTAGTAAAACGCTATACTAGAACCTAGCTTTTAAGTTAAATCATACCAATTTAAGAAGTCGGAAAGGACATACTTACTTAATAAATATTTTACAATCCAATATTACTTTACTTTTGACTTGTTTCGACGCTACTAGATACACGTGTCGCTTATTAAATTTAGTGCTGATTTTTCAATAATCTGATAACTTTATTCGAGGAATAATTTTGATATTTTGACAGTTAGGTATTTCATACAAAAACTGTCGAACGTCAATTTTATTACTCGACTAAAAGTTATCTGGCGATGGAAAAATCTGCTCTAAATCAGTAATAAGTAAGTGTAGGTGGGTTACCATCCGTCCGGACATATACGGCTTTATGGACCCCTGACCGGTATTCGCTCTTGTCCGAACTTTTCGACTTTTCTTAAGAAATAAAAGAAGTTAAATGATTACTGAAAAATAAAATTGCGAAAGCCTGGCTCCTTGCATTTTTTTTTTATTTAAAAAATTAGTGACCCTAGTTAAAGGTGCCATCATACTATCCAAGTAGGTAAGTACAGTGGTCTCGAATACCGCAACTAATCGTGATTGATCACGGTAGGTACGTTGTATGAAATATGAAAAGTAATGGATCACACATCACAGGGGTACATAATCTCATGACAACGGTCACCTCTGTGGCCAACAATTTATTTACAACGATATTCTCATATGACACCGTTGTGACGCCGAAAGCCGAGGGCCGAAGGCCGAGAGCCGACGAGCCGCATCGTCCTCCCGACCCGGCGTTTAATTTTAATGATGATTTCGGGTTTATACCCCTGGATATTTCGAGTTTGTTTTTCGATGTTTCCGTATTGGAAATGAGGGTTGACGCTTTTATGGGTATACATATAATGTACAGATTGTTCGGAGTGAATGCGCAACGGATTTCGATGTAAAATATTTTTAAATGTTGTATAAAACTTTTTTATAAATTTGACTGGTTTTGCCTGTAAATATTACAGATAATATTTACTTGCCTATTATAGGTTGTCTTGCTAGGTATTGGTAGGTTTATGTCCTAGAAAATTCTAACTCTGGAGGTACAGACTGACGCGGGTATTTTACAAGTAGGTATTGTAGAGGTTGTCTGCTAAAGTCGACCTTAGTGCAGGCTGGCAATAATAGTATAACTCAGGTTGCATTCGAACAGGCAAGCGAGTTTAAAATGAGGACACCTCATTCTAAGCTCGCTTGAAATATTTGTATTAGGTTTTGGTTTGGAAGAAAAAGTGGCAATATAGCTGAAGTAATGAAAAGATGTACGCTTTGATTAAACGTAAAGAAATCATATCGTTGTTTGATTACTTAAACTACCTACTAAAATACCTACCCTAGATACACGTCCTTATTATAAGGTCCGTCCGTCCATAAATAAGGCTACTTACCGTACAAAATTTTCCAGAAAAACAAAACAATTAGACCTCAACTAATCTACCATTAGATACATTCCCAGAAATAAGGTCTTCATCCACATAATCATAAGGATTATCCAGTACAAGTGTGTACATAGAAACAACAACGGAACGGATAATCTCGCGTGGACGGATCAGCTTAAGTGGGCTCCATTGTCATTTGTCTTGTGATTAGATATGTAGGTATCCTCCAGCTATGCGTATATACCTATACGTAGTTGAGGTAACTATTGGACGATACCTAATAAGTAGGTAGTGTTTGTGCACGTTTGGACGCGAGAGTGCAGGAATGGACGGTAATTGTTTTATGACGTTTTGGGACGTTTGAGAGCATTTTGTTAACTTTTCTATGTCAGTAGTTCAGAATGTCAGAATTATACAAAACTGTCTTTTAACAGATAGAATGCCGTAATTACAGAAAAAAACATGTGTCTCGCGTGGATCCACGTTCGATAATACAAATGGTTTAAGGGAACTGCAGATTATAAAGTACAGCCGGTCAATTCTGTAAAAATCTCACCGTGAAATCATAAGTGAAGTGAGCACTTATTAGTGTTAATCCCTAGAGAATGACAGCTCACTCCACGCTCACTTCACCCAAGCTTTCACGATGAGATGGTTACAGAATCACACGGCAGTTGTCTAAAGACCTATTTTGTGTTTTCAGATCTCTGGTTCAGTGGTAATTGGTTGTTGTAATTTAAATTAACCAAACAGCAGCTAAGAAGGGACCAAAAACAACTTTTATAAGTAGAGATACCTCGTAAGTTTCCGCTTAAACCAGCACCCTAATTGAGTAGCACACTCACACAATCCATAAGTTTGAAGAATCCATTGCTTCATAGGTTCGAAAAAGTCATCTGCTCAACAACGTGAATGACTCAATGAACGTGGGTGAACTGTCAATATGAAACCAATTTGTCAGTTTATGAGTGTTACGCCATTACGTCTACCCCTCAGGTCTGTAGGTCAATTTTCAACCATTACAAACACATTCAATGAAACGCATGTTTAGAAAACATAACCCTAAATGCTGCTTGAGTTATTTGCTGCTTGACGTGAAATACCGCTTTGCCTCCGTCCGTTTTAATCCTAGTTGTGGGTTACATTAATATTTCTGTATGACATATGACAAGACATCGTTTTTTTTTAATTCTTCTTTTCCAACTGAGCCGATGTCGACTATTCTGCCAGCGTCATGTGGTGACGGCAATGTAGCGAAGTGAGCCGGACGAAACAGCGTTGTTTTACATTCAGAATTCACCAATTCATCCTTTGACTGTTTCGGTGGTCTAGTGGTCGCGAGTGCTACTGTTGAGCATGAGGTCTTGGGTTCGATTCCCAGGCCGGGTAAAATGTTATTGGGTTTTTTTCTGTCTGGAATTTCTCTGTAGCAGCTCGGAGTCTAGATTTGTGCCCGATCGATGGCAATAGGATGGCCCTCTAGAAACATGGGGCTTAAAACGTAACTGAAGAATTGTGGGTGAACTGTACACACCTTTCAGGGTAACAAGGCGTGATGTGTTTTTTTTTGGGTGGAAAATTATCAAATAACTTCTCCCGTTCTGGGCGGAACGGGAGGGTGTGTCAGACTTTTACTGACTAAAACCCACCCGTGTTCCTTCAGTTGCCTGTGCCAAGGGCCACGGTAACTCTTTCGAACAACCCGCGACCCTGGCAAGCATCGGCCCCAGTGGGCCCCGTCACTGCTGACATCTCTTTGAGGCGCGCGTGGAACACAACGCGCCGTCGACCCGAGCCTGGTCCTTACCAGACGGCGAACTGCCCATTGCTCGCCGTCTGCAAGCCCGCGCCTACGGTGGCCGGGAGTCAGCTCTTGACTCCCGACGCCCAGGGCGTCTCCTGCGGCGATTAGGGGCGTGAGGGCGCAAAGATTGCCTCTCCCTCACGCGTTCCGCCTCCTCCTTTGCAAGCAATACTGTTAATGTAATGTTATCCTTTGAATTGTTTCTAGAGAACCGTTACATCGCAAGAGACATAGATGGGGGATTATTCACATGTCCATTCGTTTTATGCAAATTTATTCGAATATCGCGTTCAGTTCGTGATAAAATTCGAATAAAAAATACGACAAACGAGCCATCACTTTCATGTTTGACTAAGTATTATACGGGTAAAGGGTTTTACTAAAAAATATAATTGATTCCAGATCGAAGACCGACTTGTTATCTGCGAGTATTTTTATCAATTTGTTTGTCTTTTGTGGAGCTTTTGTGGAGCTCTGTGTTTTTCTAAAAGCAATATATAAGGGAGACGGCACAGCCTTAGGCAGTCACAGTAATAAGGATGCCATATGCTTAAAAGAAAAACCTGCCTTTCGGTTAACTAGCTATATCTATGTAATATTTACGAAAAATATTCAGAAGTTTTGTATACTCACATGTTAGTAAGGCTGTTTTTCCAATGCTGTTTTTTCGCAATTCAATCTGCAAAGAAAAATTTACATAGATTATTAATCACATCGTTATATCACAGAGGTTAGCAATAGAAATATTAGTTGGTTAAAACCAGCACCATAATTTGATTACACATTATCAATCACAATTTGAATAATTTTTGAGGATGTTGCTAAACCATTGCTTCATATGCTCGAAAAATTTGTCCGCTCAGCAACGTAAATAACGCAATGAATGTTGTTGAACTGTCAAAATGAAAGCCATTGCTACTGTTAGTGGGTTACGCAATTACTCCGCTGTCCTAAGTTTCAGAAAGCTTAAATTACTTGTAACAAATCATTGAAGCAGGCTGTACTTACAATTACGCCTAGCTACTCGTATACTGGATTTAAAAGCCATTATAAGGTTTTACCCTAATGAATGTACCCGTCAAACGATCGCCTACTCGAATTCGTTTGCATGTAAGCGCTCAACGGTTTTCACGATTATATTTAGTGAGTTTCGAGTGTATTTTTCTTATACTGGGTGTCCGGAAAGTCATGGATTACCTTTTACCTGCTGATGGGCCACATTAGGATCTAACAATAAAAAAAAAATGACCATGGTAAAAGTCTTATGGTTTCCGAGTTTTTTGATGTTTAATTAAATTTTGGAAAATCTACCTTTATCAGTTTTTTCCATTCCATTTATACGAATGAAAACTTTTTCGAGTACAGGTTTTTTTATTTTCATCTTGAATCATCCTACTATCGATTGAATATAAGAAAGTTACAGATATCATCTTTAAGATACCTAAAATTTAGGTTCAAACTTAAAATTTTCACCAAAAAAATTTTTACCTTATTTTTGATCGGCCCTGGTGAATAAAAAAAATTATTGGTAGGTCATTTTTTTTTATTGGTAGATCTCAATGTGGCCCATCAGTAGGTAAAAGGTAATCCATGGCTTTTCGGACACCCCGTATATATACAATCACTGAACCCGACAGACAAAGATACTTAACCCGACATAATGTCATATGACACTATGACATGTAATCGGGTTAAGTATCTTTTAAAAATCCGAAATGATCAACAATTTTTGTTGTGACTTCTGCTTACATGATAAAAAAGTAAGTTCTGAAACTAAAACCCGACTACTCAAAAATACAACTCTAAAAAGTATAGAAACCCACCCCAACCCCTAGCCCTAGCCCTAGCCTTTTCCCAACTATGTTGAGGTCGGCTTCCAGTCTAACCGGATGCAGCTGAATACCAGTATTTTACATGGAGCGACTGCCTATCTGACTTCGACAACCCAGTTATTGGGTAATACGATACCCCTTGGTAAGACTGGTTGTCAGACTCGGGCTCCTGACTACCCGTAACGACTGTTAAAGATCCACGAATGACAGCTGACCAACGGCTTAACGTGCTTTCTGAGGCACGGAGGACTCGGTATGTAAATATGGTCACCCATCCACAGACCAACCGCGGCAAGCGTAACCTGATCGATCAACCTGTGCGGCTGTTATTATTTAGCCACGGGCTCCAAAACTCTAAAAAGTGTAAAATAAGAAAATTATTCTCATCTGAATAATTTTTTTCTCTAATATTTACATAACATAGTAGATACATAATCAGCCTACAATTTTCCCACTGCTGGGACACACGCCTCACCTCCTTAAGAGGGAGTGGGCTGCAATCCACAGTGCGGGTTGGTAGATGTCACATGTCTTCGAATTTTTGGTTCAAGGATATGCCGGTTTTCTCACGATGTTTCCCTTCACCGTTTTGAGAGCAGTGATAAAATAGTTTACACGAAGTGAAACGCCTGCCTGGGTTCGTACCTACGACCTATAGCTCTTAAGTTACGGCAGTTACCAGTGGGCCACCACCGACCGCTTTAATATTTATCGTCTATTAAATAAACAACTTACACGTAATATATTCAAGGTCAAAGTCAAAGTCGATACCTTTATTGCGAACTAAGTTTGCAATGTTGGTGTTATGTTAATTATGTTAGTACTTAGAACTTAGCAGATTTTTACAAGCATTGATGATTGATCTGAATACATATGAATACGATGTTCAGAGGATAGCTGTGGTCATATGCCACTTTGCAAATGTATTGTTTTGTTAGGGACATAGCCTAGGGTAATAAATACATATAAATCAAGGAAAGATATTAGGCTCATAAGTGCTGAAATAGGCGGGCACTGGTAGGTACAGACACCAGCACATCAAGCTACTACATTATGTCAAATTTCTTTAATCGATTTTCAACTTTATCCCTAAATTATAAGGTTCAATGTGGACTGGGAAAATTTGACAGTTTCGGGTAGTTTGATGTGCTGGCGTCTGTATCAGTTTATTCAGCACATATTAAGCGCCTAATAGATTTCCTTGATTTAAGTGTATGTATTTTGCTTAGTAAATAATTATGTTAGTAATTTGTTAAGCAACTCAGAGAGTTTCAGGACCAATTACAAAAGTAGATGTTTGTGAAGGGCTTCTCTAAAAACGTCTAATTGAACCGTTTATGTGAATCAATCATTTATTACCAATAAATGATTGATTCGTATCGGCTATTAGGAAGTCGGTTCTGTTTTGTATAGACGATTGATTTCTTTGAAGAAATTACTTAGAGCTTTGTAAGTCAAATGTTTTGGTAATTGACATTTAAATATGAAGACTATTTTAGCTGTCTCCGTAGGTAGGTACTGATGTAATAGAGTTCAATTGAATTAGGTAATTATCGATTAAAAGTTAAGCAAATTGACAACTGACGTCATTTGATGACTTATAGCCATTTCATACAACTGTCAAAGAATGACAGTTGTGATTTAAATGTGTGTACAGCTTAAGTTGGTAGTTTAACAATTAGTTTTTCTGACTTTATTGACAATAAAGACCTTTTTTGACATTTCGATTATCACAGTGGCAGAAAAGGGTTGGACCCTCGCATGAAACGTACCTCCAAGTTTAAGCATAACGTGAGAGCCTGTCTATTGCTGCAACAAACAAATAAAAACTGAATAGTAGGTAAGTAATAAAAATATTCTCAAGGGGATTCAATACATTTCAATTAATGAAATTTTTGGGATGCATGAAGAAGCCTCCTCGTGTAGCGCAGTTTGTACCGCCAGTTACTCAACTGAACCGAGTGCTCGGCGCATCCTGGACAATCACACCCAACACCTCATCTGGTCAATTCTTGCCTTGCGCCCGCGTGGTTTGCGACCGCCCTCCCACTGGAGTCCGGCGTCAAGCAGCCTGTTGTGTTTCGTCGGTGCGTGGGAGTTCCAGTGCCTTAGGCATCTTCTGGTCACGCTCTTTCCACCATAGACCTCATCCATCGCTTTCCATCAGGCGTGATCGAGGTCAAGAGCGGGCCCATTCAGCAATAAAAAAAATATATCAATCTCAGATTACATTCAAAATGAGATTAAGTTTAGGGTAGTATTATTTCAAAGGACTTCAGCGAAATGTGCCCCTCCGATAGATGTCACCATCATACAGTTCTAAAGTATAAATTTTGATGAGATATTTTTGAACGTTAAAAGGTCAGAAGGTGAAGGTCAAGGTCAGGGGGGAAACAAAAAAAGGGGAAAAGCTGTAGAGTCAGAGGGGGAGGAATTTTTCAAGGTTAACCAGATTACGTGTAATTAGGTCATCCGAAGTTTGACTATTTGAACTCGATTTTTTGGGTGATCCAAACGTTACCGGAAAGAAACCTTTTCTGAATATAATAACTACCATATACTTCTATGAAGCTATGCTGAGACATTTGCGATTGCAAGGTTCCGTTGGCTATAACAGTCAACAAATCAGTTTCCCTATAGGATTCTAGACCATTTTAGGACATGTTCCCGTCAACTTAGGAGTATAATTCTTTTTGATATAGTATCAATACACATTCTAGTTTATTCAGGCTAGAGGGCACACTTGTCGGAGGAGGGGCATTTTCCTACGCAAACTCGCTAGACTCCTTTCCGAAACAGTTTTTTTACCCTACTAATCATGCAATCATGCCCAAACGGTATCGAACCCAGGATCTAAATAATAATGGCGTCGTTACATACCCAGTGAGTAGTTTACATATTATATATTCTTAATGTCGCGTTTCAAAAGCCTCTGACGGACAGATGGCCAGACGGTAGCGATGCGTGGGGTGACAACAAAGGAGTTCCATTCAACCCTTTCGTTTCTCTTATCAAAAAATCATTTCACTTCCGACTGAACGTTACTGCAGTCAAAAGATAATAATTAAAACTGTTCAATAGCAGCTCTATTATTCGAAAAAATATATTGTGTTCGAAAAATATTCATTTGTTCTTTCGAATATTCATTTAATTGTATTTCTCATGCAACGGTACAGTGCAGACGTTATCATTAAATTGCATGCAAATATTGAATAGATCTTATTTCAGTTTACACAAACGAATGCTTCATTAAATTTGCTTTAATAATATTATTGTACTGTACACATAATCTCGTTTGAGCTCCATCAATTATGCGTAGCAATCAGTCTACTTCGACTACAGACTCCTCCTTACTCTACTCATAGAATCTCTTTTAATTAATGACTGACTAATTAGAGGTATTTATGCGAAAATGCTGGCTTTATACAAAAAATATCTACTCAAAACTGGCCTACTTGGTAACTTTATTATTTTAATTAAAGTATTCTGATAGGCTCCCGAATTATGTATACAGTTTGAGGAAGCTTAAAGAGAACGTCATTTCAACCCACGGTCGGAAACCAATTAAAGTTAATAATCTCTAATCAGTTTTTAAACGAACTTCCAGATTCCGCTGCTTAATCTCAGTTGACATTCCCTTGCTATTTTAAGACATACTTTTCGAATACCTACTTAAAGTTGTCGAAAAATTATTTTTGAAAATCGACGCCATTTTCTTGCATTTGTCATCTGCTAACTTTAAGGCGAGTATACACTAGAGCATTTTCTCGAGCATTTCCATGTAATTTAATGTTCTTACGAATGGTATAATACAGGCAATACTTCAGTTTCCAAAAGCATTTCTATGTAATGTAACGTTTCTGCGAATGCTCGTTCGACGTAATGCTCACGGCGAGTGAGCTTTTACCTGTAACATTTCTTTCTACCTAGCATTCATTGTTGAAATGTCTTGGCTACAGGTATCGCCTCATGCCTTAATTTGCTCGATGAAATGTTACACGAATACGCTTTTTGGGTTTTTAAAATCAGGTTGTGACAAAACACCGAGCGTCGTATTCGAAGTGAGGCGCGATAAAATTTTAAAAAAGGCGACGACTCGATGCAGAACTCTATGTTCTGTTACAAGTAAATGCTCTAGTCTATACTCACCTTTATTGTTCACTTTGTCACTGTACGGAGATATAGAATGAGAAAGTAGGGTGCACGTAAATTGACAGTAAATAAATAGATTAAGTCGGCAAGGGTAATTGATGACGGAGACCCCTTACCGCCCTGAGCTACGAGAGATTATCTTTAGGTACACTTATAATAGAATAACAAGGACGGTTAATAAACTAAAATGGCGTACCTAACGTTGGTTTTCTTAGACAAAAATATTATGTGGAGTGTTCTCTGGATATTTATATGGTATCCTTTTCAATTTATGGATGAATTTCGTATATAATGATAATTACATTATTTGAGAATAATGCTTGTGCATATTATGGTCGCAATATTAGGTTCGGCGCTGTCCGTAATTTCTTTCACTGCGGAGAAAAAGCCTCTTCTCATACAAAGAAGTCACAAGCACGATAATTAAAGAATTTAACCCCAAGTTTATTTTCTTACTTGTGGCATACAATATAATCGAAGCAACAAATTACTTGCATCGTCTAAACGCTGTTAAGGCGATGAAACTTTTGAGTGAGTTTAATTTTCATTGTACAGCCCGCTTCAGAGAAAACGAACCCCCCAAGACTTAAAGAATAATCGCTCAAGCGACGGCGGGCGCGTCACGTGACTGGCCCCGAGCAGCTCCCTCCCCGCCGCCCGCGCCGCACCCATCTCTGCCCGAGCATCCACCGATCCGACTCAAACATTATTTGCATGTTTGTATGTTATGTAATAATTAGGTATTGTGGTATTTTTTTCGGCTTCTGGCCGAACCGTATACCAAGAATAACTTACAAAAAGACACTACGTGCCGTATAGGATACGAACCCGCATCACCAGGCGCCAGACGATCATTAAGACCGTGCCTTATACCAATAGGCTATTGGCTCAGTTAGTAATCTCAACGAAAATTCGAATAGCATTACTCCTTTTATCGAACAAGTTTGATAACGGTCTAATCTTCTAGACATTAAGGTTTAAATTTCAACTTCCACCACGTGAGATACACCTACCGTCCACAACCTTGTTTTACAAAATGCAATACGTAACTCCTCAATTAACTAAAAGATAAGGTTGAAATTAGCATAGATTTCTTGTTTGGTTGAATAGAATGTGCTTGATTCCGATTGTTGCACTACCGTCATTTTACTTCAGAAACTTAACTGCTGTATGAACTGCGAGTTAAGGTTGAATTTAGAATACTTCTTCGCCCTATTTACTAAACTGTGATTGAGGGTATAATTATTTTTCAAATCGTTTCGTTTTCGTGCCGATCAGCTTGTGTGTAATGTCTTCGTCGTAAAATTATCCAATTTACGAAGTTTTTGAACAGTTGATTCTATTAACCGATAGTATGGTTCGATTAACAACTTTTTGAAGGCTAAAATAATTGTTGTTCTCTGGGAACCGGAACAAAGCATATAGCATGAGAAATATGGGCCTAACATAACGGTAAGATTTACGTTAAACACATATATATTTATTGTTACAACCATGTTGCATTATTACTTACAAGGTGGATTTTTTTATGTATTTCTAATATGATCGTTTTCATTACAGAGAAAAATAGTTCGTAGATGGATACAAAGGTATCAAGCGACGGGTGATGTGAAATGCGATCTCACCCAACTGCTTACACTAATGAATCGGAGCGATACCTTGGGACACACAAAACCTGGGAACTAATTCGAAATAGTGCTGCAAGCTTCAATATGGTTTCGGGCATGAAAAGTCTTCAAGAAGTGATAGACAGTGACTGCCATCGTCTGCGTTATTAATAGACAATTTACTCGGCAGATTGATTGTGTAACTTATCTGATAAAATTGCATTGGAACGTTTGAGCAAGTGTTAATAATTCCCAATATTTGTGGGATCATTATCTTTATTATTATGAATCCAGTTACTCTTGTTTACAAGTAGTCTTGTAATGTGTTAACGATGCACCATCTGACCTCACATACTTTTCTAATGCTGTGTTAAAAGTGTTATCAGAAATTGTGATAAAAGAGAAAGATGTATATTGCTATACTGTTATAGTTTAGCATGTTGGTTCTTCCTCTGTAATTCACAGGCACAAATGACAACATTTCACTTTTTAATCAGGCTTTTTTCCCCGTAAGATCATACAGAGTATAAAAAAATAATGTTTTTACAACTTTGAATAAATAAATATTGTAGTTATGTTACTAGAAATATCTATAAACGAACCGTTATCTAATGTCAAACGTTCTACACCTCACCCAGGATATATATTTTGTATTTAGTTAATATTTTAAGTAAATAACCCTAATTTAACACAGATAGAAAACTGTATACTCGTAATAACTGTATATGTGGATTCCTAAAAATGTAATTAATGAAATAAATGAATATTTTTTATGCAACATGCCTGGCTGTTCTTACAAACCCCATACTTAACATTTGTTTTCTTAAATATGGATGTTTTCTGAAACGAAAGTTACGAAAATCACCTAATCAACTATTAAAGAAACTAAAAAAAAGAAAAAAATAAAACTCATCCGCGGATTTGAACTCGTGACCATCGAATTGCTAAGCCGCAGTTCGAACCACTAGACCAACACGCCATTTACGTTATGTTACGAAAAACTTAAGCGTATGATATCACTACCTAAGTGGGGTCCGGTTTCTCTGAAGCTTACTGTACTACGTTTTAATTGCAACGTGTAGGATAAATATTGCGCAGGTCTTGGATACGCAAAAACATTGAAGCTTATGTGCCGTCAATGCTGTTAAAATAATGGATCATTAGAGTGCGAGGCCCGATTCAACCTAATTGCACCATATTTATATTGCGCAATGCCTAAGTCAGCCGACACTTACTATAAGTTTGCGCAACATTTATATTGCGTAAATTACTGGCCGCCTTAGGCATAAGGTAGGCAAACCTAGAGCCATCAAATATTGAGTCAAGGCCTTGGTAAGGTAAGTTTGCTTTTCCAATATAATTCTCAATTACAATTAGGGTTGAATCTCAGTTCGGTAACAACTTGCGCCCATCACAGGGGACCTAATATTTTCGTTGGAAAAGTTAAGGAGTATGACAGGTCAACTTTTCCTGACCTGTCGAGGATTACTACCCTAACGGTTATTTATTGTATCACTCCTACCCACAAAATGGGTTGGTAGCTCTTTATTTTTGTACTTCTATGTGTGACAGCTTTGTAGGGATTTCATGTAAGCGAAACTTAATGACTCTTAAAAAGCTTACCATTAGGTACGTTCTTTTTTCAACTTAGAAAATAAGTTTAGGGAGTTCATAATGAAGC
The DNA here is from genome assembly GCA_949629135.1 of Eremobia ochroleuca. Taxonomy (NCBI): domain Eukaryota; kingdom Metazoa; phylum Arthropoda; class Insecta; order Lepidoptera; family Noctuidae; genus Eremobia; species Eremobia ochroleuca. The sequence goes on from OX451389.1 coordinate 16,119,405, forward strand.
GAGATTTTCCAATTTTTGGTCAAGCCATAGAAAAAGCGATGAACATTGATCAGTTCATGATAAAATAAAATAAATAAAATAAAATGTATTCAAGAATTAAGTAAAAGATAAAGATTTACATTAATTACATGCGAGGTTAAATTTAATTCTAACTGTAATGTAGCGACCTGCCTGATCTAGGTTTATGAAAACCTGTGTTTAATAATAGTGGGTATAAGCGATTTGGCAATTGCCTTACTTTAACAAAACCCGTTCACTGAAAAACATTGCTTAGAAAAGCAATTAATAAACATCAAAGCCGTTGACATTAGCATCATAGACGTTTGCAAGTCTCCTATACCATTGTACGCGTGAATCTAACCTATCATAATACACACAAAGTAGTCAAAATCGGTTTCAACCTATTAAAGTTTGACAATTTTGTCCATTGCCTGATGTCAAGTACCAAAGACATTATACATTAAGTAAATGTTCCCACGGGATCGAGACTTATGCGACTGAAACCGCAGGGCGCAGCTAGTATCAAATAACTTATTAACAAGCAGTACGAATCAAACACAAATGCACATTGAACCCACATCTGATCCACAGCCTCCTATTAGTTGTACCGTCTTATGTCGCAGGAATTCATGTGAGCAATTCTAGCAATCAGTGTATCGACATGTGTGTATATAGGTACCGTATATACCGATTGATATCTAGCACTCTATAGCGATTGATTCGGTTCTGTGCGGGCGTTATCTCTGAATATTCTGTATACTATACTGTGTAAAATGTACACTTATCTGCTTAGTATTGATAGTGATAAAATTACACGCTAACGATTATGACCTTTCAATGTTGATAACAGCTAATAATAAGTTCGTTATTTTGTTGTAAATATAGCAGATTAGGAGATGGTTTTTATAATGAATAACTTGTTCTAACAAATAAATATTATATATCTTTTTGTTTGGGCATTTGAAATTAGGGACGTTGCTGTTTTATTTATCTTTTTGCGCCCTTATTATTTATATTTTTTTCGCCGTAGTTGGAATGAATTTATCCCAAGAATAAACGTAACATTGTAGTTGAAAATCGTGTTCTCACATACATTGCAACTGCGAATGTAAGATGGTCAACTATTACTCGTAAACTTGTAAAGCCTACTTAGCCGTGATAGTTTTCCATTTAAATTCATTATATACACTACTACCGTGAATTTTTTCACATACCCAAAAACAACCATTTAGCTGGCTGGGTCTGGTATGTACTGCAATACTTTTAGGGTTCCGTAGTCAACAAGGAACCCTTATGGTTTCGCCATGTCCGTCCGTCCGTCCGTCCGTCTGTTAGAGTCAAGTGTCGTCGTGTCCCCCCACGACACGACAACACTTGACTCTAACAAAAGTTAGCACTTTAAAGCTTAATATTTCACAAACGGATCTTTAAGTGTACTGGAGTTACCCAAAAAAAATTTTTTTTCATGATTTTATTTTACCACTTTGTCAGCGTGAATAATATGTATATCCATGCCAAATTATAGCTTTCTGGTACTAAGAGTCTCTGAGCTAAGCTGCGGACAGACGGACGGACGGACGGACAGACGGACATGGCGATACTATAAGGGTTCCTTGTTGACTACGGAACCCTAAAAGTATCGCAGTACATATAGGTACACCAACTTACTTACATAAATAAGGAATGATCTTTTCGTATATACTTATATGGACATAGTGCTTTTATACAGTCTACACTTGCAAGTTCTTTTAAGTTAGATACCGAAGAAATACTCATATCTATGAAAAATGTGTGTAGCTATGAAGTATTTTTGGTTAGAAATACAGTTTTTTTATGGTTTCAGCCTTTTGTGTTACGACATATTCTCAGAGCGTAGGGTCTATTTGCTCGCCTGTTTACATTTTCTAGCGTCCGCGAAATGAAAACCATGGAAGGAGTCTACAGCTTCTGAACTTATTTATACAGTCCAGCAATATAGCAGAGAAAAACAAACACGAATAAAATATACGTTTAACCCAGGATGGGTTATTCACGTTTTGGCGTATTCACGGCTGAGAACACATATGTACAGTGAAACCAATTATTCCGTAGAGAAAGTACGCATATTATTTATTGCAAGCTCGTTGGACCATAACGCTCAAAGCCGCTGTAGAGCAGCGTTCAACAATATTGGAATAGTTTGTTAGTGTTTACCTTTCGACAACCGGTTTACAGTGTACACCTCCCCGTTTCGTTTTCGGACCCGAGCCAATTGTGACACGGCCCGAATACCCGATATTACGAGCTGATGTTGTGTAGCTCATGATAACTGTCCATTTCCAGGGCTGTGTGAGTGGCCCACGGTTAATTGCATACGAGGCCAGCAATGATGACGGAGCTTAATGACTAGTGCAGTTAATAATGTGCCGTTGTGCAGTCTGGGTGGGCTGTGGAAGGAAGCTACTGTATTATATGACGCATCATGGGATTATAGAGGACCAAAATGGAATATGTAACCATTATGTGAATCGACTGCAGAAGATGGATTGTTAACATGCCCGAGGCCGACACTTGGTATAGTCACATGTCTATTAGACAGCCCATTGTCTAGCGAGGAGGCAAAGCCATCAATACACAATCAGAAACTGTAAGCTACTAATATTTGCCTGTAAATAATGTGATTCCAACGTAAAATCGTTGTCGAAACATTGCAGCAAAATGTTAACCCTTAGGGGATGAGAAATTGCCGAGACTGTTCAGCCAATGAAAGCTTATTCGACCTAGAAATGGAACTTAGAAACTCCTCATCGATATATTGGTCCCCAGCTAGACTGGAATACTTTACTGTATTTTTGTTTTTTCTAAATCATATGTTTGAGAAATTCACCCAGAGAGTAATTAATGGGCTTAAAACGTATTTTAACACAAAACATATAATGTAAAAATAATCAAAAGTACTTCTTCTTCATCTTGTCGTATCGACAGTGCTTTAGTAACTCTAAATAATATTACAAACTTCAATACAACGTGTAACGTTAAATGCGCAAAACCTGAAAATAGTTTGATCAGAATAACGAGCAGAATTAATTGAACCACTTTTTAATATAGGTTACATTTTTCAAAAAATCTTCATTAAAAACGTTGCCGTGTCTATTTATTAATAGGTAAAGCAAGCCAATGTCAGCGCGGCGCAGCGGCCCGGTGACGACTCCTCCCTCGGTAAAGCGTCGTCGCAGACGCAAGAAACGATCAGAATGGCCAGTAAAACTAAAACAGCACATAAAACCTTTACAATTTTTTTAATGTCTTATTTTCTCTCTGAAATAGGTCAATTGAATTAAAAATCAGTTGGGGTGTCTGAGGTTTTGCGCATTTAACGTTACACGTTGTAGAAATAACATAAGCTTTCTACATAATGTCGTACACAGCACTTTGATCGTAATAAGTAAGTAAACGCGTTGTTATGTAGTTACGTACGAGGTTAATGCCCTTCTTACGTGGAGATCATCTTACCTGAAAACATGGGCATTGTATTTGTGAAGTAATGACGAGGGCAGCTAAACCTTTTAGCTGTGAACTAATCCCTTCAAACTCACTTCCTTTTTAATTAGTAAAATTATGTTTTTAACGTGATTCGGTTCAAGATTTTAAAAATAATTTCGCCGTTTAACTATTTTTGGTAACGTCGACTGAAATAAAAGCTTTCATAAGTATGCCCATACCTTACACCCTTCATACCACCAAGTCTTGCAATAAAAGTATGAAGTTGAATATCTAATCGTAGCATCTGCCACAGAGCTCTTTCATCTCCAAACGACGATGGTTAGATCTGCACGGTAATTGTGTAACACACTATCAGTAGCAATGGGTTTCATTTTGACAGTTCAACAACATTAATTGCGTTATTTACATTGTTGAGTAGACACATTTTTCCAACATATGGAGCAATGGATTAGCAATATGCTTCAAAAGGATTCAAATTGAGAGTAATAGTGTGTCACGAAATTAGGATACAGCCGGTCGATTCTGGAAAAATCTCACCGTGACAAGTAAGGTGAAGTGAGCTTAGAGTGAGCTGTGAGTCATGCTGATAAATAAAAATAAAATATAATTTATTATTATTTATTGAAGAAATTATATAAAATGGTCAATAGAATTGGCATAAAAAATATAAGGTATTAAAATGTCGATTATAATTGTAAATGTGTACTTGGTCAATCCCTAGCATCAGTGGGATGACACTGACAGCTCACTCCACGCAAGTTTTCACGGTGAGTTTTTTACAGAATCAACCTGCTGTTCATCAATCAAACACTAAAAAATCAACTTGTCAAAACAGTTGGTGACAGTATCAACTACACTAATTATCTTTGTACACACACGTGCAAGCAAGTTTTAATTGCTTCGTGAGTCGCGTCGTCATTCACGGCGTCTGCAGCGTCTCATAAAAGAACTTACTCTCGTAAAAGAGATGCAACTAGAGATGGGCATATACCCGGTAAAATCCCATACTTAAATACCCATTTATACCCATTTTTACCTTCCCAATTTGAATTTATATCGGGTAAAAATAAAACCAGTTTAATTTAAACTAATTATTGTATTTTTAGGGTTCCGTACCTCAAAAAGAAAAAACGGAACCCTTATAGGATCACTTGGTTGTCTGTCTGTCTGTCAGTCTGTCAAGACCCTTTTTCTCAGTAACACGTGGAGGTATCAAGCTGAAATTAATATCAAATACATAGGCCTATGGTCCCTTGGAGCTCTAAAAAAATCTATCTTCTAAGTTAGTACTTTTGTTCCAACCTGATATTGAGCTAACTTAGAAGCTAGATTTTTTTAGAACTCCAAGGGACCATGGGCTCCATTTGATATTAATTTCAGCTTGATACCTCCACGTGTTACTGAGAAAAAGGGTCTTGACAGACTGACAGACAGACAGACCACCAAGTGATCCTATAAGGGATCCGTTTTTCCTTTTTGAGGTAAGGAACCCTAAAAATACAATAATTAGTTTAAATTAAACTGATTTTATTTTTACCCGATATAAATTAAAATTGGGAAGGTAAAAATGGGTATAAATGGGTATTTACCCAAAGTCTGGGATTTTACCGGGTATATGCCCATCTCTAGATGCAACGTAAAGTTTATGTTGCCTTGCAAAAATTCACGACGCTGACGTCAGCCTTTCAATCGGAATACCTTGACATGCATGGGGAAGCGTTTTAAATAGAATATTTTAGTACAATGCGTCTTTTTTGCAAAAAAGGTTGGTTTCGTGGTGTTGTGTTATAGATAAGAGTAGAGATGTACAAGATACCTCAATAAAAGTATCTGGAATACAAGATGCAAGATATCTTTAAGTAATGTATTTGAAATAACAGATACAAGATACTTTTGGAAATAGTATTTGAAGTACAAAAACGTATTTGCTAAAATACTTTTTGAAAGAAAACATGTATTTATTAAAAAAGGTTTAGGTATTTAGCTTGTTTAATTAATCATGAACAGCGATCAAGTGATTAATCGCGAAAATGAAATTATATTTTTAAGGTATTATTTTGAAACTAAGTAAGACCAGCCGTACGATTGATGATTTTTCTTCTATGAAGCTTCATTATCATCCCTCTAAAAGAGAAGTCACTCCGCAGGGCGGAACTAGGCAAACATGTGTTGTATTTAAAAAAAAATATTTTAGGATAAACATTTAAACTCGTTAGACTGATGCATACGTAATTAGATATTAAAAGTATCTTATCAAACTTAGTATTTACAAAATACTAAGATACCAAAAGAATATATCTAAATACAAGGTACAAAATTAAAGTTTAAAAAAGTATTTCAGATTTAAGATAAAAATACGTATTTGGTATCTTCCGTGCGATTCTGTAAACATCTCACCGTGAAAGCTTGGGTGAAGTGAGCGTGGAGTGAGCTGTCATTAGCTAGGGATTAACACTATTAAGTGCTCACTTCACTTATGATTTCACGGTGAGATTTTTACAGAATCGACCGGCTTGTATCTGTATTTCAAATACTTGTACTGGATAAGAGCATATAGGTTGGGGCAGATAAAATTTAGTTTTGTGTTAAAAATTACAACTTTCGAGTTGGAATTTTATATCCTGCATCCTACTTGCGTAACACCTTTTCAATTACAATCTAAATCTGAAGGATATTGCTAATCAGTTGCTTCATACGCTCGAAAAATTTGTCGATTCAACAATTAATGTTGTTGAACTGTCAAAATGAAACTCATTGATACTGTTAGTGTGCTACGCATTTACCCCGGGGTAGGTTTATCAAGGGATTCTTGCAAGCAGGTTCCGCCACGGCACCCAATCTCAACGGAGACTAGCCTTCGGTGCGGAAGATATTATAGTGCAAAAGTGTGCGCGCAGACACAGGTACTTAGATTAAGTACATCTTTGTCTTCGCGCACACTTTTTCACTATCCTCTTCCCTCATTCTTTGTCAAGAAATCTCCCAGTGATGGGTAACAATAGAAAAATTAATAGTGTCACATTAGCGACAGTTGAGCTAGTACAGTCTGATGGGACGGGACGTTACCCGACACGACCAGAGAGATCAAGCGTAGGACTCAAACCGCCAACTTTCAAACTGTTACTAAGAAATTCCTAATGGAAAAACCCAATAACACTTACCCCATCTGGGAATCGATCCTAGGACCACGCTCTCACGCTAAATATAGACAGTGGAAGAGTATAACACTTTTCAACTCGTGAATAATTATTATTACCTAATTAATTGTTTTAGAAAGAAAAGAGAGGTTCTGCGGAAGTAAATAATGTAGGATTTATTTATACAGAGTTATTGGTAAAGCACTGACAACCTTGCAGGACTGGATTACGAGTACTAACATCACAAACAACAACTTTTGTTCTATGACTTTTACAAAACATATTACATTTACCAAAAGCAAACTTTTAAGATTTCGTTTTTCTATCTAACCCTCGCGCTCCTCCGCTAACACGGCAGTTTGTTTATAAAACTAGCGCTTTCATTTGCTTCGCGTAGAGTTCGTAACAGAAATACGAATATTTCAATTCGTTGAATTGAATTATTTTTATTTTTTTGTATGCAAGTCTGATGAATTAATAAAAGTCATACCTAGAACAAAAGTTGTTGTTTATGATGTTAGCAATACCGATATCAACCTCACACATCACATCACATCGATAGCAACCTCTTAGGACGACCCAAGGGGTTGTTAATGTTTTACCAATAACCATGTATTTGTAAAGAAATAAATTTAATTTGTGCTATCTAACTACCACTGCATTACTCTATTATCCATCTGTAAGCCTGTCAGCATACCTTCGATTCTAATTGATTGATGACGTTCCGTCAAAATAGGTCCCAGAGTGCATTGTGCGTTGTTTACCTTGAACTAGCGACACGCCTCTGCTTCGTATATTTTTAACGACTTGAATTTTCCTTATTATTGTGTGGGTTAAATATTACTCACAAACCTCTCGGAATAAATGACTTATCTAACTAAATGATCGTGAAAACGCCATCTTAATCCGTTGCGTAGCTTAGAAGGAAAATGCGGTCACACAGATGAAACGTGACTTTAATTTATAATATGTATAGTAAAGTGCGTGCACCGAATGCCGATGTTTTAAGAAAATAGTTGTAAATAAAAAAAAAAGATAAGATATGATATTAAAACAAAAAGAATAATGTAGAACCAGCAAATGCATAGGCTCATTTTATTTTATATTTATACCTAGATATAGATCTATAGACAGACAAAACACGCGTTTGTTTCCCAACTTTCCAGACCATCTATTCTCCGTTTGTTCCAGTTCTGACAGTATAGAACATTCTAGACATATAAAAAAAAAAAACTTATTACTTTTGTTGCTTTAATAAGTAATGTTTATATAGCATCCAAAAGCAAACTCAAAGCTAATTAAATAGTTATCGCAGCGCAACATAGGACAAACAATAATATTATAGCAAAGTTATGACAAGTTTCAAAAGGGGGTTAGAATTTGAGGTTGAATTTATATCCTCTGTCATACAAAACGAGACGCTTGCACCATGCGCATGTATATGTATATGCGAGTATATAAGGAGTATTGTATTACCCAGTAACTGGGTTGTGGAGGTCAGATAGGCAGTCGCTCCATGTAAAATACTGGTATTTAGCTGCATCCGGTTAGACTGGAAGCCGAACCCAACATAATTGGGAAAAGGCTAGGCAGATGATGCAGTAGCTTGATGAGCTGGCATCTGTACTATATAGGTAGTGTTTAGACATATTTCCCTAGTGTAGTACTGTAATATTCCGGAGCGAAGTAATCGGATTATGCAGGTATCTCGTTGGCAGTCTTTGCTACTCGAGATGTGTTTGAAAGGGAATGCTTGAACTCACTTCAAGATAATCGGGTTTTGATTGACATTGTTTAGTTAAGTCCAATCAATAAGTTTGGAGTAGACTTTCTTGGATTGAGGGGTTTGTGATACCTAAGGTACTGGACTTAATTTTAAACATCCTTGATTCCCTCTCAGAGAGAGAGAGAGAGAAAATTAAGGATGTTTGAAATTAACCAAATTGTAATAAGCTCTCTCTAAGATGCTTTTGTCACTGAAAACAATAGCGAAGGACACGCTAGCGAGAAAGAATATAAAAAAAACCGGCCAAATGCGTGTGAAGGAAAAACGGTAGGCTTTTGCCCAGTACTGGGACAAAATATATGTGTGATTATTGTTTTTTTTCTATTGCAATGATATGCGAAAGCGATTATTACGAGCGATTATTTATTTTTTTTAAATTTAGATTGACTCTAGTAATTAATATGACGAATGTCAGAAATCGGTTAACTTGGAAATTGAAATAAAATTATTTTAAGTTTTGTTTATAATAATGATTTATGCTTTTCTAATGTTATTTCAATCGTTTTTGGACGATATATATAAAAAACGATTACGAAAAGCATAAATCATTATATATATATATATATGTATATATATTATATATATATATATACAACGTGTAACGGAAAGGGGGTATCAACCCTGAAGGAGGTGAATGTGCTCATGAAACTCAACAACTTTCCCCAAAGAACATAGGTCGAAATATGAAAAAAAAATTTGGCCCTCCCATAGTAAATCAATCAGCTGGTAGTCAGTTTTGTAAGGGAGGGCCAAATTTTTATATATATATATATATATATTGGAACCGAGTCAATAACAGACAGGCCATTATTGAATTTCGCGCTGAATTGTTTCTATATTTCAATTTATATTCGGAATGCATTCGTTGTTTAAAATTATTTTAATTTATTGGACAATTATTCACTGTGGATTTCTTTTTTGATAGTTTCTGATAGTTCGCTACCAAATGCCCAGTATACATTTTTTAGGTAGGATTAGCAAAATTTTGTTTGAGAATGACAATAAATTAATTATATAAATTGGGTATACTGTTCTGTTAGATGTAAGAGTTTTTATACAGTTTCTACAATTTTTTTTATTGCGATATTGATTAGGCTGTATGCAAGTATTGAATCGAAATAAGAAACTTGGGTGAAGGTCGCAACACAATATTTAAGTAATTTGATCGTGTTTCTTATGTAGTTTATGTATGAAAAATGGTAAAAGTAAGAATGCAGATAGAATTATAATATCTTTATTTTTCCCTTTTGCATAATTATTTTCAGCAGGTTGTTTATGTACATATTTTCAGTGAATTGAAGTTGTCTAATTTTTGGATAGGTGTAGTAATAACTATTTTATAAAAATTTCGCAGTATATGAACGCAGTTTGACCGACCTCAACATATAAATTATAGATTTTTGTTAAGCGATATCGCAAATACCATAAAATATCGTGACAGTAGGTACTCTATTCCATCGTAATAATTAATTTCACCCAAAATATTTTCAAACTCCATATTTCGCGACAGATACTAACCACGACTGTCAGGGACTGCCTACACTCAGGTTTAAGCATCTTGAGTACACGCACCTATTATACGAGTATACTTAAGTGTAGAGTTTCGTTTATTAATCAGTCCATCAGTTGGCTGATAGCGTAAACCCTAACCGTAACTTGAGTACGTAAATTATTATGTTTATTAATACGATCATAACCTCAAGATTGATATCAAGTGTGTGCTCTTGGGCCGAGTAACGTTTATTAATACGGGCCAAATGTGTGTTACGCAAGCACCCCGCAGAGGTCGCTGATGTGGAAACTCATAATAATACGTTATTAATATAAACTTAACATCATACCAACGGAAAGCCTTACATTTGCCTCAAAGTAACCTACCGTGTATGTATCGTAAGTCAATTAATAGAAAGTGGTCTTCTTCTTCTTAACATTTCTCAGTGAGGGGCTTGTCAATAGAGTGACGTGGGTGAAGCGTGCGGTTGTCTATGCTTACCGGAGTTTGTAACCCAGGAATTTCCACTCTCTGTACAACAGTCACATGGTCTTTGACAAATTTTCAGAAATCAGGCCACTGACACATTCATACAGCATATTGTAGGTAGTAACGTACCGACTGCCTCACTCCCCTTAGTTTACGAGATTGTGTAGTATTCTGCACTCGCCGTATTTCAGAAGAATCCTTGTTGATAGAACTTTGAAAATCGAGGGAATTTAATTTTAGTTCGAGAGCATGAAGGCATGCATATGATACGGTTTGAACAAATATCTGAGCTGCGTAGACGCGAGTTTGTAGAACCGACGTTATTTTATTAGATTTTCGTTGTTCAGAATTTCGACCTCGTACATTTTCTGCTCTATGAAATGTTGAGGGTATGGTTCCGAGGGGTTATAGGTGACGGATTCAGTCAAATTGTTAATTTGCGTGAGTCTTGATTAAGACGCGGGTAAATTGGGGGCTGATTTATTTCATTTTACATTACCGGCTCCCATCCTTTCATCACTGAAGTCGGTACTTTTAGACACCTGTCGTATACAGCTGTCAAGTGTCAAGAACTTAAATCAATTTCTGTTTTACGTACATTTAATTAAATGTAATAATTTCTCTGTCTTTTGGTAAGGGTTGTTATTTAAATATGTATGTGTAAAACAAGTGGAAAAATATATTCCTACCCTTTTTAAGTCGACCTATATATTCCGACTTAAACTTATATAAAGACTGGGGCAAAAACTAGAATTGCAAAACAAAAATATATATCAGACAGATATACTTAGTAGATACTATTTCATGCAAAATACTGAAAAATAACGATAATAACTGCCAGCATCTTAGCTTTTCTTTTGTGTAGAAAATAATAAAGATGATTTATTTATTATATCTTTCGCTCATTTTCTCTTATTAGGTGGCAAAACTCGTAGCGCCATCAGCATTAATTCCGCTCGTTTCACACAAAGCCAGGTTTAGTGGTGAGCTGTTAGGCTACGGACACGAAGTCAGCGGGCGCGGGGCAGCGGCGGCGGTGGCGCGGGGAGCGGCGCGTTTCAATACATAGATTTATAATATGGAACTGGCCTCGAAGGCAGCGGCGTGGACAGCGGCGTCCGAGCGATGTGCTCCAGTCTAGCAGTGCCCGCGCGTCTGCATTGATGTAGTGTTGTGCATTCAATTTTTTTGCTTTTTAACGACCGAAATTTCAAAATGTTGTATCAAAAAGATGTTACCGTCGCTGTTTAGATATTTGGTTCGCGAACAAAGACACTCATTTCTCATAACAAAACACTACGCCAATCTAGCGCCGCGCGATCTGCCCGCTAGCTTCGAGACCGGGTCTGCGTTGCCGCTCCGCTCCTCGCGCCGCCGCCGCCGACGCCACCACCTCGCGCCCGCTGAGTTCGTGTCCGTAGCCTTAAAGGTCGTAGCTTGCATATTTAGTGGTTGCTTGCTAGCTCATTGCCACTAGGCACATCACTAATCCGTTTTCATTTGCCTATGACTGAACGGGGTGAAATTCTGGTTTAAGAGGGGCGAAATAACCGTTTAAATCCATCAATCAATTTAATATTTGTGAGCCGATGTTGGGTGTTAGCTTTTTGTTAATAGGTAATGTCAATTTTGATTAGTGATTTTGTAAATTTCTAATTAGAAAAGTGTTTGTTGTTTGAAAGACTGATCATTAATTAGGAGATAAGACATTTTGACGAAGTACCATTTATTATAAATGATACAAAGTAAGTAGAAAACAACGATTAATACACGGATTGGCCAGTAGGTGAAGCTTATGGAATCATAAATTTATTTGATCCTTCATGAACTCGTAGCGTAGTTTTCAGGTTTTAATTGGTAGGTAGAGATAAAAGCAAATGGCTTAAAAAATCTATAAATCAGTGTTAAGTTATGAGCCAAAGTCACAATCATGGATGGAATTAGTAATTACTATATTCTCGAGAGCAATGAATTAGGGTCACATAAAGCTACCTGAAAGTCTCGGAAACTAAAAATGCTAGCACGCAGCCCGGACCGCAACCCAATCGACCATGCTTGGGACAAGCTCGGACGATGTGTAAGACACCGAAACGCTTTGCCGATCACGCTACAAGAGCTCAAAGTTGCGCTCGTAGAGGAATGGGAGAATATTCCCCAACATCGTATAAGAAACTTGGTGTACAGCATGCCAAACGGCATAACCGCAGTGATGACAACACGCGCGTGGAGGTAATACGAAGTACTAAAACTCAAGAAAATTTTAAAGTGGTAGAAAAAAAAAATGCTTTTCTATTTTGGTTATAATATGAGATTGGTTGTTTTTTTGAACATTTGTTTGAAACACAATTTATTTCATTAAATTATCATTCGGAGTTTCCGAGACTTTCAGGTAAGATACCTGAAAGTCTCGGAAACTCCGAATGATACCTATGACCCTAATTCATTGCTCTCGAGTGTAGTACAATCAATCAAGTCTGCTGTTTGTTGACGTATGTCCTGTTCTATCAATAGAAAAAGTCAAAAAGAAATCCAGCCGTGCGATTCTGTAACCATCTCACCGTGAAAGCTTGAAAGCTTGGGTGAAGTGAGCGTTCGCTAGGGATTAACACTATGAAGTGCTCACTTCATTTATGATTTCACGGTGAGATTTTTACAGAATCAACCGGTTGCTTGTCATTATCTGCCTAGCCTTTTCCCAACAAACTTAAAAACAAATCTTGCTAGTATTTTCACATAAATCAAAAATCAAATCACAAATATACACAGGTAGAGCTACCTCAATTTCAAAGCTATAACTTTAAGAGTTTCAATTGAAAACGTTTACCGTAGCAAATATATATGATCAACTTGGAAAGTTAAAGCTTAGGGTGTCGATAAACGATTGCCACTATAAAACTGAGTTGTGGCCCTAACTTAGATGATAGGTAAGATAAAGGTGCAGTTAGATGTGAGACGATGTGCTGTGGAAGTGAAATACGGAGTGTGCATCAGCCTTAAAGAAGGGTTAATATTTGTTTATACAGGGTTATTTGTAAAACACCAACAACCTCTTAAGAGGTCATTGTACTCATCATTATGAACAACTTTCACTATGGGACCAAACCTGAAATCGCGAAAAAAAATCAGCTGTTCACTACATTTTGACGACCCGTACGAACGTAAATGTAGGGAACAGCTGATTTTTTTTTCGCGGATTATACATGTGATATAGTTTTAAAAATAAATTATTTAAAATTGTTCAGCAGATACTTGGACGCATTTAAGACTTCAAATCAAAATGAGCCAAACTAATTACAAATAAACTCACCCAAGTTCTATAACAAAGTTTAATAAAAGTCCTTGTCACAATATATTATTATTACGTCACTCGTAAACCATGGTCACCCTACGTGATATTTTCTAATTACGTCACAACCCGCCGCCGTCAAACGCGAGTCTTTTAATTTTTAAAGCGCGAAGGAAGCTCACAATTGCCCATAGACAAGTTTAATTCTTCTCTAAGCGGAAAAGAAATGATCAGACACCTCTGCCAAAATGAAAAGAGGCCTGATTTACAGCCTGCGTAAAACAGGGCCGGGATCTTATTAACATTACTTTTTATAACATGGCCGGTGTTAAATTGTTACAATGTAGAGCAAAATTTAATTAAAACGTCTAGTTAGGTGTTAACTAACGCCATTAAGGTGTATGGTTTATGTGCGGAACTAACTATGTACAGCTGTTTTTATTATTTCATGTTTTTGTTGCGGACTGGCGGTTCTTATTAAATATAAGATAATTATTATGTTCTTAAACATTTTGTTACTTGCGTTGTCTATTTTGTAGGTGTATAATGATAAATTAATTTTATTTCTGTGAGCGGGTTTGTACAAACATGTTTACAAGTCAAATCATAAATTAAAAAAAAACTAGACGATGTCGGCGTTTGCTGTCTGACTACTCTGAGAAGAAAGGCCGAAACAAACTCAGACATAATCTTCTTCCAGTGCCCTAATTGCGTAACAGACTTTCCATCACATAAAATTGTCAACTCAACAATGCCAGCACACCTAGCTACCCGAAATTGTTAAATTATCTTAGCCACCTTGGACCTTATACTTTTAGCAATAAAGTTGAAAATCTATAATAGAAATTTGTCTGATTGTAGTAGCTTGATGTGCTGGCGTCTGTACATAACGCAATGAATGTCGTTGAAACTGTCAAAATAAAGGCCATTGCTGCTGTTAGTGTGTTAGGCAATTACCATGTGAAGACAATGTCGATTGATGTCTGAAATGGCATTTTGAGGAAAGAACTACACCCAGTCGAACGACCTGTCTAGTAAGGGCCCTTTCCCACGGCAAGATTCCGTTTTTTGCAGGTACGGTTTTTTGCAAACAGGATGCTTGTGTGAATATGTATATGTCGTCGCAAGCGATATCAAGACGACAAAATAATCAAAATACTACTTCTGGTTGATTTCATAATATTGGTCAAACCGGAACTTAATTCTCATTGGTTGATCGGTTAGTACAGTGAACGCCGTGAGGTGGCGCTATAACTTCGCGCCATTTTCTACACGTGGACAGAGCCGATTGGAGAGCGGCCGGCAGTCGATTTGCGGAGCGCACGCCGGACGATTGAGAGCATATCATCGGAACTGTCATGTTCACCGTACAAACCTTTGTTTCTTACTGCTCATAAAGTGATTGTAAATTACCGAATAAACGTGACTGTGATTTGTGCTTCAAACTACGTTTTACTGGGTTGCCCTGAGTACCCACCTTCCTCATGGAACCAGTACCAAGAAATTATGATGATGGCCCTGTTATCGCTACGCCCACGCTCGCGCCGACATATATATTTATACACGTATACCACTAAACGGGATCCTGAATAAAACCGTACCTGCAAAAAAACCGTACCTGCAAAAAACAGGATCTTGCCGTAGGGAAGGGCCCTAAGTGCACTTATTTGTCAGTAATAATGCAGTTACTGTTCAACTCAGAACATAAGGAGCTCAACGATTAATAACGTTTTTGCCATCTTCTGTTATGCCCGTGACTTCGTTCGAAAATAACCTTTTCAAACCGTTGAGTCGTTCAGGGGTGAAGTTTCGAAACATCTCCGCACCCTCTACCCCCTGAGAAACATATCTTCCGAATTTCATGCCTGTCTGTCAATCAGTCAGTTATTCAGTCAAGAGAGTCTTTTATATACATGTATGGAGAACCGGTATTTGTTGCAAGAAAAAAAAAAACAAATAACCAGGTCAAATATTTTTCTTTTGTGTCCGACTTTTTTATAAAGTAATTCTGTATAAAAGGGGTTCTGTATCTGTTTCTACCTATTCTGTAAACATTTACAAAATAGATAGAAACAGGCAATAGAAGTGCTTTTTTTTTTGGGTGGGAAATTATTATATAACTTCTCCCGCTCTAGACGGAGCGGGAGGGCGTGTCAGAATTTTACTGACTAAAACCCACCCGTGTTCCTTCAGTTGCTTGTGCCAAGGGCCACGGTACCTCTTACAAAATAGATAGAAACAGGCAATAGAAGTGCTTCAGGGCAGACCATGTCCAATGTTACGCAGGCTGAGCTTACATCGCTTTAATTGTATATTTATGTTTTCCTTCTAAGTCCCAGGGCTGCTGAATAAAATAAAAACATGATATCTCTGTGACGTTTTAACATTATTTTTAGGGTTGCCACATAAAATATTTACAGATTATCATAACTGATATTATAAATGCAAAAGTAAGTTTGTTTCTCTGTTTGTTACGCTTTCACGCTAAAATGGCTGAACGGATTTGGATGAAATTTGGCACATGGGTAGACCATAATCTGGAGAAAGACATAGGATGCTTTTCATGGATCGCAGACTAAGTCAAGGGGAACAGCTAGTAATAAATAAGTATAGATAGACCCGTATAGGCAGATCTAAATCCTGAATTAAATAGACATATTTTTTCAAATAACATACCTATTTTTGAAAAAAAAAAATATTTCTACACACGATATTTATATAACGGTTGTCGAAAAACGCGTCGATTATTAAGTTTGTATGAAAGTTTTCCAGTAATGGTTTCCGTAAGGTAATGTGATGTTACCTTTCTGTCCCCAGGGGTCGCGCATCACGCGTCTACTTCACGGGCTGAGAGCATCGCCGCGGTTAACGCAGGGGTACCCAACCGTTCGAGCGGAAAATATTTGTATCTGTACGTGTGTGTACATTTATTTGTGGCACTGAGTGGATGCTTGGTCACTGAGTGGTTGCGACATTTGTCTGTGGTACAGCACGGTTTTTACGTTGTTTTATAATGGGAGATATTAAGTAAAGACAAATAAGGTTAACCTAATGGATTTGGTGAAATGTAAAAACGACACAAACACAAAAACCATCTAAAAATGTACATAAACAATAGTATTAAATAACTTTTAGCAGGTTTAGCGCAACATTAAAAGACTATTTTTTT
This sequence comes from Eremobia ochroleuca, assembly GCA_949629135.1. Lineage (NCBI taxonomy): Eukaryota > Metazoa > Arthropoda > Insecta > Lepidoptera > Noctuidae > Eremobia > Eremobia ochroleuca. The sequence goes on from OX451389.1 coordinate 16,136,247, forward strand.
GCAGTCTTTTCACTTAATCTTTGTAGTCCTACATTAGCTTTTACCTCAAGTAAAGAAAAGCCCAGATTAATAGACGAAAAAACCTATTTCTATAATATTTTGTAAGTAAGTATAGCAAAGAATTCACGAAGATACCTTCGTGGCTTTAATCCCTGGCTACACTTGACGTCTCTGAGTGGGTTCACGAGGCAAAATGTCTTTTGTGTTACACCAAAAATTTTCTTAAGAACCTCTTTTAGGTGCCTCTTCTGATAATAAGCGTCCGTGTCCCAAATATTTTTTTTTTGTACAAACTTGATGTTGGGATAAACAAAATATCAAAGGAAATATTTACTTATATGGCGGCGCTAGTTCCGATTTAGGCCACGCGTAAAAAGATCTTTGTACAGCTATACAAACGCAATCAAATAAAAAATCAGACATTAAAAACTAAAATATTGACAAGAACTATGAAGACATTGACAGGTAAATAGTGCCGGTCGACGAGGGTCGGACAAAAGGTGCCCGGGCGCCAGAAAGTGGACAGATGTCCCTAGAATTAAATATAAGCCAAATAGGAAAGTTTTGTGTTAAGTGAGCGGGGATTGGCTGAATTACTGATTGTTGAGATTGCTGGTTGTTTGAGTTAGAAAAGAGAGAAAATGAGATCTGCAGTGCGATTCTGTAACTATCTCACGTGAAAACTTAGGTGAAATGAGCGTAGAGTGAGCTGTCAGTGTCATCCCACCTGATACTAGGGATTGACCAACTATACATTTACAATCATAATCGAGATTTTAATACCTAAAATTTTTTAAGGTAATTCTATTGATAATTTTATACAACGTGTAACGTTAAATGCGCAAAACCTCAGACACCCCAACTGATTTTTAATTCAATTGACCTATTTCACAGTCATTAAAAAAATTGTAAAGTATTTATGTGCTGTTTTATTTTTACTGGCCATTCTGATCGTTTTGTGGGCTGGATTTTGTGGGCAGGGGCGGTGCTGCATTTTGCAACCATGCCTAGATCTAGTTTCTGGTAGAATTGAAACGAAATAACTACTCATTGAAATCAAACTTCAACTTTCTGACTAATGCTCGGTTCCTATAATCAAAAAAGAATCGTTCTAATTACCAATAGTAGCATTTTTGTTGCCAAACTGGGCATATAGATGGATTCGTAAGCTAATTTTACCTGTGATAGCTACTTCCATATGGGAGGGTCTACTATGCAAAGCTGTGAGGTCTTTGCTTCATTATTGGTAAAGATTCAAGAGTCTTAATTTAAACCAATAACGGTCCGAAAACTATAGAAATCGGCCATAACTATCGACTCTTTGACAGTTCAAAAGTGCCTCCAAATGGTTTAATTGAAATGAATGCTTTGAGTTTGACTTTAAAAGATAGACATCGTATAATCACTTCATTATTATATGTACTATTAAGTGGTCCATATTAAACACCGGACGTTTATGAGCTAACACGATATAGAAATTGATTTGAATGATAATGCTCTCGAACGTCCGGATAGCTAAAAGCAGATCTCACTCGGCCATTGACAAATAATTGACTAGCTCCATTTCCGGCCGATGTTAATGTCAATTCAGAGTTTTGAATAAATAAACATGAACGGAATACACGTATTAGCATAGTGGAATTGAGCTCTGGATTTCTCTAAGTTAGTTAAATGCATTGGAAGACCGTCAATGGATTGTTATTTAAATCAGTAAAATTTATTAAAGGTACCTAATCTTTAATTACTCATTCATCATCACCATCATCAAATGATTGCTCTGGTCCCATGTTCCTTGGGGTCAGCACAATAGAATTCATCATCATCCTCTTCAAAATAATAAAAAAAAACTTAATCAAAACTCATTTATTCAAACTAAGCTGAGAATCAGCACTTTACGAACGTCAAAATTACAAAAGACAGTCCCCCAAAACGCCCCCCCCTTTCACCACTTTCTAGTGCTTTCGCATTGCAAAAGGCATCGAATCTAGTTATCTACCATAGGTGGGTAGGTTTCCTCAAAAATAAGTATCCACACAGCTTGCACACATCACCGCTTTACCAAGCCTGAACGCGTTCCACGACCACGGTTAGTGATCTCTATTAAAATCATCTAACCATCTGCTATACTTCTAATATATCCGGTCCATTACTCTCTTTCTTTCGCCTCATTTTATAAGGGTCTACCTAGTGACCGTTCCATTACAACTTCATTTAAACGACGCAACAAAATGCTTTTAATTTTATTTGCCTTTTGCACATAAATCCAAGTTTTCCGATAAATGCAGGGAAAACGAACGAAGATTTAAGGTTCAATGAAAATAAGAATTACATTAAACTTTTATTTTCCGCGATGTGGTTTAGTACCTAGACATACCCAGGACAAAACAAAAATAAAGAACGATCCTTAATGTAGTCAAGTAACCGATTACAGGAGCATTACGGTTCCTACCTGAAAATATATACAGCCATTTAACAAAATAACTATCCGGTGACATTTAACTTCAAGCTTTTTTTTTATGTCTGGCGATATAATATCATACCAACCAAAAAAAAAAAAAAATATACCAACAATTTAAAATACTGTATTTTAAATTGTTGGTATATTTCATCAAAAAGTATGTAAGAAAACCACTGCGGTTGTAGGTACAGACGCCAGCACATCAAACTAGTACAGTCTGTCAAATTTCTTTAAAGGCTCCTACACACAATGCCGGCGGCAATACGCCGGGCCGAGCCGCCGGCACTACCGCCGGCAGGCCGGCGGGTATTCGAGCGGCTTGCCGCACACACGAGCCGCCATTTTCTATATTGTAAACTTAGGCGCACCCAAAACCTTCTCTTTCTTTTATATTTTTTCTTGTTAAAATAAAAATTTTAACTGCGATGGCAGTGCGGATTTCTTTATTCATCGTAACCAACGACAAATGTGCACTTCACTAGCATTCTACACGACTGTCGCAACTGGAATTATGCTTGGCGACTTTATGCGACATGTGCCGGCGGCTTGCATATGCCGGCGGCATGGCCGCTCGGCAAAAACCCGGCGGCACTGCCGCCGGCACTGTGTGTAGGAGCCTTAATAGATTTTCAACTTTATCGCTAAAACATAACGATCAAAGTTCATTTGGAAAATTTGACAGTTTCGGGTAGCTTGATGTGCTGGCGTCTGTACCTACCCGTTGTCAAGTACATACTGATTGAAAAAGATAAGTGATTGGAACATCCAAGCCATGTGATGATGTGATGTGTGTCATAACATCTCGCCTGTAATCCTCAAAGAGTTAGGCAGATGTGGTTATCGTACACTCAAATTATGCTAGTTATGTTTCAGAGGCTTATTACAAAAATGCGCGTAGATGCATGATTTCCTCGTTGAAATTGAATACTATTCGTTGGTTGGTATAAACAGCAATTGATTGGTAAAGATAGGTCGTTTTCTCTTCTACAATAATAATAAGGCGATGTTTTGATTATTTCTCTATTTATTTAGCAATAATCGTTCTCCTGATGCATGTTTAAGCAAAAACTCATGGAGAACTGATTTGAGAGCTCTAATTTGCAGATTTTGTTGAATGTAATCCATCAAAACAATTTTTAATTTTTCTCTTATCACAAATATCATATACTTTTGTAATAATAGAATACATTTTTGTTATATGCTTTATAAATAAAGAAAAAACGACTGGGCCTAATTCAATTTTCGACTGGAATCAAGTCTGAATATCTGCGAAATTCTACATCATTTTCACGTGGTACAAATATTATTTATACCAAAATAGTCAACAATATCAATTAAAAAAAATGTATTGATACTTTGATTTTTTAATAAATAAAATTACTATAAATATTTCACTGCGCCGGCGATGCGCGGTCGCCCTGGCTGGAGGCCTTAATTTATTGAGGCATCTACAGGCAAGCCCGGTTAAGCAGACGACAACCTCATACGTTGAACTGCGAAAAGCCACTTATGAAATAAAAAAAAAGTTGCGAGCTCAGTACCGAAAGAGGGCTCTTAAGTTTCATGTAAGTCGTAGTTTCTAACTACCCGTGAGATCTTTTCATTTCATCATTCAATAAGATCATGTAAGTGACCACCAATGATCGTCTACAATAATAGTCTGAAGATCTATTATTTTTATAAATAAAAATAAAATCATTTAATTCGAGTATCATTGACTCATAATAGAAATAATACACTCACACAGTCACATTACATACACACACTACAAATTCAATTCAATTCAATTGACAATAATAAAAATTAATTACAATTACATTAACAATTTACATTACAAAAAAAAAAAAAATTAGGTTAGACAGTCGCATCAGCCTGCCACACGTCGCTGACAACAGTGGGAGATGATGGAGCAGTCAAGCATCCCCGCGAGCGCGGCCAGCATGCTGTTAGCGCCCCCCCCCCGCACCCGCCGCACCCGCCGCACCCGCGACGTGCCTCTCTTGCGCATAGTGGCGTGGAAGCAATCCACGCGCGCTTCCGCAAACATAGCCGATGCGCTGCAATAGCGGGGGAGCGCCAACATCATCCTATACGCTTGTTGCTGAATTTTTGTTTTATGTTAAAAACTTCATAACGGGTATCCTAGAGGTAGGCAAAAAGGCTGCTAAGCTGAAATAGGATCGGGCGGGTCACGTCAGCCGCATATACAGTGACCGTTGGGCAATAGTCTCCACACGGTTGATGCTTGAAGATGGACGGCTTGGATGAGGTGGCGAGACGACCTAGATACGTACCGCAAGGGTTAGATCGAGGTCGCTCTAGAAAACTATGTCTCAAAGGATTTGGGAGAAGGCTTTGCTCAGTCAGTGGGACAATGACTGACTTTAATTTGGAATTAATGACTTAAAAAAACTTCAAATGTCATTCAAATACAGCTGACATGGATATTTGTTACAAGTATAACAAAGATAGAATATCAAGTAGGATGAACGATAAGACAAGGGTATGAGAAAGCGCAGATGTGACCCGAATAAAAAAATATTATACAATCGAAAACGTCGCGTGATTGCATTGTGATTTTTTTTATAAGAAAGAATCGCAAAATGTTGATATATATCTACGGAGTTTAAGCTAAAAGCTTTTATAGTAGGTACTGAACACGTAAAAACGTGAAACGTGAAATACATTTACATACCCTTTTGTAAATGAACCATTATTTACGTATTTGGGGATCGTGCGTGCTGCACGACAAACATTGCAAACATTAAAATTTGTTTATCATTGACAAGTGTTGAGATGGATGAGTTACAAAGAAGCTTTTATCTTCTTATGTTCGTACACTTCCGTGAAATTAGGGGATCACCTGAACGGAAACATTTTGTAACAATTTTTTATGTAAATTACCTTTTTTTGTTGGGAAACTCAACCCGAGGATAAGGGGAACGTGCAATCAAGACAAGACAGAAGATCGAATCATAAAAGTAATATAATGTCACGTATTTTAATAAGAAATGTAATTATTGGTATTATATTAAATTAGGTTCAACAGCAGAACAAGTAGGTTCCTTTTTGAGTCCTCGTGAAGTAACAAAAAGCAGAGAGAGTGCCTTACAAACACAGGCAGTCGCCACCCGCTGTGCCGGTGACAGCGTTCCAGCGATGATATGGAATTTAATCATAACTTAATGTAATATATTAATGAAGAATCTTATATCTTCTGAGCTTGTATAAACAACGACAGTTTTCTAATAAATATAAACAAGATCAAAAAGGTTTCTAATCTAGATGAGAGTCCTAATGAAATTGGTTCCGACGTAAACTCTATTGGTTTAAAAAAGACAAGTAATTTCATCTCAGACATCTCTAAGCTGGTCGCGGAACATTTCATCTGTTCTACAATATTAATAATACCTTACAGGATCCCGTAGTTTGTTGTGAAGTGCTAATCTATATTGTTTGAAAGCGGATCAAACGAAACATCCCCTTTTATTAGCCGAAACGAAATGCCTGTCGAATCAAATTTCGTCATTCGCTTCCCCTCGGAAAAGTGGGGCTGTATTCAAAGGGTTATTTTTTGTGGAAAATGTTTGGTTTTTTGGATGCTGTTTGCTCAGTGGGAGTTTTAATGCATTGAATACTCATAGTATACACCTATAGGCAAATCTGTAAAACCCTTTGTTAATTTGCGTTTGCTAAACCTTTTTACAAAAATCGACTATAGAATGTTTCGATTGATCGAACAGATTCAATATTGCTTAGAATGCACTATAATTCAAAGCTTTCTGTGAGAGGTAATATTCAGTCTGTACGTGTGGATTTGTTGGCGAGCCACTCAAACTTTTTTTTTTAAATTGAATTGTTTTTACATGTTTTTACATACCCACCACTACCGACGTGTTTTAACCTAACTAAAACTGAGAGCATCGACTGTGAAACTTTGTTCCTGTGTTTGCAGATTTTCTTTATAAAAATGCAACTTGCAGAGCCGTCTATAGACGATAAATGCTAATTCTGTCCCAACTTTTGTAACAAACAAAAAAATTCGCTGCTAGAGCCGGGGGAAAGCCTTCTTGTGCAAATATTTAAGAATGCTTGGAGCTTATAGTTTCCATATCAGCACATCTCGCTTATGTTTTAATACTGTGGCCTTTAAGTGCTGAAAAATAGAAATTCAGAGAATGATAACAATTGAAATACCTACCTTACGCCACATAAACATGATACTCATATTTTGGGAGTGAAAGCCCAACACACAAAATACTTATCAGATAATAACTGAAGTAAATAAACACTGGCTCATGCATAAAACCCTACAATGTTTGTAATTTAAAGCTATTCATCTCTCGGTGGTCTATTAAGCGGTATTTAAAAATAAACCTCAGAAGAAAGAAAAGCGGCATTGTTTAAATTCTACAGTATTACAATACCAGGCTGCCAGGCTAGACAATTAGCATTGGCGCGCAAACTGACGAGCCGTTTGCAGACAACAACGTGCTGCTCTCTCGTAAGAATTCGAAGTGCTCCAAGCATTTATGAAGTCCTGGTACCCTGAAGTTAATCGGGAATGAAAATGCGTTCCCTCTTTCTGTGAATGCAGTTAGTTTGTTCGTTCAATATTTACTTTTGTATTTCCTAGCTGTGAGACACAGTACAGTATACATAGTTTTAAATATTTTAGGTTTTTCAGTCTACCTGCCAAGACGGGTCAAGAGATTTTAAAACACAAAAGATCATTGTTGGACCATTACTAGACAATACTAATCACATTTTCCATTTGTAAGAAACAAAACCTCTGAGCTTACTACTACTGGTACTATTGGTTTATGTTTATGTTTAATTACGAAAATGTTATTAGTTTTCCCGTCACGTAATTGAAAATGGTGACAGGCTCATGGCATGATATTAAACAAAAGTTACACCTCAACACCCTGTAAGAAACATCATCATCATCTGCCTAGCCTTTTCACAACTATGTTGGGGTCGGCTTCCAGTCTAACCAGATGCAGCTGAATACCAGTATTTTACATGGAGCGACTGCCTATATGACCTCCACAACCCATTTACTGGGAAATACGATACCCCTTGGTAAGACTGGTTGTCAGACTTTCGGGCCACTGACGACAAGTAACGACTGTCAAAGATCTACGAATGACAGCCGGGACCAACGGCTTAACGTGCTTTCCGAGGTACGGAGGGGTCTTGGTATGTGAAGATGGTCACCCATCCACAGACTAACCGCGGTAAGAGTAGCTTAACCTGATCGATTGACCTGTGCGGCTGTTATTACTTAGCCACAAGCCCCTCTACACCTTGTAAGAAACATTCATACATATTCAACGCAAACTACTCGTAAGTAACTGATTAAAAGCTAAGTAGAATTTGCGACGGGCATAACGTGTCAGCGGCCGTGTTAACAGTTGAGATAAGCCAGTGACGTCATACTGAGGTACAGGGACTGACATTTAGGTCAGCTGGTGAATTTAGTGGCCTGACATGTGGGCCATGTTGGTTAACATCGGGTCGTACGTGAAATGTTTTTTCAGCAACTAAACTCACGCAAAATGCCAGAGCTATTTCGGTTCTAATCTGTCAATGCTTTTTGACAGTCAAAAAGCTTTCCAGTTCAGTAGGAATGAGAGTTAAAAATTTTATCTTTGACTGAAGTCAGAGGGGCTCAGGTTTCCCAAAAAATTCGAAGAGAAGTAGAAAATACTTTTTGCTTTAGTGGGCTTCTTGTTCTTTCAGGCATTAATTGTCTAGTAGACGGGTAGAAGAGTCCAACATATTAGCCTTCTGAGTGTTGTTGCTAGAAAGACTGAAGGCCACCTGGTGAGAAACCTGTGCGCAGTGCATGTATTGTTGTCAGGTATCTCCAGAAGATGGCATAATAGATATAGAATATCTTAAGTTGTATTATATTTTTAATATTGTTCCTAATTTCTTTATGTTTGTGTCTTAGTTAATTATACCAAAATTGTAATATTATACTAACAAAATTATGGGTAATGTGCCTAAATTAAAGATAAATAAATATTTATTTTTTATTTTATTTTTTATTTATTCATTTACTCAAAGCAAAGGATTGTGGTACACGTTAAAAATACAGTTTTACAAAATCAGTACTATTTCTACAAACGTGTGGGTGTGTGTCCTAGCTAGGTTATGGAAACCTGTGTTAAGGAGACGCAGTCCGGTCCCCTAAGGTACAATGACGTAAAGGTACATAGTGCTTCTGTTGTTACTGCTACAATTTCGAAGAATTGAGTTAGACCATTAAAAGTCCAAGATTCGTTTTTTTTATCATTAAAAATAAAAAATCAAGATAAAATTAAGATTTTGTGTGTATGCTTGTGTGTGAAATTTGAAAAATTAATATCACTAAGTATACATCGCCAAGTGTGACGATGATGGCAATATTCCGCACAAACGTTCATTTTAGAAGCAATTTTGCCTAAGCCTAAACACAGCATCACGTTTATGGGACTAAATAGACACGACCTTAATTTTCCACTCCATTCTGAAATCACTACACAGAATAATATATGTTAACAGCTAACAACATTTTATCGCAACATTTACATATTAAATCAATTAAGCGTTCCACATTAATGATGCAAATTGGCAAATAAGCTATCGTTGGCCGCAACTCTGTTCATCCCGGGAGGCTGCTAAATAAATAGGTACCCTCTTAACTTGCCGATCGTTTTCAATAGCTGCCGCAGACCTATCCGCAAACATTTGTAATCCCGGCCAACTATTGTTGTAGGCCTAATGTAGGCTTGTGGCCTGTACTGTAGGATTGCACTTATCGAGCGAAGTGTGTAAGGGGCACGCAATCCTTTTGACCTACATTAGTACAATTTCGGACGAGATTGTTGCATAACCTGGCAACAAGCATTTTTAAGTTGAAGAAATCGTCAATCTAGTCTTCAATATTTTTATTTAAAAGAGTTTTAGCAGCGGGTGGCGCGTGTTAACACAAGTTTTGTTTTATATTTTATATATTTTAGTTTGCCATTCTAGAGTAAAATGTTTAAACGTCGTGTTTATAAACTATGCAAGCTAAAACACCTTGCTCATCCAAGTGTACAGCCCTTTTTATGGGTAACATATTAATACAGCAAACTACGTAAAATAAAATGATATATACTCGTAGATAGACATCATGCTGATGGTTTACAACATTCGCAAACATTTGTATCTAATCCCAAGAGGATTGTAGGATTGCGTCTAAGCAAGGTGTGAGTGGTGTGAGTGGGATCACTCTATCCGTTTTGGCGAGAAATGTCTGAGAGTAATGTGTTGGTTTTCTGTAAGATTAAAATTTTAGGCCGGGATACAGCTAAAAGGAGAAGAAGATCGTATTAACCCCTCGTCTTTTATTATACAATCTCTTTCGTGGCAAGTGGAGCTCTTAAAGAAGTGAGAACATAAAATTAATTGACCCCGAACCTGGATTCCAAAAGCAGTTCCTATAAAAGGGAAATATTTTGGAACCTATATTCAAACTGGATGAAAAGTCAATTACAGTGGATTCCGCCACACGTACAGATTCAGGATAACGAAAGAGTAGACCTTTTGGCCAACCAAGCCGTATCAGATGGAATTGCTGTAAATGTTCCACTTTTATACAGATTATATAAGATTAATAAACATTCCATCAAAGAAGTTCGTTTTCTGATGAAAAAGGTAACATCACCCAACTGTGAAGAATGTGGAGTAGTCGAAGATGTGCAACATGTTTTGATGGTGTGTGTGTGGAATGGGGCTTTGAGATATAATTTACTTGGCCCTATAAACATGTATGATATTGGAGAGTGTAATGCCATCCTGGCATGTCATTTATCGGTATAAGCTAGGATATTGTACAAACTGGCATTCTTTGTTTTAAAATAAGAGTTATCTGTTTTTAGGTTTAGTTAATTTTGCTACAGGGCAACGTTATCTCTCAGCGATAAAGCCCTTAAAAAAAAAAGAAGAAAAAAAACAGATAGGTTCCAAAATTAAACTAGGAAGTTATAGCTATTACATACATCACAGTTGTCGATAAACCGGAAAAATTTGAAATGAATAAACTCGTAGTCGACAAAACTAGAGACGATAATTATCCCAAATATGCCAATATAATTCGATCCATATTATCAATATTATAAGCATTTACGTATTTCTATTGAAACATTCATGTTAATGATCAAGCAATTATACGGCAAAAATTATCCATGCAAATTGATGAATAAGCTATTATTGTGAATGTACGAGTATATAGGCAGGGCACCAAAAAATAAACAATGTACAGAATGGGGGCTTTCCTTTATAAAATTACTCACAAATTTTCAGATTGAAAGATAACATTCTTCAGGCATCTTGGGAAGTTAAAAAATATGCAGGATATTGTACAGACGGTTTAGAAATTATTATGAAGATACTTGTAGCTAAGCGGGGCCATTTTGTTTTTTCTTTTGTTTTGAACCGCGGGAAAATAAATGTGGTTAGATTATACGAGGTGGGGTTTAGATTTAGTTGTTTTTAAAACGTGTCATTTTTAATAGACTGACTCTTTTATATGATGTCTAAAAGAACACACTGTACTGAAATCTCCCATAAACAATAGAAGTGAATAAGTTCACGAAGCATATCGAAACTTGATAGCCGTCAGAAGTTGTATGTAAAATCTCTTGTCGTAACTATCAAGTTTTCGGGCCCTTTTTATCTCTGACATATTATTCGTTTACAAAGAGTAACTTTTATTTTACCATTTTTTCTTGTATTTTTAGTGTTAAATCGAAATTTCAAAAACATTCAGACAGCTAGGCGTCCTGCCGTTGGATTTTGTAAAATCTCACCCTGTAAACGTATGTGATGTGAACTGTCAATAGTGTCAATTACTAGTATTAGGTGGAATGACAGCTAAGTTCAAGTTCACTTCTCGTTTTATAAAAAAAAAATGCATATTAAAAGTTCCTTTTGTTTTATGAAAAGTATTAAAAAAAATATAAGGAAGGTTAAAAACAGCTACAAGTTTTTTTAAACACTCGTTTCTCATGCATCATTGAAACTATAAGACCAGTTTGTTTTCATAGACATATATTTACCTACAAAGTAGAAACACAAACTCGAGCTGGGTCGTAAAACAATTCTTGTGGTTCATGCAGGCGCCAAGTATTGCTGCTATTAATCAGATTCCAAGACTAGACGCTAAGAAGAATGGCTCACCAAACAATAATACGACCTCACTTGCGCCCCTTCTGATGTTGCGTATTTATAGCTATGTATACATGAATTGCCCTATTATTTTTGTAGGAAAACTACTTGCATATTTCAAGACACAGTTTTAGAGGTATATCTAAGTGTCACATTTTTAGGGCTCCGTACCCAAAGTGCGCCAACGGAACCTTATTATAGGTACTAGACGTCCGCTTTCTGTCCGTCCGCCTGTCTGTCAGCGGGCTGTATCTCCTGAACTGTAATAGGTAGACAGTTGAAATTTTCACAGAATATGTATTTCTATTGCTGCTATAATAACAGATAATAAAAATAAAATAAAGTTGAAATTAAAGGGGGACTTCATACAAGAAACGTGTTTTTTTCAGCGTTTTTTGCCTTGTGGTACCGAAGCTTTTGTGTGCGAGTCCGACTTTCATTTGGTCGGTATGTTGTGTGCCTGTTAGTCTCGTCTAAATAAATGTATTTATTTTTATTTTCTTTCAAAAGTTTGACTACTTCCTTGGTCTAATATTCACGACCGCGATGGTGGCTCAGGTAAGGCAAAGAGTTATTGAAATTGTTCATCATGAATTTTGTCGGTTGCACCCTGATGTCTGATTGTGCCCGGTAGGCATTTACCGGCGCAATGTGAGTGAAAATACCGACTTATACCTCTGCTTAATCATTCAGGGAATTCAGATATTATATTATGCTATGTCACTTTAAAGGCAAAAGCCGAGTTAGATACATATTTCACTGGAATATTTCGTACTTTAAGGTCAAACGTTAAGCATTATTTAATATGGGAGTAAACTCCGACGTTCTGAAAAGAAAACGCGAAACAATGTTAATGCTTTCAGGAGATATTTCAGTATTTCGGGGGGAGGTTGTAAACTATGAAGTTGAAAATTAATTTATCAAAAAGGAAATTGCTCATTAGTTTGACACTAAACTTACGACTTTGTTTTCCTTCATATTTTTTTAAAACAGTGGTGATGTTTACACAAAGTAAAGTTCTTGTCTGGGTTCGAACCTCCGATCTACAGCTCGTAAGTAGCGGCCGTTACCACTGGTCCATCATTGCTCAACTTACGACCATGTTCAGATATTAATTTTCACCACAAGCGTAAAATGCTTGTATGTTTAGTGTTTGGAAGGAAGCTTTTGTTGTACTAGTAAGGCTTCTGCCTACCCCAAAACTGTTAACTGCTTCATAAATATGTACCACATAGATAAGTACCTAACAGTTTCACATTCATAGGCATTACCTGTCTCTTCGGATACAGCTTAATCTGGGATTATACGTGACGGCAGGTAAATGCATGTCCACAGCCATACATTTTAAATAGAGTACCCAATACTGAGCCTATCCGTATACAGACTGTCTCCAAACTTGAATGAAAGAAAGAAGAAAGAAAGAAAATACGTTTATTTGCAGTTAACATGACGCAAAAAGAACAAAAATAATAAAATCATCATTATCTGCCTAACCTTTTCCCAACTATGTTGGGGTCGGCTTCCAGTCTAACCGGATGCAGCTGAATACCAGTATTTTACATGGAGCGACTGCCTATCTGACCTCTACAACCCAGTTACTGGGAAATACGATACCCCTTGGTAAGACTGGTGGTCAGACTTTCGGGATACTGACAATCCGTAACGACTGTCAAAGATGCACGAATGATAGCCGGGAACAACGGCTAAACTTTCCGAGGCACGGAGGTCTCTTGGTATGTGAAGATGGTCACCCATCCACGGACCAACCGCGGCAAGTGTAGCGTTACCTGATCGATCGACCCGTGCGGCTGTTATTACTTAGCCACAACATTTATTTTTTATTATTTATTTAATGGATTAGAAATTACACGAGTTCGAAAACATCCTGTTTAACCGACATGTCAGTATCTATATGTATGTACTCGATAGCTAAATGTCTTCAGTCTATTTACTTGACATGTCAAATAATCATTACAAAAGTTACACTGAAACTTGTCGAGCGGACTCATAGAATTTTCAATTGAACGACCTCCAACATATTGGCTCTGAGGAATCAATTAAAGTTTTCATCAGAATTTGGAAACTAATTTTCGGTTTGACAGCGTCAGCCGTTCGGCCAACCAGGTAACTTCGTGACACCGACCAGGCCAAACTGTACTTTAATTAGTATCGGCACTTTTTAATTGAACCTGCTCGATAGAATTTAGGTAACTGCGACAGTTTTGTAATAACCTAACTTTCGTTGCTGTTCCAGGCGTGTTTGAACTGAAATATTTCGGGCTTGTTTGGTAGTCTCGTAACTATGAGTATGTCTCGTTTTCATGTTTAAAATTTTCATTCATCACGCCTTATTCCGCGAAGGCTTAAGTTACGGTCGACAGTTGTGTTTAAATCCCATGTAGTAGGGTTTGCCAATTGCCATCAACTGGGCACAAAGCCAGATTCGGGCCTGTTACTGAGAAATTCTTATTAGAAAAACCCAATATCACTTTACCCGACCTGGGAATCGAACCCAAAACTTCATGCTAACTAGCTTGTGGTCACTAGACCAACGAGGCAGTTTCATTTATAATATCTAAAAATATATTTTTAATTGACGTTATGTCACGTTTTTTAACCTAGCCGTATTCTCAGAATCCAAACAATATTTGCTCCAGACGTCTCAAATATAAAGGTGTATAAAGTGTATAATAATGGTGAATAAAGTTAAGCTCACGACACGTGTAGGTTTAAGGTTCTCTTTGTGTTAAAAAGAAGAGAAAATTTTAAAATGAAATGTCTGGAAATATTCTGACACTTGTGACGGGGGATTTGTCTATTTCACATCTATAAAAAAATCTGTCTGTTCCCCTCATAGGTTAAGTAGACTGCCAGGCAATGCTGTGGTGGCACTCTAAATGTTAATAGTAGTATCTAATTGTAAGTATGGTGTATGTGGAGCTATGTCACAAGCTATGCTCCACCTCCTATCCTACCCTCTGTGTCCCAAGACATGCAGTCAGTGACCTCTGCGCTGCCACCGACGACGCCGTGGAAGGGCCAGCAAGACCTGAAATACATTCGTGCCAGCGACACGAAGAAAAAGAAGAATCTACCACCAACAATTGCTTTGAACTTTTGAAAATACACGCGAATTTCAGTGTATCTGAATCCTAGCCTCTCAAAACCTTATACTTTCAGGTCAAATAAAAATACATACGCAAAAGTAATTCAAGTTCCCGCAGCACTGTGAACAACTAACATAATTTACGAATGATCCTGAAACGAACTGTAACACTGTATTTACTATTCAATTTCATTTTATCCGTATATTTGACGCGAGTCTGCGAACTTTGATGCCGATTTATTGAATTGGAAAGCGCGGAACTGATTCTCGTTATCCTAGAACAAAGCAAAGATAAAAATGTTCCCGTGAACTGCAATACAGCACTAAATTAACTTCTCAATGGCGGGTCAAGCGAGTCTCATATTTCGGTTGTTTTGTTTCAATTAAAATTGCGCAGTAGTTCGTTGAGGCCAACAAATAATTATGAACTTGCTCCTTTGCTCCAATGAGAAAACTTTGTCTCTTCCAACTTCGGAATTATTTATCACGCTTTATTATTAACATGCGACAATGTTCTGGGAAATTTAAAATGTCTGATGGAAAATTAACGTTTTCCCCGAAACGCGTCAAAACAATTTCGGTGTAAAAATTATATCGCTTCACAAAAATGACTAACAGGCTACTGCTGCTTATTTAGTGGAAAATTCGCGTAAAAGTTAAAATGTTTGAATAGCCGTTCTTTATGCTCACTTTGAATTACGTTTTTAATATAAAAAAATAAAATCTTTTTCGGAATCCTATATTTTCCATAGTTCGTAGATATTATTTCGAGATTTATACAGTACCTAAAGTTTTATTTGAATAAATGCTTCTATATTCAGATAAGATACGAACCTACTATCTATATTATCAACTGCCAGACACTATCAAGAACCACTATTCAATTAAACATAACATGATTTCAGTTTATCGTAACGTCAAATTCGAGGAACAGCATTTGATGTAGGACAAGGATAAATCAAATAGTGTGTTCAAAGCCTAAATAGATTGACAAACTAAAGTTCATTGATTCGTCAAACGTCAACAAGATACATAACACTGATAGTGGAACGGAACCCTTTAGAAATCATACAGAAAGAGACTAGCAGATAGTGCGGGAAGAGATGTAGGGGTGGAAGTAGGCTATTGTTAGGCATAACGGTCGGCACTCACGGAAACACTTGTCACTGTCGCAAGGCTGCCTGTCCTGATAAATGTGTATTATACCTTTCTGGTCTAGATATTACGATGCTTTTGTGAAACGACAGCTGATAGACGTGACCACCATCTTTGCTTCGGTTTCCTAACTAACTTTATAATGGGAACGTGTTATCGACGTGCCTGTGGTGTGTTCCGTCATTGTTCCGTGACGTGACGAAGGTTTCAGATGCATGCTCGTGATGTAGGCTTTTGTAGCTCGCGAGTGTTTGTGTACAGCTCTATAGGTACCTAACGTAATACTTGATAGTAAACATTTGTGTAAGATAATGGTTTTATTGTTTTGGATCTAAAAATAATTAAATGAACATAAATAACTTACCTCATATTTCTGAGCACAAAATAATATAATCATGCTGCGTATTTAAATAAAGACCATTTTTGCGTAAATTAAAATGTGAGTTTAGGGTTTCAGGGTGACATTTGGGACAGCAGAATCTCCCGATTAAAAACAAACTGTTACCGTAATCGATAGATTAAGAAAACGAAAAAAAATTTTAAACAAAACTTAATTCAGAAATAATCAAAACGTCTGCTGATGACAGCGAAAATCGAGCCTCAAAAGATTTGTTAGTTAAATTAATTATCAGAAACGGAATTTGTGACAAACGAAAAAAAAAAATTACAATCCAATTATCATTCCTTTTCCGTTGGTTTTTTCAAACCAGGGCGAGGTTTTACAGACGTGTAGTGTAAATAATACATCATCTGCCTAGCCTTTTCCCAACTATGTTGGGGTCGGCTTCCAGTATAACCGGATGAATTATGTAATACTAGGTATGACACTGACACTCAGCACCTGCAGGATGAGTTGTTTGTTAGGGAATATGCTCTGAAGGACATCTTCAGTAAATATGAGGCTTCTCAACAAGACCTGAGTAAGCGCATGGAAGAGGCTAATGAGTTGGCAGACCTGGTCAAGTACAATGCGGAGAGGTATGAGTCTCTGACTAATAACCTCTCTTTTAGCTGTACCTGCTCCCGGGAACCCCAGCCTCAAGTTATTCCACCCACACCCTCAGTAGCTCAGTCAGTAGGCAGCTGTATTAATAATGATAGCAATAGTATGAACACTACTTATGTATTTTCTGACAAATTTGGTCAAGGTTTTGGTAGTATATTTAATCAGTGTTCGCCACAATATGTAATTAATCGTTGTTTACCCGGTGCCAGTATTAGCCAATTAATTAGTAATATTAGATTGACAAAAATAAATCCCAATTCAACTGTTATATTATTATATGGGGATAGTTTAACTGTACGAAAAAAGGACATAATTGAATCTGTCCAGTTGATGTTACATCTCAATGAGTCCAATAATTGTAAATTTATTTTTTGTGCCTTGCCGTATTCTCATTATTTGTCTGATGAGCAAAATAGGCACATTTATAATTTAAATATGTTAATTTATAATAGGACATGTCATCACAGTGATGCTATTTTATATTTTGATTGTAATCAATTTATTACTGATTACAAACTGACAAATTATACTATGTATTTGCCACCTAGTTGTAGGAGACAAATTGCTAATCTTTTAGCATACAACATACACAGTGACACCGGTACCTGTAGGGTACCTTCGATTACTGTTAGTAGTGGTACTAACACTACTTTTGATACGCCTTGTAGTTTAAACTATTAGGTGCGACAACGGGTCAGCCACATATGTTGAATGTTGTACATCAAAATATGCAGGGTCTGTCCGGCAAAGAGCTAGAGTTAAGTTTATTTATGGAGAACTATGATGTTCAGGTGTTATGTTTGACTGAACACTGGTTGAAAGAACATGAAGTAGTGTTTATCAATGATGATAACTTTACCGTACAGAGTGCATTTGTGAGAAAAAGTGCTATTCGCGGTGGCTCTTTAGTTCTTGTTTCAAACAAGTTGAAATGTAAGCAACGTTTAGATTTAGTTAATCTTTCAATCGAGCGCACTATAGAGTTGTCTTGTGTTGAACTTGAGCGATACATTATAATTTGCGTTTATCGACCCCCCTCTGGGGATTTTATTAGTTTTGAATCGGTAATGGAGGATTCTCTCAATAGGTTGAAATCAAGTAACAAAAGTATTATTTTATGCGGAGATTTCAATATTAATATTTTAGATGTTACTCCATTAAGTATTAGACTCCTCAATTTGTTTAAGTCTAATAATTTAATTAACTTGTTTTTTGAACCTACTAGAATCACGGCATCTTCGTCAACCTGTCTTGATAATATATTTAGTGTTTTTGATGCCAAAAACAAATTAGTCTTAACTGACTTAACGTCCGACCACTGTGGTTTATTAGCTAGCTTCCCCATGCCATTACATAAACAGTCGCGTAAAATTGAATGCAGGCCTTATACAGCTGCCCGTTGCAAAATGTTTAAAAATAATATAGCTCATAGAATTACACCATCTGTAGTAGAACACGAGAATCCTAATGAAATTTATGGTGCCCTTTTTGATGTTGTGCAAAAAGAGTACCAATCTACTTTCAAGACCAAAACTATTAATATTAATGGATCCTCCGTTGGCTTTAACCAATGGGCTACTCCGGGTATTTATAAAAGTAGAGCGAGACTATACGAGTTATATGGTTTGAAAAAATACAGGTTTGACACTCCTTTCCTAGAGTATGTCAAAAATTATTCAAAATTATTTAAAAAGATTAGTGCTTTTGCTAAATCGAAATTTTTAAGCGATGCTATTAAAAATTCTAATAATAAAGTAAAAACGACTTGGAAAATTATTAACAATGAAACTGGTAAATCGGTTAAACAAGAAAAACTACTTGAGATTATTGTAGATAATAAATTAGTTAATAAAGCCGCTGACGTAGCTGAAGCTTTTAATGAGTTTTTTGCCAACATACCTATAACTACGACTCGCTCCTTAAATTCGTCCCCGTCTAAAGCTGAAACCCTTTTGCATAGTAGTGTACCTAAATGTATTCGTTTATTTAGTTTCGAACATGTAACCCCACATGATGTAGTTAATGTTTTTAACCTACTAAAGTCTAAAAACACCGGTGACTACTGGGGCATCTCCATTAAACTTTTAAGTAATATAATAGACATCGTAGCCCCCTATCTAGCTGTTACTTTTAATAAATGTGTTGATTTAGGAATTTTTCCTGACCTCATGAAGAGTAGTAAAGTCATACCTTTATTTAAATCAGGTAATAAAAACGACGTTGGTAATTTTAGACCTATTTCCATCTTACCTGCATTTAGCAAAATATTTGAAAAATTAATACTCAAGCAGTTGCTAAGACATTTTAATTTAAATAGCCTCCTTCATAATGAACAGTATGGCTTTACAAAAGGTCGTTCGACTACAGATGCGGGTGTTGCTTTGCTGAAACACATATTTAACGCATGGGAGAGCTCGCAAAATGCTATCGGAGTTTTCTGTGATCTTTCCAAAGCCTTTGATTGCGTGCACCATGACACGCTTTTGCGTAAACTAAGTCATTACGGTGTCCAAAACGAAGCTCTCAACGTAATAAATTGTTATTTACATAATAGGTTCCAATGTGTAGATGTTAATGGTGTGAAATCTTCCGCGCTACCAGTTCAGTTAGGTGTACCGCAAGGCTCAATACTGGGTCCATTCTTGTTCTTAGTGTATATTAATGATTTACCATTCCATTTAAAGGGAATCTGTGACGTTGTACTGTTTGCTGATGATACATCTCTTATTTTTAAAGTAGATAGGAATAGACAAGATTTTGACGACGTAAACAGTGCACTCTCAATAGTTACGGATTGGTTTACGTCAAATAACCTAGTTCTCAATGCCAAGAAAACGAAATGTGTAAAGTTCGCCTTACCGAATGTTAGAAATCTAGGACCCAACATCGTCTTAGATAAAGAGGCGCTTGAAACTGTGAGTTCGGCAGTTTTTCTGGGAATAACAGTAGATGCCAAACTTCAGTGGGGACCACATATATCGAGCCTAGCAGGAAGGCTCAGTTCGGCTGCCTACGCCGTCAGGAAAGTAAGACAGTACACTGACGTTGATACAGCTCGTTTAGTATATTTTAGTTATTTTCACAGCGTTATGTCCTACGGTATTCTGCTGTGGGGCAAAGCAGCTGATATACAAAATATATTTGTCCTTCAAAAACGAGCTGTTCGAGCAATTTACCAGCTAGGTGCTAGAGTTTCTCTAAGAGATTTTTTTAAAGATATTGGTATTCTCACGGTTGCATCACAATTCATCTTTGCCAACATCTTATATATTAGGCAAAATATACACTTGTATACTAAAAACAGTGATATTCACAATGTTAACACCAGAAATAAGGACAAACTACGTGCTCCCTTTCACCGGCTTCATAAGGTTCATAACTCATTTGTTGGTCTTGGTATAGCATTTTATAACAAGCTACCCTCTTCTTTGCTAGATTTGCCTTTTAATGCATTTAAAGCTCAAGTAAAATCTAACCTTTGTTCAAAGGCATACTATTCTATCAACGACTACTTAAGCGATAAGAATAGTTGGTCGCCCTGATTAACTCAAGACAATGTTTATGTTCTTTCTCCAGAATTAATTTACAAAGAATTACTGATAGGTTATATGAGCTCATTATACAATTGTTTTTTTATTGGGCTATATAAGTCAAATCAGTTTAATTTAATTTTAATTTTATTATTGACATAATCAACCCATTGCAATGTTTTCTAATGAGTTGATTGCAATATGTGGTTAGCTAGTGACCTCGACAATTGATCATATTATTCTTACCTGAGCAACCGGCAGCAAGTTCGTCATGCTCCCTTAGATGTCACTGCTTGCGGTAGCGTCGGGGGTCGGGTTGTCTCCTTCCCTCAAATATGGCGAGGGGGGTAATGGCTGACCTTTGCGTTATGCTCGTGAACGGGTGCTGCTTGTGGTGACTGGTCGTCTTGCTGACCATGGTTTTATCATTGTTATCATTATTAATAACTTGTTTATTTAGTTTCCTTATGGTCCTAGTTTATCATTTATGACTTCAAGCGACAGCTATGTAAACTGAACCCAGCATTGCATAAATATGTTAGCGGTCACGCCCTTTATACCTGGAGGCTTTTATTTAATTTCCATTTATTAAGTTTTGCTTGAGTACGTATAGTTTTTTATTGTATTTCTTGGTATATTGGCGTTGCTAGCTGACATATGGCAAATAATTTAATTTAGCGTTCTGTGTCTTGTAATGTTAATTGCTTTGCATACCTTGTATTGTATTCAGTCAAGTATATTTTCTAACTGAACAGACAGCTGTGCTGCTGGGGAGTTTGTTGCGCCACTTCTTCTTCCCAGCGAAAGCACTAGGAAGTGGTGAAGGGCGGGCGTTTTGGGGGACTGTCTTTTGTAATTTTGACGTTCGAAAAGTGCTGATTCTCAGCCTAGTTTGAATAAATGACTTTTGATTTTGATTTTGATTTTGATTTTGATGCAGCTGAATACCAGTATTTTACATGGAGCGACTACCTATCTGACCTCCACAACCCAGTTACTGGGTAATACGATACCCCTTGGTAAGACTGGTTGTCAGACTTTCGGGCTACTGACAACCCGTAACGACTGTCAAAGATCCACGAATGACAGTCGGGACCAACTGCTTAACGTGCTTTCAGAGGCATGGAGGGGTCTTGATATGTGAGGATGGTCATCCATCCATGGACCAACCGCGGCAAGCGTAGCTTAGCCTGATCGATCAACCCGTGCGGCTGCTATTACTTAGCCACAAGCCCCTCTATGTGTAGTGTAAATAATACGTTGAAGCTTAAATCTATCGAGTTTCTAGTAAAGGTATATTTCACGAAGGCCCCAGTGATTCTCCCGGGACGCTATGGGGAGGCCCATTCTTATTTCTTAGTGAACCACAAAGCAATATACATGATGCTTTCTAACCTCGTGTAATTTGTTACAGTCGCATAAGGAAAATGTGTTATTTATTGTGGTGTTAATGGAGTGCTAGTAATACACTTTATTTATACAAGACGATAAAAAAAGCGAGCACTTTTGTGTT
Source organism: Eremobia ochroleuca (assembly GCA_949629135.1). Classification (NCBI taxonomy): domain Eukaryota; kingdom Metazoa; phylum Arthropoda; class Insecta; order Lepidoptera; family Noctuidae; genus Eremobia; species Eremobia ochroleuca. Next base: position 16,158,216 of record OX451389.1, read on the forward strand.
GTCGACAAAATGTAGGAAATAATAATATTGTTAGATGAAGTTCTTAGTTTTTAGTTTTCAAGTTTTTTTTTAATTCTGCCTCTGAAATTACGACAGGTGATAACATAAAATATGTTACCGACTGGGTAAAATTGAATATTGATCACAAAGCTACAGTTTCCTAGAAAAGCGTTGACCGCCAGATGCGGCCAAAATGTCCAAAAACAGAGCGTTTTTTGAGACTTGTATGTCAAACACTAGTGAAAATGACAATGAGGGCACAATGAGGGATCGACACTTGCGACTGTGACTTAGCCACGAGCTAAGTAATAACAGCCGCACGTGTCGATCGATCAAGTTAAGCTACGCTTGCCGCGGTTGGTCCGTGGATGGGTGGCCATCTTTACATACCAAGACCCCTCCTTGCCTTGGAAAGCACGTTAAGCCTTTGGTATGGCTGTCATTCGTGGATCTTTGACAGTCGTTACGGGTCGTCAGAAGCCTGAAAATCTGACAACCAGTCTTACCAAGGGATATCGTATTAACCAGTAACTGGGTTGTGGAGGTCAGATAGGCAGTCGCTCCATGTAAAACCAATACTGGTATTCAGCTGCATCCGGTTAGACTGGAAGCTGACCCCAACATAAGTTGGGAAAAGGCTAGGCACATGACGACTAGTGAAAATGACAGATTTTCATGACGAACATTATAAACATGACGGACGCGCTCTCTAGGAAAACGTAGCTTTAGTAGTGGTCAACTCAAATGTCTGTATGTGTTAGACCTGACTGCTCCATAATTATGTAAGGACGCCAGCATATCAAGTTACCTACCCTAAACTGTCAAATTTTCCTAATCAACTTTGAACCTAATTCTTTAGCAATAAAGTTGAAAATCTATTAAAGAAAGACAGATTTTAGTAGCTTGATGTGCTGGCGTCTGTACCTTTCCTATGTAGGTATAGAAATCTTACTTCATATACCTAAGCGATTGGCCGCTTGGCAATAAAAAATAACGGTTTACCATACCCTATTTAAATGTCGTCCTGCAGTCGGACAATATTCACATCGGCCACAAGAGACTAAGATCTTTACAATTTTATAAGAAGACGACTTAAACACAGACTAAACCGCTGGGTCTAGAAACTTGAAGTTTTGCACTAGAGTCCCTTGTATAACGACAGTGAGCACTAAGAAAGGAATTTTGTAAATTCATCCCCTGTAGGGGATTCAAATTTTCAAGAAAATTTTCCATTGACAATAATGGCGAACTTCCATACAAGAAGTTGGCCATTTTTGTCGATGGACAATCTCATAGGGTACATAAGTTGTACAGTAATAATCAAATAGAAAATGCGTAGGCAAGTTTTTCTCTTTGTAACTGTAAACTGCCAAGTCGTTTTTGATGAAAGCCGACAAAGGTAACTGGAAACCCAAAGAGCATTAAGTATTTTTCATTCCGTTTGATAACGGAGCCGTACTACTGACTGCATATCTAGTAATTGTATATTGTTATTCACTTGTCTAGAGCAGTGGTGGCTCAGAGGTATCCAAACCCGTTAGGGGATGAATTTTCTAAATGCCTTTCTTAGTGCTAACTTTCGTTATAATCAGGAACTCTTGTGCAAAATTTCAAGCTTCCAAACCCAGCTGTTTAGTCTATCAGTGAATGTATGAGTTTAAGATTTTTATTAAGTAAGTAAAAATATTCAAATAATTGTACTGCCGTGTCTCGGGAGAGTCTCATACGTCTAGTTATGCACTTGTTTCGTATGATTTAATATAAATAACAAGATAATCTTAAGTGGGTACAGAAACCCAAACAACAATAGATTTCGAAGTTAAAACCGAACAGTTGAGTTAAATATTTAGCTATACTCTATAATTATTTATGCAAATTCTTCGAGCTCAGCGTATTATTACCGCATCCTTTTAGGGTCTAATAAATAAACATGAACCCGATTGAGCCCACGGGAAACCAATTTGATCTGATATCCACTAAATGCTAATTTAATTTTGAAGATCTACCGAACCGAAACATGAAATTTTCTGTGAAAATTTCTTCTTTTATAAACTCGAGGGACGTCAATTTGCCTTTATATTTTAAGTTATAAATTGTCTCACTTACGTAAATTCTGTTATTTGGAATATTTGAAATTGCAAAGAGTTATTTTTAATATTGATATTGTTTCAGAATAGATACAATAACATTTATATTTTATTTATGAGAGGATTTTACGTTAAATTTAAGTAAAATATTTGTAATATTGGAAATTGATTCGGATCTAAAGAGTATTATGGGTGTTGGAGGTTTATTTTAGTACTTTCTAAATAAAGTTGAATATTATATTTAAAATTGAAAGGCCGTTATTTAATACGATCTTTTGACTTATCTTGGCTATTGTTCTGACATCTTTAAATTAGGTAAGTACACTTATCCTACGTAAGCTAAGTAAGTAACCCTAGACGGTCAAAAACATTGTGTATAGTGCATTGTGTTACCCAGTAACTGGGTTGTGGAGGTCAGATAGGCGGTCGCTCCATGTAGGTAAAATGCTGTTACTCAGCTGCATCTGGTTCCACTGGAAGCCGACCCCAACATGGGAAAAGGTTAGGCAAATGATGACGGTCAAAAACATTATTTATCGTCTATGACCCACCTAAGCAAACTTCGCAGTAGTGCAACTCGATTAATTGGCGTGTGATATAATTTCCTGAAGTCGTTACGAGCTGACTGAAATATTTGCGTGTTGAGTACGGTTCTTTGAGTACAACCACTCCACTCAAAATTATGAAATAATTTGAGGTAGTTTTAAAAAATTGTGACTTACGTATTGGAGAAAGTGGAAATATGAGAATATAGCTAGGTACTTATGTACTGACTTATTTGTTTACTAGCCTTTTCAGTTTGATAAAAGTTTTCTGTAATGAAAGCTGCCCAACGAGTTTCATTGGCTTCGTTTTAGGAAAAATATTAAGAGATTAAATAGAGACTTCCTAAGCATTTTTTATATGATTTCTCTTATAATTATAGTCTATTCAAACTTGTTTTAAATTAATATTATTTCAAGTTAAACAAATACCAACTTTATTTTAATGGTGATTAAGTTGATTTCAGAGTGACTAGCACTATTGAAAAAGTTATAAAAATGTTTGAAGTTGTAGCGTAAACTGAACTTTATTGTGTAGGAGTTAAAGTTATTTTTCCATAAACTCATATTTGTTTACATTTTTGGCAAATAAATCGCGAATGCAGATTATTTATTTATTTATTTATCCTCCTACTGGAACGCCATACAGCAATTACACCAACGGAGCAAAGAATTACTTATGTGCTGCTTCCCATCCATCCTGTGCGTGGTGGACATCGAACGGGCGGCGATGGAACTCGCACGCTCACACAGCGTTAGCTCAATAGTGCCATTTCTCCATCCAAATCGCGCACATTCCTTGCGATTTTTTTTTGAGATACAATTATCTGTAAGGTAACATACTTACATACCTAACATCATTCATGTATTCCCCGCAAGGTTGTACAGAGGTGTACCTGAAGTACACCCACATTTCGTCATAATGTGGGGCAAGCCTAGTTCCATCAACCGGGCACAAATGGAGACTGAGAAATTCCAGTTGGCAAACCCTAATAACAATTTGCCCGAGCCGGGAATCGAACCCAGGACCTCATGATCAGCAGTAGCGCTTGCGACCATTATACCAACGAGACAGTGGAAGGTAAGATAAGGTGTCTATTTATATTGGTCTGCAAAAAATAAAATGAAATGAAACGTAATACTGGGTAACCCGAAGGTTACGGGTTACGTAAACGTTACCTACACCTGGCATACATGACAGACCTGTACTAAAATTACTCCATCAAGAAACACTTCAAAGCATTCTCCTGAGACTCGCAAACAAACGAACAAACGGTACTTATTTGTTTATTCACAGCAATCTATATAGACTTTCCTCAAAGCTAAACTAGATTAACTTTGTAAATAATTAACACTCTAATTGGCTGTACAGTCGACGGTAAAACTTGAACTGCGAAAACCACCCTTATTGCTTCGACATTAAATCACTGTCAAACTGGACGTTCCGTTGATTTTACTTCCAATATTGATGAGATGCATTTACCTAATGAATTTATTATTACGTCTTAGTATTAGTTCAATTCGTGTAGGCATTGAATTTATTATTCTATGCAGTTTACGCAATTAGGCGCTAAACATATTCGCAGAATGTGGTATTACTTATTCAGTTGGTTGAAATTGGCAGATAGGGTCACATAATCATTCTATAATGTTCCCACTACTGGGAAACAGGCTTCCTCTCTGTGAGAGGGACTGGGGCGTAATCCACCACACGCACGTAGTGCGGGTTGGTAGATGTCACATGTTTTCGATTTTTTTTTTTCGTCGTAGTTTGAACCCTAAGTGGTCGTTCACACGGTGCTGTCCTGTACGATATTTTACGATAAAAAGCTTAGATCACACGTCAACATCCTACTGTTCACACAGTCAAAAACAAATGCAGTGTGAAACTACCATGTGATCCCAAAATTTTACAGCAAAATATCGTACAGAATGACGCCGTGTGAACGTGGCCTAACATGCGCTTTCCTTTGTGTGAAATATTTCATCACCACTGCTCTCAAAAACGGTGAAGGAAAACATCGTGAGGAAACCGGCATGATAAGGGTTAACTGAACTGCAATACTCAAGAGAATGATTGAGTACCTATTTATTTACATCAAGTAAAACTTTCAACCAAAATTAAATGAAAAAAATTATTTAAAAAAACTCTCTCACAATCCGTATAACGCCCAAAATCTTAGTTAAACAAATGTGTTGAAGAGACCATAATCATATTCAAGTACCTACAGAAACCTTTGTGAAAGTCGTATAATAAACAACAGATAAAAATTGTAAAGTATCGCATAAAATGGGGACAACGACGGAAAAGGGCAGTGATGGAAATCGCCGCAGACGATTTCCCCGTCCACTGAATTGCGGCCATAATGGACACAATCTCCAGCTATGAACGTTCAGTCAAGGCATCCATCGGCCCCAGTTTATATTCAATATCCTAATAAAATAAAGAATTGAGTCCACTGAACAAAGCTTATAAAGAGTAATTTTTCAACCTTTGTCTGGAATCTGGAATTCAATACCTTCCAATTATCCTGACATTGTTTTGCGAAAAGTTTCATTGTTGAAGTTAATAACTATCCATAATACATGTATTATGAACAATGAATAGTACCTTGTTTTCGTAACACACTATAAATCTTGATTGGATTGCTTCATGTGTTCGAAAAAAACTTTTTTTATAAATAGAAAAAACAACCAACTTCCAAAAAAACACTACAAAGTGGAAAATAACTTTAATTTTGGAAGTCGGTGTCGTTGGTTCCGCATTTTCGTTTTTTGGCACCGACTTCCAAAACTAAAGTTATTTTTCACTTTGTAGTGTTTTTTTGGAAGTCGGTTGTTTTTTTTTTATAAAAATTGTTTTTATTTTTCACTTTTTAGTTATTACCAAAGTTATGCCAGAATTTACTTGCAAGATTAGAGGTACCCCAATAACAACTTTGACAGAAATGAGGGTGTACGGTGGTATACTGAACACATCTGTGTACTGCATCTGCCTTTATAGGGTACAAACGTGATGTTATGTTCTGCGATTGCGTAAACAATGCATACATATGCGATAGCAGCAATCGCGGTTGTTTTACTGGTATTTATTGAAGAGTTTCGTTGTCTATCTCCGAAACTCATTACCAGATCTTTACGAAATTTAAATGGTGGTCCCATTTAAATTTCGAAATAAGCTTCTAAGAGTTTCGACAAAAAAAAGAATTTTGCAAATCCGTCCATATATGAGGGAGTTATGCCCAAAAATACATAAAAAAAAAAAACAACTGAATTGACAACCTCCTCCTTTTTGTAGTCGGTTAAAAATGTGTCTGCTCAACAACGTAAAAACGCAATAAAAGTTGTGGAGCTGTCAAAATGAAACCTATTGCTACTGAAACTGTGTTACGCAATTACCCCGCTGATTATTATTAGAGCACTTTATTTAATAACAAAGTAATCTACTAGCCATGCATCAACTGTTACACAACTTAGTTTGACGAGTTTAATTACATTACAACAGCTTTACATGACGAAATATTTAATATTTAATCTCCGAAACAAAACAGATAACTTAATCTCTATTGGGGCAAGTAAACAAACAAGCCACAGCCTGAATCCTCGAAGTTATTCGTTAATGAAACAATAAGCTTCATGAGTTTTTCTCCAATAAAGAAATGCTTTGAATTAAAGGAATGTACGACTTTTCCCGCAGGGAGCACGAATATTTATTCCTGCAGTGTAACTGAAGACTCCCAATCATTGGGCAAATGTTTACCAAGCCGAGTGGCCTCTTGCTCTGTGCTCCGTACATGTGCCAAGTGCTTTCCCATTATAGAAAAGTACTAGTTGCTTTCTCACGGACTCGCTGCGAGCACAATGAGCCAATAAAGTGAGACTAATAGTTAATAGTTGCATTTACGTTTCTAAAGAAGCGTGTTTTGACTTCATTAAAGTTATGGACTGTCTTATATACGATCTAGTCTCAAATTAACATCTCACACAAATAAAACATTTCTATTTGAGAGAGAACTCACGCGAATAAAACAAACATCAGAAAGAAAGCTCACAAAACATAATAGTTCACAAATAAATGTCGACATTCACAAGCTTCAAATATGAAATTTTTTGCAACATTCTTGGCGCAAAACCTCTGAAAAAGCTCTCTTGTGAGCATATAAATCTCGACGTGGAAGATAATCGGGTTGGCGGAACTGATTCGCTCACAAATTGAATAAGAGGCACGGAATATACCCCCGCGAGAGTGAGTGCGGGGGGTGAGGATCATATCCTGCTTAAACTGTGAAACATCCCACTTATAAGCTATTGCTACGTACTAATGAAATGTTAAAGTTAGCTGGCAGTAGTGTTACGTCAAAATTGTACTCTATTAATTTACTGAGACGTACGGATTTGAATTCTTGTGTTTGAGGACGAGTGGTTATTGGTTGTTTATTGATTGTATGTGAGTTTAGGGGTTATTGTATACGATGTTTATTTAATGCTCTTGTGTATTCAATGGGTTTCACCGTTTATAGATGTTTATAAGGTCCTTAAAAAAAGAAAAATAAATATTTAGAGAAAATGTTTTTTTTTTTTTTTCGAAGAACTTCCTTAAAACAAAACTCTTTTCTTACCATAGAACTGCTTCGAGGGGCTTTGGGATTCCCAAAAATATAAGCTTAAGCTGTAACTTTTATAAACACGCAAAACAAAAACGTGTGAACATTTAATAAGATCGGTGTAAAGTTCTTTCAATGTCTCCGGGTTCCCAGGATCCCGGGAAAATATTTCATTACTTTCATGTAATTTAGCGGAAAATCAAATCTTTCAATGAGATTATCCCGGCGTCCGCAGACGACGACGCTTCGATGAGTTCGCGCCTTGCTGTACTGTCATTTTTATGGCTGTACAGAAATGTAGCGGATGTAATAAAAATGTACATTCGCGTGTAAAATGTATGCAATTGATACTTTGGAAAAAAACATTTTTCCGATTTCCTCCCTCTGTAGGTATCTTCATTTTTTCGGCACGGCCCTCAGCCCCGTTTGTATTCGATTATATTGAGATTTGATTTCAAAAGATACTCAAATAGATTTTGAGAGCCCAAGTCTCTCACAACCAACTTAAACCCACTTAATTGACCGGCTTTAAAGCCCAAATAAAAACATTGAACCGCGAATATAAACTTAATCGGTCCAGATTAACCAAAAAGGAATCAAAGGGACGAAAGAAATCGTGGGATTTCTAAACGGCTCGCCAATAGAAATTTCATTACTTCATTCCGATTTTCGCGCTTCTTTGACTTTTCTCGCCAACAAAAAGGCTAGCGAACCGCCAGTGGTGGCTTTGACGGGATTAATTGAAGTTTTCCCACGAAAATACCTAACTAATTAGCGGTAGTTTGGCTCCGGTCGGCGGCGGCTAGCGCCACGCAGGTAACTATGCAACTCCGTCTGCGAATTTTGGTTTTTCGCTCTCGGTTTCCTAGTATTGGTTCGGTATCGGTAAATGTTTGGATAGAATTCGGGATTTCAATTTGTTTTACGGATTTACTTTGTGTGAATATTGAATTATCTCTGTTTGATTTTAGTAATAATCGTATTTAACATAACATAGCATCACGCCTGCAGGTACTTATTATACAGAGTGGCGATTAGGTCATCACATTAACTCATTGAATGCCGAGGTGAACTATCAAATCATAATCGGTGGCCACCATACATATGGCCAACTACGTAAGATGCCAAAGAGTATAAAAATGACTGTTCCAGGACGCCAAAGCATATATCGCCCTATAATCAACAGAGAACATATACGTACTATAACACGTAGTTGGCCTGTTCTATTAAGACCACCTGCGTAATATTACGTAGTCGGCATAAAATGGGTTTAGGACTGATTTTTCCAATGGCAGACAATTTTATCCGAGGAATAATTTCAAACAGCGCATTACTGAATTTCTTTCTACCAAAAATTATGATGGTACCGAATCCCTTCTTACAACAATGAAGTAACTCATAGCACAGATACACACACACTCTCACTCACACGCACACACACGCACACGCACACAAATACATACACGCGCTCGCACTCACACATTCTTGTACTGGACTTTTATTTGTTTGAAATTCTGTTAATAATAATTATGTAACAGTCCAAGGAATAATCTTGTCCTATTTTCGGCAAATGATGCAAAAAAATGCTTGTCCTTAATACAGGCTACTATGTAACCTAGCTAGGACATCGATCGTAAAATTGTATTGTTACCTACTCATCTCAGATGTAAACTATTCCTAAGTTGTCATCCTACTTTGCAACAGACTGTACCACTTTTTATGAAATAAGTTATTATTATTATTGTTATTCATTGTTGACAGTTCTTCCATTTTATTTGGGGTCGGCGCATCACGATTTCTTTTTACATTCTTCCATGTTAAACGTAATGGCATCATTTACTCCTTTCTCTTTCATATCATTCCTAACACCATCCATAAATAAATATAACATATCCTGAATACATAGTACAGCGCTTAATAAAAGTTGTTAACATTCTGATAAAATAAAAAAATACTAATAAAGATAAATAGCGTAAAAATTGGCACGAAATAAACCGCCCTTGAGAACAAAGCACTAGACACGCGCGGTGCGATGGTATCAACCGTTCAACATAAGCTTTGTGGTATTGTTACCAAATAATCACAAATTAAGCTTAACGTTTTTAACTACTTAAGGCTGACTTTTCAATCGACGGATCATTTTTATTCGTGGAATAAAATTGACGTCTGACAGTTATTGTATGGAAGAACTGTCAAAAATTCAAAATTATTCCTCCGATAAAATTATATGGCTTTGGAAAAATCACCCTTAAAACGAAAAAAAGATCCCACGACTAGAATGTTAATTGTTATTAATTATTTTAATTGTGTACCTATATTTAAAATGCGGAATAGAGAATACGTAGTTTCAATCAATGTGATAAAATAATCGCCACTCTGTATATAGGTATCACCAGATACGTATGTCCCATGTAAAAAGAAATAAAAAAGAATAACGTTAAATACTGAATAAAATAAATATAAATATATATATAAATATGAACTGCCCCGTTGGTCTTATGTTCGCAAGCGCAACTCCTGAGCATGGGGTCCTGGGTTCGATTCCCGGGTCAGGCAAAGTGTTATTTAGTTATTCCATTAGGAATTTTTTAGTAACAGCCCCTAGTTTGGAAGTCGGCGGTGTGATACCCCCGTGCCTCGGAAAGCTCGTTAAGCCATTGGTCCTGCGCCTGATCTCTCATCTCTCTCTGGTCGTGTCGGATTGCCATCCCATCGGACTATGAGAGTGTCATAGTCCAATCGGTCGGCAATCCACAAGTGAAGGAAGAGGGAGTGCACCTGTGTCTGCGCGCAGACTTGTGCACTATAATATCTCCCGCGCCGAAGGCTAGTCTCCGTTGAGGTTGGCCGCCATGGCCGAAATACGGTCTAGAATAAATATAATGTACGCTTATTTATAAATTTAATTTCCTTTCCATGTCAAACACAGGCATAACAAAAACCAAATACACCGGTTACATTAACGGTCACAATAAATATCCGTAACCAATGTATCAACATACGAATTCCAACTGATTTTGGTAAACCGAATCATTGAAAGCTAATCAACGAAATCCATATTTCATTGCAATGAAATTCAAACGTTCAATTAAATAAATAGAAGCTATAAAACATTCGAACACCAATTAAAAACCGCGCACACCACGTCTGGTTTATACAAGGTAACATAGTACAGACGCCAGCACATCAAGCTACTACAATCTGTCAAATGTATTGAATAGATTTTCAACTTTATCGCTATAGCATTAGCTTCAAAGTTGATTGGGATTTTTTTTCTGTTTCGGATAGCATTCTGCTTTCCATAAAGAGTTAGACAGAGGTGTAAGTAGGTACCTATTTATAGTACAGACGCCAGCACATCAAGCTACCCGAAACTGTCAAATTTTCCCAATCAACATTGAACCTTATGCTTTAGCGATGAAGTTGAAAATCTATTAAAGAAATATGACAGATTGTAGTAGCTTGATGTGCTGCCGTCTGTACACCAGGCGTAATTGAAATAACTGAAGACACGAAAAGAAGCCACTGTAGTCATCGTTATGAACAACTTTTTATAACTACTTCTTGTACCTATATACGAAAAACGGTTTCTTTAATAAAATTGTAGGTATCTATAGGATGTCTTATAGCTACGTAAAACCTAAAATATTATTTAAAAAACCGTTTATGAACCGATCGGTTACGGAAATATGTTTAGTATCCCCTCGATTTTCTAAATTCAATTACATTAAAGGATCAAGGCAGTAAATTCCTCACATTATACGGGTATAAAAAGCCCAGAGAAAAGGTTTTGCTCATAAATATTTTACCAACTGCTAAAGCACTGGTTCTGTAGACCGCTAAATATGTTACTAGAGGTTTGTTTCAACCTCTTTATTTTTTTATTTCTAGCTGTCAAATATATTTAAAACTAGCTGACCCGACAAACATTGTCCTTTCAAAATTTAATTTTTTAGAAAATTTATTGTAATGAATAATATTAAAAAATAAATAAATTAACAAGGACAAGAAGAAAGAAATTAATCAATTAATTGGTATCAATTGTGGGATAAAAAAGTTCACACAAACCTCCCATAGAAAAAGACGTTAATTTTTTCTCGAACGTGAATATTTTTTGGGAAACTCTTCCAATTTTTCTTTCCTTGAAAACCTAACTCGAACAACTTCGTCAATTTTAATGTAAAAATAGCCAAATTGGTCCAGCTGTTCTCCAGTGTGGCGCTTACAAACAAACAGAATTTCATTTTTATTTATATAGATAATATTTAACAAAAAAAGAGTCTTGCAAACATTGTTTTACCTAAATCTTGCACATATGATATAAAAATGTTTAGAAAGCAATTTCATACGAGCTTTGACACTTTGTTTAAAGACTACAAAATGTCTGACAACAACTTCATTTTGTTCGAAGTATATCCAGTAGGTACTGCCTTTGAAGGCATTAAAATGCAAATTCTTTTTCAGGGAATCTCATGTCACACCTCGAAGCATGGACTTCAAACGAACTTTTTGAACTGCGACATCGCTTGAAAATATTTCAAATATTTTGCTAACTACTGTTTTGTCATTTTCCATTGAGAGTTTCCATCATGAAGTAAACACATGGTAAATATATTTAAAATTTTAGTTAGACGAATGCTGCTAGTCTTCTGGGCACGTTTCCAGATGACAGCGATGCGGACGAGTACTTCGACGCCTAAATCCTTTTGTTTTTATATTTATTTATATAGTTAGTTAGTTTTTAAAAATTATGTACTTAGTTTAAATTGTCTGTAATTTATATGGTGTACATAAGCTGTTATTAAAATCTCAATAATATTTTACAGATTAATGTCAAATCATTTGAATCACAATAAATAAAAATAAAGTGTAATAATATTACATCAAATGTTAGACGAATAAAAATGGTAGATCTGTACATTTTGGTCGGGTAGGTCTTGAAGTTTTGTATGGGATACGAGGTCTCACCGAGAAAGTTTTTCAATTTGATGAACTGTACCGCACCCTTGCATATGGCCACACCTTTCTGGTACTCGCAGTTTTTTTTCGATAACTTAACTCATTTTTCTAACTTCTTCATATCATTTTACAAGCTCGCGTGCATTATCGAGCAAGTACCGGAGATTAATGAAACATGGTGCTTATTATAAATTGTGGTCCCCGAGGAAATCTTGCTTAAGTTCCAGCCAACAATGGGCACATAAAATATTTCTACTAATATTCTCATATATGAACGCTCTCGGGAAGTTTTACTATTCAATATCACGCGTAACAGTTTTATATAGGCAATTCTTTTATATATGGCGATATTGCCTTTCAAACATAGTGCTTTCATTTTTAAGGCACAATTTCATCGTTGGTGGTAAAAGGAACTATAACTTTATCATATTCTTCTTATAAATTATATCTAGATTCTTAAATGTTCCATGTTTAAATTCAATCCAATCACAGAGTGCAAACTTTGTTTCTTTTTTTTTTTGTTATAGTAGCCCAAAATTTAAATTTTTAACGCAAATATTCAAATCCGTACAGTTATTGTTTCTTCTTTGTTTAATACAATGTCTTGGGACAGTTTCTTATTTACGAGGGGCGTTCAATGTATTCTCGATATCAGGGTGGTTTACTAATGATGTTAGTAATTTGAATAATTAAATTAATGACATTATCTAAGGATATAAAGGCAAAATTTCATATAGTTGTGATTTTACTAGTTATCTTTAGTCAACGACAACTGGATTGGCTAACGTGACAATGTTGAAGAAAATCGAGAACAGAATTTTTAAAGCTCTGTGCTGTAGAGAGTTTTTAGAGCTCTGTCGTGAAGTTCCATCAAGTATTTTCGATCGGATTGTTACTGGAAATGAAACGTGGGTTCATCATTATAACCCTGAAAGTAAGCAAGAGTCCATGCAGTGACACAAGAAGGGTACTGCGCCCCCTAAGAAATACAAAGTCGTTACGTCTGCCGGAAAAATCATGGCACAGTGTTGTGGGACTCAAAGTGAATTTTGCTGATTGTGTACACAAAAAAAGGTGAAACCATAAACGTAGTATCCCACACACCCTCTTTACGAAATTTACGAGAAGCAATTAAAGAAAAAGATGGGCTAAACTGACCACCGGTGTGTTGCTTCTTCACGACACCGCCCCGGTCTACACGGCGCGTGTTTCCAAGGCTGCTGTGCTAGATTGTGGTATCGAAGAAATTAACCATCCACCCTATATCCCGGACCTAGCCCCAAGTGATTATTATTTGTTCCTAATTTGAAAAAAGTCCTTCGTGGGAAACAGATTTTCCAACGATGAAGACTGAGGCGGCAATAGATGCGCATTTTTCAGAGAAAGAGGTAAGTTATTTTTTACTAAAAGTTATTTCCGAGATGTAATAAATGCAATGGGGTAGTGGGAGATTACATTGAAAAATAAAAGTTATTTTAATTAAATTTACGTCCCTTTCATACCGATACCGAGAATACATTGAACGCCCCTCATACCTCTACCAAAAAGTCAACCAAAATCCAAACATTCAAGAGTTGACTCGCATCGTCATTCAGCCGGTCGATTCAAAAATCTCACCGTGAAATCATAAGTGAAGTGAGCACTTAATAGTGTTAATCCCTAGCGAATGACAGCTCACTTCACCCAAGCTTTCACGATGAGATGGTTACAGAATCGCACTGCTGTTCTCTTCGTTCTGATTGGTTGATTTTGATTTTGAAATTTCTTTATTTTAACACTAACAAAACAGATAAATTACATTGAGATCTTATTCTAAAAATATTAAATTTTATTAATGGGTGTTTTGTGCAGACTATATAAATAAATAAAAAAAACTTTATTGCAGATAAAAGCACAGTAAAAAACAAAAAAAAAATGAAAACAAAAATAAATACAATAAAAGCCATATATATTACACACATACATAAAATCTTGCAGATTAAAAAACAAACATTACGCGGCTATTTTCAACCACTGCTTGTGGCAGTATGGCACCAAAACATTTATGTTGCGTAAAGATAAATTATGTACCTAATGTAATGTATAAAATGACTGAGTTGTTATGAATCAGAGCTATCATATAACTTACGTCAAATAAATATCGTAAGTAGATACTATACTGTACAGCACGATTTCCGATTGATTAATCATGAACAAAGCCGCAATTTCGAACACTTTCACTTTTAAAGTTTATCAAAAGTAATTTTACAGCAACTTGAGGAACATTGTCTGTTAAAACAAAGATGGTGGGCTCGTTATTTTCGAGGGTTAATCATCTTTATCGAGTAGGCACTAAAGTAAAGGGAAAAGTGATTTAGGTACTTTAATATCTTCTTTAGTCTACAAATTCTGAAGCTATTGGTCTAGTTTGTAATTACACATTTTCTTCCTAAGATGCCAAGAAGTGTCGCATTAAGAGGTGCCATAAAGTAAAAAGAGCTCGTGACTAAATAATAACAGCCGCACGGGTCGATTGACGGTTAAGTTATGCTTGCCGCGTTCGGTTCGCGGATGGGTGACCATCCGTTCCACATAGAGATCCTTCCGTGCCTCAGAAAGCACGCTAAGCAGTTGTCATTCGTAGATCTTTGACAGTCGTTATATAGTCAGAAGCCCAAAAGTCTGACATCCAGTAGTACCAAGGGGTATCGTGCTACCCAGTAACTGGGTTGCAGTTCTAGTATTCAGCTGCATCTGGTAAGACCGGAAGCAGATTCCAACGCAGTTAGGAAAAAGCTAGGCAGATTGATGAAGTAAAATGTGGACAAGAATTTAAAGAGATTGTGGTCCTGGCACAAAAGAAGTCCAGTTGAATTTAAATAGTATTATTATAATGCCGAACAATTGCCAATCTTAAGTGACAGTGGGCAGGGCATTGTTCACAGAACAGATGGTCGATGGAGCTGAAAGGTTCTGGAGTGCCGACCGCGTACCAACTGACAAAGTGTTGGAAAGCCTCCCACAAGGAAGACTGATGACCTTGTGAAGGCCCCAGAAATCCGCTTATGATTATTGTAATACCTAGTTTACATGTTCCTGAAAGATTTTATTTGTAAAGCTCGGATTAGGTACACATTCCTGGCTTTAAAAGTAATTCGAAAGTTTATAGAACTTTACATTGCTGAAAACCGATTTCCCTGATTGTGATGTATAAAACACAGTATCGTGCCTTAATTATCATATCACAAGTACTTCAGGGATGTATTTAAAATATTACCGAGCCTGTATTGCTTTCAACAACGTGTAAATTTCAATTACATCGTTATTTTTACGCCAATTAACCCTGGTGCGGTTTATTTGTAGTGCGGAATTGAGTTAAAATTTCGATTCACAATGTTAGTCGAAAATGTTCTTTGAAAATCGGTTATTTATACAATTAAACTGTAAAAATTACATAATATAAGCTAACAGACTTAAAATAATATTAATAATATGTATACATATAAAAAAAGAAGTAAAAAATTATAAAAAAGGCATCAAAAGATTCGTCCACACTGCTGTCAACAGGAAAAGGACCCAAAAGGCTGGCAGCATTGCCACGTTGTATGGCGATGCTGATTCTTCGGCCAAATAATAGGCCAGTCTCTGGTCACGTGAAAAATCGGCGAATTGACAGTGATTGATCAAAAGGTTTTTTTGATTAATCACTCTTTAAGCATTTTCTACTTTATAAGGCAAATGTTCAACCGATTCTGTGTGTAATGAAAAATGATTAAGTCCGTATAAGTGAATACGTATGAGGTGTTTTACACAGTCATGAATTCTGTTTAAAATTTTTGTAGCCCGTAGGTTTTATAAAGATTTTATGTTAGCTATTAATTGTATGTAGGTCAGTATTCGTTTGAGTGGTTTGTGGCTAAATGATAAGAGCCGCAAGCGTCGATCGAAGGTTAAGGTGCGCCTGCCGCGGTTACTTCGTGGATGGGTAACCATCCATTCGTGCCTCGTAAAGCTCGTCAGGCTTTGGTTCTGGCTGTCAGTAGTAGATCTTTGACAGTCGTAACACAGTCAGAAGTCCAAAAGTCTGACCACCGGTCTTATTAAGGGGTTTCGTATTACCCAGTAACTGGATTGTGGAGGTCAGTTAGACGGACGCTCCATGTAAAATGCTGGTTTTCAGGTGCATCCGGTTAGACTGGAAGCCGACCCCGACATAGTTCGGAAAAGGCTAGGCAGATGGATTGATTCAATTTATGTAGGCATACTTAGTAAAAAAAAAAAAAGTGGTTGTTGTTTTTATTGATTGACAGTTCTCTAGATATCAGGAATGTTCTGTCTGCAATATAAGAAAGAGCCAAGCGACATTATCACAACAGTTTTGTACAGCCTAAATTTGAACACCTAAAATCTAAAATAATTCAAAACTTTCGAAAAATATAGATGACGCAGCTGTTTATCCTAAAACAAGATTAAAAAACATAACTAAGACGAAATTCGCCGTAATATCAAGCTAAAATAATAAGTGCTTGCTCGGAGGTGTTTAAGCTCTTTTAAAGGCAAACTTACACAAGGTAAAGTGGGTTTTAGTGTCGCACTATGCATCCTCGCGTAAGTTTGACCGTAGCCTAACTTTGTACTCGTGCTTTATACACTGGCGGCGCACTTAAGTATCTTGTTGTCGTTATGTGCTTAACTTGGAGGGGTTTGCTAAAGCTTCGTGTAAAAATTAGAGAAAAGTTCAATAAACTTTTTATGAATTTTATTAGTATAATACCGAAATCTGTCGTCAGTCGAAAATCCGACGTTGGGGACAGAGCGATGCGCCTCAAGTGGATTTGGACAGGACATCTAGCTGGACGAAGAGATGGCCGATGGAGTAAAGGTGTGACCGAATGGTAACCAAGGTTCGGCCAAAGAAACTAAGGCCGTTCAAAAGCGCGCTGTGTTGACGATATCGTCATAGTCGCGGGAAATACACAGGGCAGAGCATTAAGTCCGCCTTTGTACCTTTTTGTGTGCGAAAAGTTTAAATAAATAAATACCTGGGTGAGAGACGCACAGAAACGGGAAGTATGGCAGACAAAAGGGGAGTATACCCAGCAGGGGGTGATTCCAGGCTGAAGTGACGATGATAATGCCTAAAGATTTTTGGAAAGCTTGAAAAAATTCCTTTGATGAGGCTTGATAAGTGAAGTACTTGAATACCTAAATTATGTTTTAATAAAGACAGTACGGTTTATAAATAAGATGAAATCCTATTCTATACTTCTAGAGGTACTTAATAATATTATAAAGAGGTATTTTTTTTTGTTTGTAACTAACTGTATGTAGGGGATAATCTCCGGAACTACTAGTAGGATATGCAAAAAAAAATACGTTTGGTAACCCAATTTTTGAGGAAGACTGTGTACTATGTGTATGTCACATCACGCTAGGACCTTTGGGAGCGGAGCAAAAAAAAGTCAGAAAGAACGCTAAAGGAAAACGAAGTACTATCGCGGGCAGGCAATGCGATGGGACGGGGTGGGAATAACAGATTTCACGCAGACAAAGTTGCGGGTAGAAGCTAGTTTAATGTAAAAAAAAAACAAAATAGAAATATCACTACCTGGTGACTACATATTCGTAGTAACGCATCTTGCTGAATTAAAATATTTTCATTACAGAACGACACAATTTATTTATTATTTCATGAATTAAACTTTCTATTTATGAAAGCGAGTAACAGAAATATATACGCCTATACACCAGGGAAACAACAGCTAGACATAGCTCTCACATAAACACTAGCTTAGAAACTAAGCTCGGACTAATTGAGCTAGAATTACATACCCCGTAATATTCACGTTTCACCCCCCTCTCTGCCCCTCTCACTGTAAAAGTGGGGTAATTAGGGGAATTAATAACTCCTGGTGTATTTGGTAATTGTTCCCTCCGTGTCTAATGAAATAAGAGCTTTGTACTGAGCTTCCGACTGCTGGCTCCGAGTTTATGAAGTAATTTGATGTTAATGTTTGAATATTATAGTTTAATTGTACAATCAGAATTATATTAACGTTATTTCGTTGTAGGTACTGAAATTAATGTTTTTTATTTATTTTATTTTAATAATTTTAGGAAAACTTACAGCTAATACATTTTAATATCCAGTACAATGTGTAAGCGATGGCCAATCACAAGCTTCCACTAACGATTAATGTGAGTAACCTTAACAAATACTCGAAAACAGCGTCGTGAGAGATACGCAAATTAATTATCTCGCGCTCAAAAAATACAATAATAAAGAGAAGAAAAAAAAAAGAAAATTATATTTCTACGAGTACATCGAAAAAACAATTGTTCAAACTTTGCTTTACTTCCTTAATACTACAAGTAAATAAATATAAATCTAACTCGATATTCCGACACACCGTATCAAAAGTACGAGAAGCTCTTATCCCGTACGAGTTTTGTTCACATATTCACAGGCTTTATTATGGTTTTAGATGTACGGGTAGGAAGGCTGCCGATTAGCGGTTTTTGGAGGAGTTAAATAGCATAATTTGCCCATAATGTTCCCCACTGCTGGGAAACAGGCCTCTCTGTGAGAGGGTGAGAGCCGTAATCCACCATGCGGGCCCAGTGTAGGTTTTTATATTTCACGTCTTCGAATTTTTGTTTTTGGACATGCCAGTTTTCTCACGTTGTTTTTCTTCACCGTTTTGAGAGCAGCGGTGATGAAATAATTAGTTAGCGTGGTAGGAAAATAAGTGAGAAACCATAAGTAGGTACTTATTAGATACTGGACCAAAGAGCAAGCATGATGTTATCTGAATGGGCAAACGCTACTCTCTGATACAACAGCCGGTCTATTCTGTAAAGATCTCACCGTAAAAACGCAGGTGAAAAGAGTTTGAATTGAGCTTGAACCCCTAGCATCAAGTAAAATGACAGCTCAATTCAAGCTCACTTCACCTACGTTTTTACGGTGAGATTTCTACAGAGCAGCTCAAACAATATTTAGTGTAATATCTAAAATTGGTCACAAAGGAATAAATTCTTGTTCAATACGCTTCCAGTCTAACCAGACAGCCATCTATTTTACACGGCTAACCCAGTTTGTTATCTCTGCGACTACACCCCTAATTTATATCTGCATCTTACAAATTCAAGGCAATCTGACTTCCTGCAATTCGATAGCACCGTGCTATGGCAGGCTACCTTGCATCGACTCCCAAATAATTGATATCTTCTCAACCGTACCGAAATGTAACTACCGGATACCGGGCGTTCAGATTTCTGACAGACTTCAGACTGAACGGTCCGTGGGGCTAAATATTGTAATGGGTCGCCCGTCTTACTCTCAATGCAGCCGTTATTTACTTACATACTTCTGTAGGTAGCTGAATAATAAGTGATTGCATTGGACGGAAATCTTGTTTGTGGTGGAACTTTGATGTGGTCAGTTTATTTATGTGGTTGCTTGGCAAGATTAGGTTTGTGTTGTTGATTTTGTTGTGAGTAGAGAATAGCTGCTAGACTACCATATTATCACTACATAGTATAAAACAAAGTCGCTTCCCGCTGTCTGTCCCTATGTATGCTTAGATCTTTAAAACTTCGCAACGGATTTTGATGCGGTTTTTTTTTAATAGATAGAGTAATTCAAGAGGAAGCTTTATATGTATAATAAATGCATAATATAGTAGAGAAACACTGATCATTTTAGAGGTTTCTAATGTGATGTCGTAAATAAACACGTTTTTTGCGCTTATATTGCAAACGCTGGCTTAACCCTACGAGATAGATCAAAATAATGTACTACAGTATTGTACACCTTAAAAAGGTCTACAAAAAAGTCCGCGATGGCATATGTCTATCTCTTAGGGATAACTCACAATAACCATTTTTTATCCTATACTTTTTAAGAGAAATAATGGCTCTAAAATTATCAGTGTTTCTGTACTATATTATGCATGTATTATACACATATAAACCTTCCTCTTGAATCACTCTATCTATTAAAAAAAACCCCATCAAAATTCTTTGCGTAGTTTTAAAGTTCTAAGCATACACAGAGACAGACAGACAGCGGGAAGCGACTTTGTTTTATACTATGCAGTGATAGTGATCAGCATTGCACCCGTGCGAAGCCGGGGCGGGTCGCTAGTTTTGAATAAAGACAACTTCTTTAGTTTAGTTGAACCATGTTAGTTATAGGATAGGAAACGCTGACCTCATTTACTTTTTAAAATATAATTGACGAGTAAAAGTGGTTGTAAAACCCTACTTACAGAAATAAAATCCTTTATCTTGGGGCTGATGTTTTCATCGCCAGATAACTTTTATTTGATGAATAAAGTTGATGTTTGACAATTTTTTTAATGAAATAACTGTCAAAATTTCAAAATTGTTTTTCCCAATAAAGTTATAAAGTTATAAGATGATTAAAAAATTAGCCCTTAATTTACCAAAAAAATAAACATACACACATACATACGAGTAAACTACACGTCTTTTTTTTACTGGACCAAACATATTATAAAATTTCATAAACTCACCAAACTACATGACATTATGCTGAGCTGAGGCCCTTTTGACATTATAGTCTTTCTTTTCTGTTTTTATAGTTTTAATGTGTATTTATTTTGATGTAATGCCAATAAACGCATTTTTCTTCTTTCAAACTGCGTAACCGTTTGTCGGTGGGATTAGCGCTCGTCTTGTTTTATTTGTTTTTTTGTCCATTAGGATATGCATATTATTTTACTAAAAATACCGATAAAATATAGAGATAACGTCATGAGGTAGCTGAAAATCAAGAAGCCAAACGATATCAAGTAAACCAATACCAATTCCCTATGACTCATAAATGATATTGTAAAACAACCGCCTAGCTTTAATCCTCTCCCGTACAATAACGTTGTCGCGCTTCTGCCCGGCTTATCTCATTGTCATACGAAACTCCTGTGATGTCGCCGCAGACGTTTAAGCCGGCAGTTCGCCGGCTGTCAGACACCATATACAGGGTGGCCAAAAATTCGTGGATCAAACGAAATAGGGAGATAAAGGAGGTCATTTGAAGCAAAGAAAAAAAAATTCTACAGCATGGCCATAATTAAATTGTTTCACAATGTGCTTCTAAAGTAAGAAATCATTTTCGGTAACACTTCAATATATTTAAAAAAAAAAAAAAAATTGCTCTTGAAATTTGGTACCTAGAGCCGGAATAGAACTTTTGTAATGCTGATACATTATCTAGTAATAATACAACACCGTTTGTTTTATATCAATTTTGTTTTTGTTAATAAGTCAAATTGTGAAAAAAACTCGGTATTTTATTTAAAGAAACAAAAATATTCATAACATTTAGGCCAATCGAATTATGGCCATGCTATAGAAAGATTTTTTGTTGGAAATTAGGTACCTCCTTCATCTCCCTATTTCGTTTGATCCACGACTTTTGGCCACCCTGTATAAACGATTGCCAAGCGTGATCGGGGACACCTCTCTTTTTCTGTTGAAATAATAATGATACAAAACGATTCACTATTGCATTTTAATTTAAATGAAGCAACCAAATCGCATTTTATGTTTCTGTTCTGAAACACCACAAATACAATGTTACTCATATTATTTTTATTGAATGATTTTTCAATGTTCAGATAACTTGAATAATTAGCCCTTAGTCTTGTCAATTTCATGAAAAATAATTAACGATTGACTACTTGCTTCATGCCCTCATGCCCCCTCTTAAACATAACAGTGAATCGTTCACTGATTATGCTATTCTTTTCAATATTGCACCTTTCAACCAAACTGAATCAATTTGGTTGAACCGTCTATTATTGGCATAAGCGGATACAATTACTAATTCAGTTTAGACGCAACAATAATTAATTGAATAAATTATTGAGTTAGTTTAAATGTCTCAGTTAAATGTTACGTATAAGAATAGAGTAATAAATCTCATTTTAATTGCTTGTCATTTTAACGTTGTATTCCTTTGCATTGTTTTAATTGTAAATTAACTCGTTTTTTATTATACGTTTTATTGATTCCGGGTATACAGATATAGAAATTACTTATTGGTCGATTCGCACGAATTTACTCACCCAAAACGTTAATGGCGAGTCGTTATTTTTAAATAATATTATTTTTTCAATAGGAGACTTGCCCACAAATAAATTGACTTCGCGCGAGTTGCCTATAGAAAAATAATATTATTCAAAAGTGACAATTTGCCCGTTTTGGGCGAGTCAGTTCGCGCGAATCGACTAATTTAGGTACTCATCTGAAACGGTCGAATCATTGTTTTAAATAATATTACTTTTCCTATAGGCGATCCGCCCACAAGTAAGTCAACTTCGAGCGAGTCGCCTATACAATATATGTAATTATATATATGATACATATATATTTTTTGTCATAAGCCATAGAAATACATAAAGGAACAAAATGTGTCTGTCTATTTAGTTCAATAACATGAAACGATAAATTACGAACACGTAATTTGATAATTAATTTTATTAAGTGAAAAGTACTTACCTAATTAGATTGCTTGGACCGTATTGAATGCGGGATGAGCTGTAGTCTGAAACAAGACATGTTGAAATTATTTAGGATCCTTGAGAGACACGAGGATGTACATATTAAAGATTAGTAGTAGTTATTAACAAATTAGTGCCCCGAAAGTGGGCAATTTACCTTGTTTTGTACAAGGGTACCAATTGCTTAGTACCATTACCTAAGAAGGCAGAATAACAGTGCTTTTCCATACGAAGAATATTTTTGCGACTCTTGATTAAATACCAGAACGTTTATGTGGACTTATTTCGGTTGGTATTTTTTATTGCCGGTTTGTGAAAGGTGAAAAAAGAAATATCTATCATATCCTTTCGGTTTATTTTAATCGCTTGATTTAGTGAATTTGAAGCAGATTATATAAAATGTACAAGATATACCTAACTTAAATGGTATTGGACCTTTCTGTTCTGTTTTTTTTTCTTGTCTGTTTATATATGGTAAAATAAATAAATAAATAAAAGGGGTCATAGTACTCAGTAAAACAGAATGTAAGGGACACCTGATATTTGATATTATTTAAATTATTCTGTAGTTTTTAATACATAAAACAACTTTTATTATGTTAAAAGTTGTTTATAATGATGAGCACAAAAACCTCTTTTTCAGGTCTAACAGCTTGTACTGCTTAATTTACTTTTCGGATCAAAATTTTATATGGAGACTATACGAAAGGTACCAAGTTAGGGCTCTTTCCCATGGCAAGATGTCGTTTTTTGCAGGCACGGTTTTCACACAAGCATCCTGTTTTCCGGATACTGCAAACAGGATACTTGTGTGAATGTATATTTCAACACGTACACTACTAAACGGGATCCTGCAAAAAACCGTACCTTCAAGAAACGGGATCTTGCTGTGGGAAAGGGCCCTTAAGTCTTCTCTGAGATACGTCTCACTCTCTAGGACAAAATGTTACTTAGTAACATGAGGAAATAACAGTTAGGATATTATGAAGTCGGTACAATTTACTTTATTTCTCGTTGTTATTCTAGCCCGTGTTGTTCAGTGATTTCATTACTTATTTGTTGTTCTTATTCTTATATAAGTAATCGTGTTTAGATATAAAAACCAATAATGTCTACGGAGTTCCGTTAGCTGATCTGATTTGACCGTGTATAGTGATAGAATAAATGTCTTTTCAGATATGAAGAGATCTAATTAAGTATTTCGAGAAGGTTTCATTTA
Source organism: Eremobia ochroleuca (assembly GCA_949629135.1). Lineage (NCBI taxonomy): Eukaryota > Metazoa > Arthropoda > Insecta > Lepidoptera > Noctuidae > Eremobia > Eremobia ochroleuca. The sequence goes on from OX451389.1 coordinate 16,182,135, forward strand.
CTTTTTTAAATATTTTTAATAGTGTATTATTCGTCAATGAAACTGAACGCGATCAGCTTTTTTAAACCACGTTCAAAACCTGTCAGTGTCATCACTGCTGTATAATATTGACACTGACAGCTCTTGAACGCGGTTTAGATGTACTGATCGCATTCAGTTTCATTGGTTAAATTTTGGACTTTACCGCCCAGTTTCAATCTTGACCGCACTCAATCATGAATACTCATCACAAGGCGGTTTTACAAGCCGAAAGTTTCTAGCGATCCCGTAAAATTCACGTCAAAAATCCCGTTATCAATTATTAAAGTAGATGCAGGTACACAAAAGTGATCATTACGTACAATGTTAACAACGATCTTTGTTAAAACGTATCCGTCTCCAAAAAGGATTGTAACTTTGGTTCAAGCTTAAGCATTTCAGACAGGTTTTGTATTTCGAACCTTATTCCGACTCAATGAAAGTTCTTAAAACAACACAACACAACTCCAACAGCCACACACAGAAGTCAACTTACACAGTTTGAAATTAGTTTTTGTATTTAGAACTTTAACACCGACCGAATTAACTATTGTCAACTAATTAATTGTAATTGTTGTAAAAAATTATGTATGTGTCATTTCTGTACTATGTATAATATTATTGTTACTTTTATGGGCATAATTTAGTTTCTATATTTTGTGTCTATCGCTTAATTTGCGCACTTAACGTTTCTGCTGACTTGTGTTAATACATTGACACACAGTATAACGATTGTAGATAGTAAATCATACATTTTATTAAGGTATATAAAGGTTTTTAGTACAGACGTCAGCACATCAAGCTACTACAATCTGTCAAAATTCTGTAATAGATTTTCAACTTTATCGCCAAAGCATTAAGTTCATAGTTGATTGGGAAAATTTGACAGTTTCGGGTAGCTTGATGTGCTGGCGTCTGTACATGAGGGACCTAGAAAGTAATGCGTTATTAATTACATGGTGTAGGTACAACGAAATCTTGGGTGAATCGCTGTTCTCCTAGCTAGATTACTGAGTAATTTGTATTTAGGAGAGACAGTTTCAACTCCCTATTTGAGTATCAAAATAATCATGCATAGTACTTTTGGAGCCAAAAAAGTAAAAAAGTTTTTATAAAAAACAAAACACAAAAGCAAAAATCTTAAAATTATAATTGAGTAAAACAAATTAGAATGAAGAGAGTTGGTGTGGTGAGTCGAGTGAGTGCGTGTGTTTGTATGAATGAGTGTGTGGGTTGGATATACCAATAATTTTATAAACTAATTTTTATTTTATTTTATTTTATTTATTTAGAAAACCAACAGCGTTACAAAAATATACTTGCAAAATTTCATATTACATATAGGTTAGGCCAATTATAGGTTTTCCTGAGTAACCATAACAGTGTAATAGCTTACGAACAGACAATTGAATAAGAACTAATAAACTATTATAGAAATTGGCAAAATAAATGTTAACATAAAAAAAAGTCTAAGTACATTCTAAATTAAATTAAAGCTAGATTTCAAATACTAGGTAGGTACATCTGATTATGCCTAATGGAGCTGTTTATTTTTTTAAATCTTTACTATTTGCTTCCTGAATGTCATTTTGGATGTGCTGAAAATATCCACATCGCAAAATGAAGCGTTATAGGCTCGAGCAATGCGCGTGAGTACACAGTTCCTGGCGTAGTTCGTGGCATGTCGGGGTATGTGCAGCAGTGGCGTGTGACGCGTGCGACGGCGCTGAGTGTTGAATGTCACCTGTGACACTAACTCTGGGCAGTCAAGTCGTCCGTTGAGTATGTCGTACAATAGGCACATGTCTAGGATTTTGCGTCTATCCTCGAGAGTCAACAAGCCATGTGCTCTGCAGCTGAGTTGATATGGCATTGGGGGTTTTCGGAGACGATAGTTAAGATGGTTTACGAATATCTTTTGTACTCTTTCCAGTTGGCTAGTGTGTATAGTGTAATATGGTGACCAAATAGGGCTGGCGTACTCGAGTGTACTACGTACATATGAAAAATAAACTGTCTTTAACGTCTCCGTGTTTTTAAACGTTTTGCAAGATCTTAAAACAAATCCTAAATTTTTGTAAGCCTTTGCGCTAACCTTATCTATATGTTCCGAGAATGACAGTTTCTCATCAAAAATAACGCCAAGATCACGAACTGTATTGGTCTTGCTGATTATAGTGCCGTTAAAGTTATATGGATAGTTAAGGAAATGTTTTTTGCGCGTGTAGGTGACAGTTTGGCATTTGTTTACATTGACTGAAATCCTGTTTTTAAGGTAAAAATTATGTAGATTATCAAGGTCAGTCTGAAGAGTTTTACAATCGTCAATACATCGTATCCTGTAGTATATCTTTTTGTCATCAGCATACATAATATATTTGGAATGTTTTATGGCGTCACTTATGTCAAATAAATAGGCATTATAGAAAAGGGGCCCTAAATGCGATCCCTGCGGTACACCGATACAATTTTATTATATATCAAATTAATTTTAGTGCTAATATTGTAATTATTTGAAATTTTTATAGCTGTTGTTCACCTTTTAATAAGAATATTGTGAAAATAGATCACTTATAGCCAAATGATGTGTTTCCACAGTATTGGATACCCGTGCCATTAACTATTGTTACCATCCTTGTGAATATGTCGTTAGTCTCTTGCTTAGTAAAAAAAAAAAAATTTTTTTTTAATTGTATGAATGATTCAAATCTTGTTCTAAAGACAAATTTTGTTTTGTAATAATGGCCGCTAACGTTCCAAAGGCCGTCCGACATTATTAAACCCAATACATACACAAAACCAAATAAAAACCTTCAAATAACATCGCTACAAGTAAATCTGAAACACGATACAAGCCCAGTGGACTGGAACACGATAGTTAAGTGGTTAATCTAGCTGTCTATTGGTTTGTATCGACAGTCCTAAGTAAACTTCTTGTGTAGAATGATGTTTGCGTTCAGCCAATAACGGTACACTTCTTTTTGTAAACGCGTTCATAGTGTTAGTGATGACTTAATTATTGTTTAAACTGATTTATTGGTTTTCACGATATTTTGGTTCGAGATACTTTGAGAGCTTAAAATTTTAAACCGAGTACCTGTTTCTTAAAGGCTGGTTTTACCAAAGTCAGATATATTTTATCCGTGGAATAAAATTAACGTCTGACAGTTCTAGTATGAAAAAACTGTCAACAATTCAAAATTTATTCTCAGGATAAGACTTATTCTAGATATAACATTTTGGTTGAATTCGCCCTAAGTTGCTTACCGTTGATTTTTCAATAGTCGAACAGGTTTTACTCGAAGAGTAAAGAAAAATGTTACATTTTCACACAGTTGGACATCATTAGTATACAGAAGCTGTCAATCCGCCATATTTATTGTTTAGATAAAAGTTATCTGACGATTTAAAATTCGCCCCTAAAATTAATATCCAACATTATTATTGTAACATAGCATGCCCTCCGTATTTACCGATGAGTTCGGCAAAGTGTACCTTCCTTAGTACACCCACAATTCGCCAGCTAAATCGCATGTCTCATAGGACGAGATGAGTTTATTGCGATCAACCGGAATCAAATGCAAACTCCGGGCCGTTACTGAGAAATTGCTGACGGAAAAGGCCGAATAACCTTTGCTTGACATGGAAATCGAACCCAGGACACTTACGATCACCAAAACCAACGAGGCAGTCCATAGTATAAGTATGTTTTAAGTGTATTTTTGTAAATCAGTTGTTAAATCTGAAACTGCTGCAGTTATGATTCGAAAATGATTGACCGGAATAAAAGCAGCTAATCGAATCTCTGGACATGAGATCTGACAGTAGATTAAATTAGGCTTTCTGAAATCGGCCGAATGAGGTCTGAATTCGGTGGAGTAGGACTTCGACCCTGACGCAAACAGTGGTAATTGCTTTAGGTCTACCGACTCTAGATTTTAGTACAAATAAATTAAGGTGTCAAAAGTCAGTCTGTATTTCGAAAGCCGTGATTGTGTGACAGTTGTCCGCTTTCTTAGGAAACCAACGTTTTAGGTAAATAATTTAGAACAAACATAAAAACTGTATTCTGCATAAATTTATTCAATGGAAAAGTAAATTATGTCCGTCTACGAGTATTATACAGGTCTTACACAAAAGCTTATTAACGTTACAAAGGTTCTAACGAACAAAAAATTTAGAATGAACAGCTTAAACAAACAACTTTGTAGCTTTCCTTCGATGAAAGAACAAAAATTAAAAAAGTATGCTCTGTATTCAGTGGAGGTACGTACCGGAGTCGTCGGGATCAATCAATCAATCTCAACAGGTCGTAAACGTCCACTGTTGGACGTGCCTCTTCGTCATAGTTCCGAAGAATGGTCGCAGGAGGTATTGGCGTAATCACCGGAGGTTTCACACGAGTGGATTTGGGAGAGGGTGCTGATGTAAAAAAATGGGGAACTGGTCTTTTAGTACGCTCTTAAGAATGTGCCTTGGTATCTACGCATTTCAATATATCTAAACTAATATTGTAAATAGAAAATTTGATTTTTTGTACGTTTTTTTGTTACGCTTTCATGCTAAAACGGCTGCACGGATTTTGATGAAATTTGGCACATGGGTCGACCATGACCTGGATTAGAATAGAATAGAATAGAATACTCTTTATTATGTACACCATATCGATTACAGACATAAATATAGAAATTTTACAATGGGTGACACAATGGGCGGTCTTATCGCTATCTTTTAAAGGATTAGGACATAGAATACTTTTTATTCTGATATTCTTACGGGATCGAGATTTATGCAGGGAAACCGCGGGACGCAGCCAGTTAGCTTATAATTGGCAAGCACCTTTTCGGTGCCACATACATCTACATAATAAAAATCTTTAATTCATTAATTAACTGACAGATACCGCCTAATCGCTGGGTCTAGAAGCGTGAAATTTTGCGTAACAGTCCCTTACATAACAAACGTGAGGAAGTAAGGAATTTTGAAAATTCATCTCCTAAAGGGGTTACATAGAGCATTACAGTTTGTATGGAAATTCGTCATTTTTACCGATGGGAGATCCCATCGGGCACTTGGCTAATAGGTATGCATATAAAAGATTATTGAAACAACTTACGAGACACTATACGGCTCATAATAGCAAAGAGGACAATAAAACTTCTAGGTATTGTGCCTTGTCATATGCCCACAAAAGTGTCCAGCAGAGAACGTATTAAAGATTATTATTGTGAAGATCATTCAAAATCAAAATCAAACATCGAAAGTCATTTATTCAAACTAGGGTGAGAATCAGCACTTTTCGAACGTCAAAATTACAAAAGAAAGTCCCCAAAACGCCCGCTCTTCACCACTTCCTAGTGCTTTCGCATTCTGTTGTTACTAACTAACCATGACTTTTATGTATGTCTAGATTACGACAAGCTCTGGTAACCACAATCCACCTGATATGGTCCTCGGTTCCAAGGAGAAGTTATGGCAACTTATGCACCGAGCTCTCGCTTCCTTGCACATATTTTGGAGGTAAAAAGCATTCGCTTGCTTATGTACTCCAATTTTGTCTACCGCATTAGTAAACATCTTCATTTATTCAGTGGTAGCGAAGAGATTAGGATGCCAAACATTGAAATAACAGGTAGTAGGAAAAAATGAGATGAAAGTGTAGTGTTTATACTTTTATATTCGTGTATTTATGTGTATTTATTTATGCGTATATAATTTTTATAATTTTGGTTTTTCTTTATTTAAAAAAAAAAATATTTCTCAATTTTTGCATCTACCACTGTTTGTCCCTACATCACCCAAAAGTTGACTGGTACAAATGAAGTATTAAGAAAAAGAAAAATCAAAAACAGGTGTAGATAATGTAGAATTTTAGACTCAGATTTAATAAGAAGTTAGATATATCTAGGTAAGTGGAAGAGGTTGCAGAAAGCGATATCCATTGTATATTTTGTACTGTTCGATCTATTTTTGTTATGTATTTTTGTGGTGTACAGTAAAGTATATAAATAAATATCTGCTTCATTGTAACTTTTATTAGTTTCAAGCGAGCATTGCCGTTATTTAAAACAAGCTTAATTCGTGAAATGGTGCACGGCTTTCTTGATCGGTGTAAATCTAAAACACGCGTTACGAGTCGGTACGACCGCAGACCACACATACACACGTTGTTCTCCACATTTTCAGGAGTAAATAAAACGGCGAGTCGTCTATCTTAAGAATCGTTTTTCTAAATTACTTAGCTTCGGCCGGGACCCCATTAGTCGGTCCTCGTTACCTCCCGAAACAAATGGTGCGAAACGCGAAGAGTTGGCTCCTTTGCCGAGCCGTTTATTAGTATTAACAAACTTTGCCACCAAGATCATTTATACGAATGAAAAAATAAACCAAAGCCCGCTCGCCTGAATTGTGTTTTAATTGAGAACTATACCTCCTTTATTTCCTTTATTTCTCTGTCTTAATTTACTGTTTTAATGTAGAGCAACTTTGTTTAAACTTTATTGTTTTATTTACAGAGTAAATAGAACGATAGAGCGACGTGAACGTCTACAACGAAGCCTCCAACAGTATGTTTTAATTTAAGCGAAACTCATCAGCCACTATCATGATATATCGAAATTAAAACATATTCCGGGGCGTAGGTATTAATTTGTGTGCTCTCCCGGGCCGAGGGCGCTCGACGAAAGGTATTACGAAAATTTAATTGAAGTTTTGATTAAGCACTGTTGCACATGGCGGGCTCATTGAACACGACGTAAAGCACAGGTTTAAAAATGTGGTCGACATCATTACCGCCTACAATGAGATATGTTTAGCCGACTGGAAACTCACGTTTAATTAATATAAGTTCCCGTTCGACTGAAGCTAAGGTTTCCTAGAAGTGTGTCGCTAGAAGTGGTCGCACTTTACGGCTGTAGTGTGTCATGAAAATGATGACAGCGACAAAGATTTAAATCGTTAGATTCGCCTTACCGCGTCAAATGACAGACGCGTTTCTGTTTGGTTTTAACACCTCTGACACACAATGACGCAGTGTCTTGACTTAATTATCATGGAAACGCTATTTAATCATGTGTGAGCTAATTCTTCTCAATATGGATACTTTTTCGCGTGACTAAATACTCGTAAGATGAAATCAAATCTAGTAATTTGAACTTTTAAGGCTTAATGTCAAATTCTGGAATAAATGACAGATTTTCATGACGGCCGCTATATTATACGGAACCAGTTTCCTAGGAAATCGTAACTTTCGTGGAGTTATATTCTAAAAGAAATTTAATGTTTCGCTCACCCCTTTGTAAAATCGAAAGTCTTTTCTTCGGATTTACGAGACGAATGACCTCGACTATCCGAAAATCTGAGCATTGGATACCCCTTAGCTCGTTTGGAGTTAAACGTGGGTCTTAACGGTAAGGGATTAAGGTGAAAAGTCTATTGGATAATCTGAGTTGATGTGACGTTTCGTTTTTAGTAACGTAAACAAATAATGGGAGCAAGGGATTGATGGGAGTGAATGAGTCCACGTCCTACGCAAACTTGTGCAGTATTCGAAATAGGAGCATTGTTGTATTGAGGACGTTTGGGATGTCGAACCACTGAGAAAATATTGATCTTTTAGAGTTTATTCAATATCCGATACCTGACTGGATACCTTCTCGGTTGGAAAATTGTAATGTGATGAAAACAACAGTCACATTCCGCGCTATTTCACGCTTTTATTTCCAGATATCGTTGTTTTTTACTTCGCTCTGTTATGATTTTATGAAAAGAATTTCATTTATATTTTTAAACTGTTTTAATTCACTACGACTTTAATTTACAGACTAACTGGTACCGACACCAGACTAGAAAAGAAATTACATTAAATTGGTTATTCTGTAAATGGGATATCGGAATCAATTTTACACACCATTAAAAAAAAAAAGAGCTAAATGGCGTCGACATTTCTTATCTGACTATTTCCTACTACTACACAAAAACACAAATTATTATTTCTTCAACGTCGTGTTAATTTTCTTATGGTGAAAGAAAGGATCATGAAAAACCCAGAGAATTGCCAGGACCCATTAAAAACCGGCCAAGTGCGATTCGGACTCTCATACTAAGGGTTCCGTACCACAAGGCAACAACCACCGAAAAAAAACACGTTTCTTTTACAAAAAAATTAAATTATATTATTTTTTGTTATAAATACTACACTCTGTGAAAATTTGAACTGTCTAACTATTACGGTTTATGAGATACAGCCCGCTGACAGACAGACGGATGGAGAGCGGAGCCTTAGTCATACACTGCCGTTGGGAACCTTTGGGTACAGAGGTCCAAAAAGCATGGAGGACAACGCCCGTTCCTTCTATGTATGAAAAGGAACCTTTGACCCGTAAAGGCACAATAACAGACTGGTATATACAGAATAGAATAGAATACTCTTTATTATGTACACCATATAGATTACAGACATAAATATAGAAATTTTACAAAGGGCGGTCTTATCGCTAAGAGCGATCTTTTAAAGACAACCTTTGGATGGATTGAAAAGGGAAGGAGAGACAAATATTGTAGGTAGTCTGTGGTGTACCATTTACACGATAAAATAAATACATACATAAAGTATATTATACCAATCTAAATAAATATATATATATAACAATAGACATGAAACAGGAGTATCTCTCGAGCCTTTGGTATTGGTTTCGATCCCCAGGGCATGGAAAGTGGTATTGGGTGTTTCTGTCAGCCCGGAGGTGCAATTGCGCCAGTAAATAGCGTTAGGCTCGCCCTTAATCTCATGGGACCCAATTCTGTCATCGACGAGCTGTCAGTGAGTGTACGTTAAAACACTTCGGTTTGCCGGAATCAGGGTTGGGAGGTTTGACGTCAATCCAAATGAAATATTAAGAGACTAATGGTGGGTCCACACGATACAGACTTTCATACAGACTACAGACTTTCATACAGACTTCTATAGAATTTTGTCTGTGCAACTAAGCAGTACAGACAAATGTCGGTGTGATAAAAAGTCGCACAGACAAAATTCTGTAGAAGTCTGTATGAAAGTCTGTATCGTGTGGACCCACCATAAAGTAGCGCCGTATGTCGTTAAAGAAAATATGAAGAAAAATAATTTTATTGTAAGAGGGTTTCAAGAGCTAACGCTCCTGATAGCTATAAAAGTAACTGAAAGAACTAATGCTTAAGGTTTCAAGGATACCATTATTAAAGTGGAACTATTATGTGGTTTCCGTAATTACCTATACACATTTCGGGATAGCAAAATTACGCTTACTCGTCACAGGCACTACAATTTCATCATCAAATCCTAAATGTTAAGCATCCGCTTCTACATGGGAAAAATATTTATTTAAACTTTATTGTAAACCACAAAAATAGAAAACATAAAAAAAAACCAAATATTTGTGATTGCAAACTATGCTGCCCACTTTAGTATAATTCGATGCATTCAAACCCACAAAATTATCTACCTATTTGCGGATCTGTTTCGTAATGTCAAAATAACAGCTTTTTACTAAATGCATGTGATATACGGTACATAAAACGTTTTTTTCATTTTTTTTTTCTGTTTGTTCTGGCTGATTTCCGAAACGACTCGACCGATTTCGACGGAGCATTCATTGTATGATAGCTGATGTTATAAGAAGTAACCTAGGCTATTTTTATTTTAGAAAAAGAATTAGGGTTCCGCGCAAAAAAAAAACCTTTGAAATCCATTTTTTCCGACGTGCACGCGAACTAAGTCGCGGGCACAGCTAGTTTAACATAACATAGTACCTACACCCACATTTCACCAGTTCTTTTAAGTCCCATGTAATAGTGGGGTTCCTATTGCCATCAACCGGGCACGAATCCAGACTACGAGCTGCTACTGAGCAATTCCTCATGGAGAAACCCAATAACACCTTGCCCAACCTGGGAATCGAACCCAGGAAATGCTCAGTAGTAGCACTTGCGACCACTCGACCAAAGGCGATCTCAAGATCAATTTGTCAGCAACATATACAATAAATCCTCCAGCAACTAAATAAAAGAAACCATTTTCATTCCATCCAACACTTAGCAAGGCATTGCTTTACGGTAGCAACAGAGCAGAACAATCCGCAATCTTTTAAAATTGCGAGGGAAAGCATAATAATTCGTATTATTATATTCGTGTCGACACTAATGTCTCGTCTCGGCCGCTTGGGGCAACTGCAAGCAAACAATGGAGGAACTTTAATAAAAGTAAATCGTATTAACACCTAACTCGGTAAGCTGTTTTATTGTCACCGGGACTGAGGCGGATGAGAAGCTGGTTTTAACGTTGTTTTTAGTACGTTATTATTGGAACTTATTCCGCTTAATTGAAGCCTAATAGCATTACGCATTACACATCGGACATTGCTGGTATACGTGAAGGAAAACATCATAAGGAACCTGCATCATAAGGGCGCTTGTACACGGTAAGAAAGGCCTACGCAAGAATTCGTGACGTAACTAGAAAATAACTGTGTACACTGCTCGCAGCAGTGCACGAAAAAAATCTTGTCTGCGCAAGACACGACGCGTTGCGGACGCGTTATTACGTTGACGTTACGTTGTTGCGGAGAACGTTGTTTCGTGTGTAGAACAGACAAAATTCTTGTCGTGTACACGAAGAATTTGTCTTGTCTGCCGCAGACACGGTAAATTTTCCTACCGTATACAAGCGCCGTAATTCACCACACAATTCACAATTTTAATCATTTTGAAGGATATCGCTAATCCATTGCTTCATATGTTCGAAACATTTGTCTGCTCAACAACGTAAATAACACAAAAGTAAATGAACTGTCAAATGAAAGCCATTCCTACTGTTCGTTTGTTACGCAATTACCCCGCTGGACTTATAATTCACATAAGTTTCAAATCGCCAACGCATCCTGAGTGAGCGTGGTTGTCAACGCTCGTGCCTACTCTGTACGAGAAGAGGCATTTGCCCTACAGTGGGACAATTTTAGGCTGGTTTTATAATAGCAACTATATGACCTGAAAAGGGGGCTTTTGGGAAGGTTAAACTGAAATGTTCTAATGATTCAAAGCCCTAGAGAAGGTAAACACTACTCTATGTATTTTTAATTATTTATTTATTCCTTTATTTCAGGCAACTACGAAAAAACAATACATACCTCTACAAACATAAGAATACTTATAAACTAATACATAAAAAAAATATCACAAATACAACACTATAGTAATATAACTTAAAAATACTATAAATACATACAACATAACAAAGCATTAAAATAACATGAGAAGAGTGTCTAAGAAAACCGTCATAAATGATTCATTTCATAAGACATGCTTGTGTCACCGACAACCCGCGCTGGGCCCGCGGCCGCGTGGTAGATTACGGCCCGCTCCCTCTCACCGAAAGGAGTCCTGTGTCCCAGCAGTGCCTGTTTCACTACAACGAAAATGTTTCTGTTAACATAACTGCCGAATAATTCTGTTCCACTTAGTTCAAGAGTCCCCATCCGAAAACTGGAACCAGCCCTGAAAATCACGACGTTATTTTTTTGGAGGTTTACAGACGAGTTTAACGCCAAACAGTAAGGATTTTTGAGAATCACAACTAAAATTAAAACTTGAGTCGAAAAAGGAATTCTTGAAGATTACCTTTGCCTTCTGTTAAGCCAAAGTTTTAAGCCCAAAAGAAGGATTTGGGTAAGTGAAACAAAGAACTAAACATAAAATTAAAAACATTGAATCTCCTTATAAAGATATTTAGAAGAATTCACTCAAAGAAGCTGAGTAAGCATTTAGATCTTTTAATAAAGGACCTAAGGCTACGATTGGGATGAGGCTTTTCGTCTTAATTTAAGATTCTGGGAAGGCGCTGTCAAAATGGTGTAGCAAACATGAGATGAAAGAGAATAAAATATTTGCTGTAGGTTTTAGTTGGTACTTTTAGAATTAGTAATTAGATTCCAATAGCAAACACTGAAAACTCTTTTAAATGAAGACTGATTTTTCATTGTGAGATTAAATTATTAGGTTGTCTCATAAGTTCTTGCCATATTTTATTTTACTCGAATTTTCTCGTATTTAAACTAAAATGAATTCAAGAAAATTCTAGATCTTTCTAGTAAGGATGAGTATCTTTTATGGTGAGGTTATAAATAGGCGCGGACGCAACGCAATAATTAGTCTTTAGTGAAAATGGATCAGCGTCAACTGCGAGCTATTATGCTATATGAGCATAGACTTAAAGTCTCTTCAACAGAAACGGCTAAAAACATTAACACTGCATTTGGACCGGGTAATACTAGCGATCGGACTGTTCGTTTCTGGTACAAGCGTTTTGACAGCGGTGATATAAGCTGCGAAGATCAACCTCGCCCAGGCCGACCAACCAGCTTCGATGAAGATGCTTTGCGTCACGAACTTGAGCTACATCCAGACTATAGTACGCGCGATTTAGAAAAGGCACCTCGACAATCCCACGCGACTATAGATCGTTATCTCAAATCGATGGGATATCGCAAAGTGATGTCACGTTGGACACCTCATGCGTTAACGGACCATGACTGGGCCGTTCGTGTGGCCATTTGTCAAAGTTTGTTACTTCGTCCGCACAGACGAGACTTTCTCAAGGACATTATTACATGTGACGAGAGCTGGATACATTATGAAACTAACACGCGTCATGCCTATTGGATTCCTCGCGGGCAAAACCCACCAGCCCAGCCTAATCTTAATGAACACGGTCGTAAGATTATGTTGTCTGTTTTCTGGGATTGGCAAGGATTGATTTTCTGGGAACTCCTCGAATGTCATCAAACTATTAACGCCAATCTGTATACGCAGCAGTTTCGCAAACTAGCAGAGATGTTAAAAATTAAGCGGCCAAAACGACTTGGAGTTCAACTTTTGCATGTCAACGCACGACCTCATTGCGCCAAGTTAACACATAAACAGCTGGAGGAGCTAGGATGGCTGACTGTTCCACATCCACCGCATAGCCCGGATCTTGCGCCTTCAGATTTTCATTTATTTCGAGCTCTTAAATTTCATTTACTAGGAAAAAAAATCGAAAAATCTGGCAGTATTATAATTGATCTTGAAAATTTTTTCGAGTCCCAGCCTGCCTCATTTTGGGAGAAGGGTATTCAAATTTTGCCCAGTAGATGGTTGACTGTTGTTGATAACGAGAGAGACTATATATTTGATTAAATGTATTTGTATTAATACAAAAATGTTAATAATAATTTGTTTTTTAACTGGCAATAATTTATGAGAAAACCTAATATTTGATATACCTTTCTACTTTAGGTACTTAATACCATTAGGTATGTAAAAAGTTCAAACTGAATTAAAAGAAAAACACCGTTTTAGATAACATGATAAAACAATATTACAAAATGTAAGCCTCATCCTTATTTTTTTTTCATTTGAAAACCCACTTTCTGGATCGTATTATAGAACTTAGTTTTCATTCAATAACTTTAGATATTTATTTTCGCTCCTCGCTGCGGGTGGGGGATTCTTTTTACGCGAAATTGTAAGTAAACCTTCTTAAGACGAACTGGATCAAATTGCTTGAGTACAACATAAATAGAAAGTTTATAAAATGGCGTATGAAGTTAAAACATGCCGATCCCGAGAACTTGGCGCAAATAGAACGACTTGAAATGAACGAATGAATTAATTAATTATAAAGTCTACTATGTTTAATAATAAATACAGTTTATTTGCAATCCAGTTCGGGGTTTATCTGGAATCGCGTAAGTATTTTGTACAGGTAAATTTGATATCGGGTGAATTCCCGCTCAGAATTCAGTAGGTGGCGCCGTCTAACGTAGCGAACAACGGGATTTCAGCCAACTTTTGTTTACCCGAGAGGAGTTAAAATATATTCAACTATGCGATAGAAGTTTCCGAGTTAGGGATAGCTTATTTTTTCAACTAGCCGCTGCGGTGCGCTGTGAAAAGTCGTAATTAACGTGGCTTTCAGCACGACCCCAGCGAACAGTGGGCTCTCATAGGATTCTCATGACAAGAATACAAAGCTAGTTGCATTGTTACGCAAATAAAAAGCTCTACTCTTAAAATTACACGTAGTACACCTTGCTCTGTATACGTGGTTCCAAAGTTTGATAGGGAACACTTGTAAAATGAACTTGTTTTGGAATTTGGATACAAACTTTGTTTCAGGGAGATTATCTAGGAACTACACAGCTTCTAAGTTTCTCTAAGTTTTATCAAATCGTTTTATCTGTAACACGGTGGTATGTCGCAGATTGCTACAAACTTTTTAAATGCAGACTTATTGCGATCTTTTGCGACTACAGGCGATCAATTGTGGGTTACGGGGTGTTATGTGTATGTGGAGTATTATGAAAATTATGCGATTTTTCATAAAGTTTAACGCAGCTCGCGGGCACGTGTGTGGGGGGGGGGAGGCTTAACCGCTCTAATGAAGCCAGGATGCGCCCGCACGTTATTAAGGGATCACTCCCAGCCTTTTATGCGCTATGAATAGTGTGTTTTATTAACTTTATTTTAATGCTAGCTGAGTTTTTTTCATAGTTTCTACAAATATGAATGTGTTTTTTCAAGATTTGTAGTGTGTATTTACTCGCGTGTGGCTGGTAGACCCTTCATTAACAATGTTTGGGATGAAAGTAGTGTATTAATTGTTGCTAGCTGTATTTTTCTAACATCTACGCTAACTGAGAACATAATAAGGGAAAATTTGAATATTTGATTATGCACTGTTTAGCCTCTTTTCATGCTCAACTCTATCACGTTTTTATTAAGAATAGTTAATGTTATAAGCTTCCAAAATACTTATAATTGTTTCTTACGTACCTACGAGTACCTATAAAGCATTCAAGCAATATATTGAACAATAACTGCATCCCACGGTTTCATCTGCATAAGTCTCGATCTCATAACAATATCGGGATAAAAAGTATCCTATGTCCTAATCCAGGTCATGGTCTACCTATGTGCCAAATATAATTCAAATCCGTTCAGTCGTTTTAGTGTGAAAGTGTAAATAAACAAACATCTTTTCTCTGTATAATGTTAAGTTTAGCTATTATATTTTATTAAGTGAGCAGTAACCTTTACCTAGTATTTATCTGGAAAAATAGAGCTCGGACTCACTAAAAACTATTTACATTGTACCTCTGTGAATATATTCCCTGCAATAAAATCTCAAATAAATAAGTAAATAGCAGGTGTAGTATCTCATTTAAATGTTCAGCAGGTGTACATTAAGCCGACTGGATACAGGACTGTGGCTTCACCGAAATTGAATTTAAAAAATATTACCAACTCGCGAACTTGGCTGGACTCCAAGAGACAATACCTACCCTCGTGCTGTATATTCATTTTAAAGGAATAAATACTTACAGCGCACAAAGAGTAGTCACACAGCCTTGTTAGTAAAAGAGCCATGGAAATGATTATAGTACTGAAGACAGAAATAAATAAAAAGCGAAAAGCATAACAACTTAGTTTTCTGTGTGACTGTACCTAAACAAACAAACATTGAGATTTTTTCATAAGAACTAGGTTTTTTGAATCCCTTATAATACTAAGTTTCTATATTAGTAATTACTTCATTTCTATTTCTAATGTTGTTTCACTTATTATGTATTACTAGCTTCTGCCTTCGACTTCGTTCGCGTGAAATTTCAAAATTCAATCCGTCCCGTAGCATCGCATCGTCTGCTCGCGTTATTACTTCGTTCTCACTTAGAGTTCCGTATGCTTTTTTTTTTCTTTTTAGTAGGCGTGATGGTAAGTAACCTCAAGAGTTTTCCTTTTTTCAAATGCGACTGGTAGTTTTAGAGATTAGCGCGTTCAAACAAACAAATAAAAAACAATTTAAATCTTCAGCTTTCTTATTAGTGTAGATTTATAAACAAAGGGAGTTTGGTTTTATCCCAAAAAAACTCAAAGTCAAAAATCAAACGCTTCAGCCCCTTTCCGGCTTCCGCGAAAATATTTAGATGATCGTCGCACAGGTCGGTGTTTTGTGCGCAAACAAGAGCGTTACCACCTCGTGAAACTTTTTACATTAGCCGTACCTACGTCGGGACTCTGTTTGTTTCGTGCCTTCAAACCTGGGAACAACGGCGCACAAGTTTCGGGTCCCATTTTAAAACTCCCTGCCCTCGCCCCAGGTAAATTTTAATCATAAAGAGACAATAGAGATGAAGGAATACGCTAAACTTTGCTCAGACTGATTTACGCGGTATTTTTGCGCCGTATTTAACTGCTTGATTTTATTTGCGGTTATTTGCAACGAATGCCTTTAATAATTCTCCGCACAAATCTTCCCTGCGGCCCGATATTAGCACGAATGGCCATTTTTAGGAAATGGTTCGGAGAAGCGGGTTAAGTGAGGGCGAGCGGCTAACTAATGAGAAATGTTGGCTATTTAATAGCCTGCAATATGGAATCAGGTGTTGAAGTATTTTCGTGTTATACATTTTTATCACAGAAAATGTTTTTAATTTAAGACATTGACAGCCTATATTTGACTGACTGTCGTAAAATCTAGGTACAAACGCCAGCACGTCAACTACACGAAACTGTCAAATTTTCCCAATCAACCTTAAACCTAATGCTAATACCGATGAAGTTGAATTAAAGAAAGATAGATTGTAGTAGCTTGATGTGCTGGGGTTTGTACTTCGGGGGGGGGGAAAAAAAAACTGTCATTTTTAATACAATTTTCAGTAATTTATTACATTTTCATCTACAGCACTCTGAAAGTCAGATGTAATAAAATGATGTCGTATTTCCTTTTACTCTGAGCAGTCGTAACGTAAGGCAAAAATGTCGCACTGGAAACTGTCCAACAGCAGTATCTACACCGGAGTCATATATTTTACATTCAATTTGAGGAAAATGGACGTCGTATTTATGTTTTATTTACTGTCGTAATTTTGTTACGGATCGTAACATTGAATTAACGCAATTCAGATTCTTGTACGATCATTAACAAACATGAGCTTCCCGCTAAATTGATATTCAAATTGTATTTTTATGCTGGTTTTTTTATGCCTATTACTTAGTTTAAATTTTCTTCTTTATTTTCTACTTTCTCGGGATTTCGTATTAAATAGAATAGCTGTGAAAGATAACTTGCAGGAAGAACGAGCAAGATGAAAAAGCTTTTGCTCCAAATAATTTTAATATTCAATTATTCAAGATTTTCAATTTTCAAAGAAAAGATTATAAGATTTCTTAGCTGGTTTAATCCGTAATGAGTTTCCGGTATAACAGTTTAGTGGGATGAGGTTCGGAACCACTGCTTCATTTGAGCAGGGAATCTATTAAAGAAATTACCATCAAGTGGGCCCCTAGCCCTTTAGCGGCGTAGCGGAGTGCGCGTTGATTCAAGATTAAAAGAGATTGCACTAATGAAAACAACTTTAGAGCTTGAAGCTCTTAAGTTTTTAAACACTGTGGAAGTTTAAACTATTAGCTCGAACTTGCTAAAAGAGAAAATATATCTTGAACTGCTGAGAAATTTAAGTAACACTTAGCAAAGAAATACATGGAGCTAGCTACACATTGTGACCTGCGGGGTAACTGCGTAACCCACTAATAGTAGGTAGTAATGGTTTTCATTTTGAAAGTTCAACAACATTTATTGCGTTATTTACATTGTGGAGCAGAAAAAAAAAATATAAATAAATATAAAGCAATGGATTAAGAATATCCTCCAAATTCATTCGGGTTCTGATTGAAAGTATGTTAGGGTGCTGGAACGACGTGGTAAGTATTAAAATTCCACTTCCATTTTCATTTGAACTCTGCGTCTGACTGTTCTTAATAATGAGGCAATCCAACTACATGATAAGCGGTGCGAATAAAATAACGAGATCAGACGTAAGTGCATAAATCAGTTTACGTTCAGCAATCTATCTCCGAGGAGAAGTTAATTTGTTTAATTATTTACCAAAACAAGAGTTTTAATCATCGTTTATTTGAAAATTTACTGGCCAGCTTGTAAACGTTTACGATAAGCCGTGGATTGTAGGTTATGAAATCAGATAATGTAAATAAATGTGAGAAATGTAGGCATTCGCCGGCTTCTGCGGGCTTATCCACCAATTATTTCCATAAGGCATTACTGGGAAACATTTAATTTATGCAGTTCGGATTAAGTGACATCAAAAGATTAGGCGCTTGACAAATATGGTGTTTAATAAATCAAAATTCTGCGTGTTTATTATGAAGCTACTAAATTAATGTTTGAAGTTATTTTTTCACTCATATTCGAATGAAAATGTAGGTAGGTGCGTTCGGTTTGAGAATTTCTCTCTTAAAAGCTCGCTTTCCACGAAATGCGATGCTCGAATATTGTACGGTGAAGGAAAACATCGTGAAGAAACCGGCATGTCCTAGAACTAAAAATTCGAAGACATGTGACATTTATGAGCCCGCACAGTGCCTGAGTGGTGGATTATGGCCCACTCACTCTCACGCAGAGAAGGCCCGTGTCCTAGCAGTGGGAACATTATAGGCTGATTATGAGTGAGTATTTATCCATAATATTATGATGACAAGTCAATTTCTGAACATAGCACGGACTATTGTACAATAAACCCAACCACAAACTTTTACTATTTTAATAAACAAAGTGCGTCGAAGCTGGGTTTGCAATAAAATCCGTCGATGAAAACAGAAACGCCACCAAAATTATTACCGAGTACCTTCTACTGCGATTTTTCTGTTAAATAGCCTCGAATTTAACAGCCTAAAATTATATTTCCTGCCACTGGTCGATACTCCGATAATAGGTTAGTACCTACCTAACCGATACCAAAGACAAACACCTGAAGGCCAATTCCTGTTATTAAGATTATGTCTAGACTTTAAAAGCGACTTTGAGCCGAGTTTGTTTCGCCGTTTCTTCTCAGGGGTAGTCAGATAGGAAATGTCGACTCCATCTAGCTTATTTTTTTTAATAATATGACGCGTGAAAGTGATTCCGACATCCTTTTTACAGAATAAACCATTTCATTTCACTAGAAACATTCAAAATCAGCGACAATCAGTGTTAAAGAGTTATCAAAAATGTTGGTAAATTGGAGGAACTTTTGAAAGATGGATACTGAGATTTGAATGCGTATCATAGAAATCGAACGCTCTTAATTCAAAGATACGGGAATTGCCCCGGTAATATTCGACCTCATTTGATTGGACTAAACTCTGATTTTTATGCTATACCAAAATGACAGCTGCTATTATTACATTAATATTATGTTGACATTAAAAAGGTCGATCGTAACTGTCATTTTAATCTAGCAAATTAAAAATTAGAGTTCAGAAGCGTCAGTAGGTACTGTTATATCTATTCTGTTATGGAAGCCATACAATATCAAAGAAAAAGTAAGGGATGACGAATTGACGATGCCTATTTAGAATATTTTTAATTATATCCCAAAATTGCGAACAGAATAATTTCAGCTTAAACACTATTACGAGTATGTTGAAGTACTCGTATCCAATTAGGAAGACGTCAAAACAAATTTAAGTTACGGAGCAGTGAATATTTAATTCATACCGATTTGTTAATTGTTTGTATCCGTAACGCGAAAAGCAATTATTGATAATCTTTCTTTGAGTAATTACGACTTGCTTCGATTCGGTGCTTTAGGCAGATATATAACGTGTAACGTTAAACGCGCAAAACCTGGAAACAGTTTGATCAGAATAACGAGCAGAATTAATTGAACCACTTTTTAATATAGGTCACATTTTCAAAAAAAAATCATTAAAAACGTTACCTTGTTATTAATAGGTCAAGCAAGCCAATGTCAGCGCGGCGCAGCGGCCCGGTGACGACTCCTTCCTCGATAAAGCGTCGTTGCAGACGCAAGAAACGATCAGAATGGCCAGTAAAACTAAAACAGCACATAAAACCTTTACAGTTTTTTTATTCACTTATTTTCTCTCTGAAATATGTCAATTGAATTAAAAATCAGTTGGGGTGTGTGCGGTTTTGCGCACTTAACGTTACACATTTTTTTTTTTTTAATCTTTATTTTTTTTTTAACAATTAGGGGTTTTTGTCCATTAAGGATATGTCAACCCCCATCAACGTTACACATTGTATATGTTAATTTATTGAGTGCTTGAGTGCTTGTATTATGTTTATATCTAGGCAAGCATAGGAGCAGTGGTGGCCCAGTGGTAACGGCTGCGACTTACGAGTTGTAGGTTGAAGGTTCGAACCCAGACAAGCACTTTACTTGGTGTAAATTATTTCATCATCACTGCTCTCAAGGGAAATGTTTTCAAGCTACAACGGCTGTACAGATTTGTATGAAATTTAACAAATGGGTAGACATCATGACTTGGTTTAGGACATAGAATTCTTTTTATCCCGATAATCCCACGGGATCGAGACTTATGCATGTGAAACCGCAGGGCGTAACTAGTCTGAAATATATTCAAGACTTAAACGGTTAAACCATCCATGAAAAGACTTAAACGGTTTACGTCTTGAAAATTTTTCAAACTCAATTCCTCCGCGACCTGTTCTTCTACTTTGTTTAATGTTCTGCAGGTGTATTCTTACTTGAGTAATAGCTTTAGTGTTCCTTGTTCTAGGTAAAGTAATGTCCGGCATGAATGTTTAAGTGAGCTAAGTTAGCTCCATCTGATGAAGACTGGAGGGATGTAAATCGTGGCATGTTATGTTGAGAAGACAGGATAAATGCTCGAGGGTTTAGTACTTTAGTATGATTTATCTTTTGCTAAAGATCTGCCTCGACTGCTTGACAAAATTTCGAGATTTTTTTTATTACAGACCTTGTTGCCCGATGCGATTTCCCATCGGCAAAATGTATATACTTTCATCCACTATTTAACTCCATGAATGGATGAATTTTGAAAATTCACTTTCGCTATATTAAGGAAGTCTACAATTTCATGATTCCAGAGTCTGGAAGCATGAAAGTGTAGATTCACGCACAATCTAAACCGTTGGGTCTGAAATCCAGACCCAACGGTTTAGATTGTGCGTGAATTAATAAATGAATGAATTTAAGAATTTTATTTATTTATTTATTTTACCATTTATGCACACACATATATAAACAGCCAAAAAAAAAACAGAAAAATAGGTAACGGTGAGTAATTAGAAGATATTAAATGTTAAATTAATATTAATGTATTATAGACATACACTTTCTGGAATAAATTTTCTAAATCAAAATCGGTTGTGGACTTTAGAAGAACAATGCCGTCATACAGACAGGTAGGAACATTAAATTATTAATAAGTGATTATTAAGAACTTAATATTTGCGAACTAA
Source organism: Eremobia ochroleuca (assembly GCA_949629135.1). Classification (NCBI taxonomy): domain Eukaryota; kingdom Metazoa; phylum Arthropoda; class Insecta; order Lepidoptera; family Noctuidae; genus Eremobia; species Eremobia ochroleuca. The sequence goes on from OX451389.1 coordinate 16,203,478, forward strand.
AGTAGATAAGTACAGACGCCAGCACACCAAGCTACCCGAAACTGTCAAATTTTCCCAATCAAATTTGAACCTTATGCTTCAGACATAAAGTTGAAAATCTATTAAAGAAATTTGATAGATCGTAGTAGCTTGATGTGTCTATACCTAAATATCGTTATGTCGAAAATACAGCAATTTTGAGGTAGGCTCGCCTAATGCCTATTAGACACCTCAAAATTGCTTAAAGCTTATATTGCAAAAGTTAGGTCGAGGCCTAACTAACTGCGTACAGTAGTGCTAGCAGTGTTAGTTATTAAACCCTTTTTCTCTTCTTTTTGCAAATAGATCCTACAAAAAAGATTATTTTCACTTTAATTTATTATTTATTTAATACTTCAAGCACATAAATGTACAGAGGCGGACTTAATGCCATGTGCATTTTCTAACAGTCAACCTTTGGGTGATACAGAGACAAACAGTGTGCAATCATGAAAATTGAGGAATAAATATTTTAAATATAAATATACGCATAAACCTATTAAAACTATAAATATAATATGTACCTAATTACATGTATATATGAGCACAAATAAATATACTTACTATACTAACAAGAAATAAGACAAGCAATGACGCCAATGCAACGAAATGAATGCCTATGGAATTAAGTCCGCCTCTGTACATTTATGTGCTTGAAGTATTAAATAAATAAATGAGAAAATATTAGCGTTGTGATGATACTGTCAGCTTCTTGCGAATGTGGTCGCGAACCTCAACTTTAATGGAAAATCGGTTAACCTTTTTCATATAACATGTTATACCTACATTTGTAGATCAATACTCCACATTAAGACTCGTACAGACAGGCGCGAAGCGACGGCGCGACGCGATTCTGCGATTATATCCATAGAAAAATTTCTATGGAAACGCGCGCGACAATTCCCACAGGGACGACCTGTCGCGCCGCAACATGGTTGCACCGACGATATTTGCGCAGCGGCCGCGACGCCATAAAAAATGTTCCTTTTGCATGGCGACGCGGCGATATCGCGGTAGCGGCCGCGATTCTCGTTGCTCTAGTGTTAAAGGTGTTGCGGCGCGATAATATCGCAGAATCGCCCCGCGCCAAGTCGCGCGATAAGTCGCGCCAGTCTGCACGAGCCTTTAACTGACCTCTATCTAACCCTTCAATTTGTGATGGTACGAGTATACTCTTTCACCCCTCATTCAAATTTTGGTATACCGTCTGCAAATTGCAACAATTAAATCTCAGTGTACAATGAGATGTGAGATTGAATTCAATACTTTTCGCGATATTCGTTTGTTTGTACAAAACTACAGCGTAGATTTTAATGAGGCTTATGTTACTATTACTGAGAACTAACAACAATATCTGAAAATAATTACATTATGTGGATAGCTTAGACTTGTGTTTATTCAATAATAGATGAAATATTATAATGATGAGCTAGTACCTATTATAATTTTAAATTAATGTTTTTGTTGTACAAAGATGTAAAGCATTACCTTTGTACGTACTAACTGGTAGGTAGCTATTCCTACGATAATATTATAAATCTGAAAATTTGCATGTTTGGATGTTTATTACTCATTCACGCAAAAACGGCTGAATAGATTTAAGGCTCGTGCAGACTGGCGCGACTTGTGGCGCGACGTGGTGCGGGGCGATTCTGCAATATTATCGCGCCGCAACACCTTTCACACTAGAGCGACGTGAATCGCGGCCGCTACCGCGACATCGCCGCGTCGCCATATAAAAGGAACATTTTGATTGGAGTCCCGGCCGCTTCGCGAATATCGCCGCGATATCGACGCGTCGCCATACAAAATGTTCCTATTGGAGTCGCGGCGCGACCATGTCGCGGCGCGACAGGTCGCCCCTATGTGAATTGTCGCGCGCGTTTCCATAGAAATTGTTCTACGAATATATACCGCAGAATCGCGTCGCGCCTGTCTGTACGAGCCTTTAATTGACATTTGGCACATATTCTGTTCATAACCTGGATTACCACATAAGATCATTTTTATTTCCGTAAATGACATAGCTTAACGACTGTTATCAATTTACATTTAAACTAGCTTCTGCATTTTTCATTTCTCTCTAGACTCAATTGTGAAGTCCACGCAGACAGTCGTAAGCAGTAGGTAGTGAGTCTATAATAAAATTCTATCTTCCCTGTGAGCAATTGTTAGATTAACAGTGATTCATTGAACGATTCTGGGTGTGCAGTAGCTAGCTAATTGGCGATTAGGTAGGTACAGTGTAATCATTTCAATTAATACAATTGCTTATTCACATGAATCTCTTCATCATTTCGTAATCCTGATTTATTGAGTAAGCTGATGCAAAGTTCACTTCGGGCGAAATCCACCAAACTTTCATACCTAGAATAAGTCTTATTCTAAGAACAAATTTTGATTTTTTGACAGTTTTTCTACGCTAGATCGATATTATGTCCATATTAGAAACGAAATTGATGTCTGGCAAGACGTCAGTTTTATTCCTTTTTTTTTCTTTCTTTTTTTATGAATTTGATGAAATCAGCCTTTAAGCTTTAGAACCTTTACTCGAGAGTAAAGTGTTTTCATAACCTACATATTATCTATAATATGTATGTATTTAGAAGTATATATGTATGTTTATCAGTTGTCTAGTACTCATAGCACAAGCTCTGCTTAGTTTGGGACTAGATGGCGTTGTGTGAAAGTTGTGGAATATTATATTATATTATATTATATTACAGGCGAAACAATTAAACAGTTCAGCATCTGCGAAATATGGTGCCTCCTGATGACAGGCAACAAGCCAACTAAAACGTATATTAACTAACCTGATGGATGGCAGGCTGCGTTAGTTATCCGACGCACACACGCCACGCCAGCCCGATTGCCTGCCGCAGCCAAGCTGAGCATACACTTCAATTATCCCTCGATAATTGTTAAGTGAACCAAACGCAACCCCCGAGCTGATATAACATAATTAAGTATTCGAATTAATATTGAATTTTCATTAGATATCTTCGCCCAAATCAAACAGGACCCAGCCTTATGTTTGACCCAATTTTTCAAAAAATACCATACATAGAATCCTGAAGGGAAAATATTTACTTTCTGCCTCAGATCCCTACGTTTTATCATTTGCATTTTTCATGACCAACTCAATTTAGTAGCTACCCCCCGTTTCGGGTCCGCCGTATCTGCTTGAAAGTGTCCTATGGGATTTCCTGAGTTAGTTTTTCGTCGTATAACCCGCTTGTAATATTCAAGAAAAACGGAATTTTGATATAGACCTGATTTCATTAAGAATTTAAATCTCTATTACGATACTAAAATTCGCAGTTTTCGAAAAGTCCTGTTTTTTTTTAAATGATTTTGGTGACCCGGTAAAAATGTTATCGTTCCACTTGTTTTTCACATCGGTGAAAGCATAAAAATAAAAAGTGAACTGGAAATCCAGGGTGGAAGTCGATAAAATACGTAGTACCTTAGTCTTGACACAAGCGAGGTAGACATATTAAAAGCACATTGACGTAAAAACAGGCTCTTGTAACCAAAAGCCCATCTAGCGAAATTGCCATCCGCTTGCTCATTACCGACGGAGCCAACCGCTGGATTCGATATCCCGGCGCACGTGACTAAAGGAAATTGAAATCTCTATCGGTTAATCGAAATATTGAATGGAATTTCTAAAAACAGACTTTTAATTATCCACCCATTTTGACTTGATCACTTCAATGAAAGCATTTTTTTAATGTTGACGGATTATCTATGAATTACGCCTACACTACTATTAACAGTGTTATTTTAAAACAGATTTGAGCCAAATCTTCTCCATAGGAAAAGACAATTGGAACCGCGCTCCTAGATTAAATTGTTTCATTAGTGCCCATGTAGATTTATCTATGTGGTTTTTTTTTTATGACTTAGTGTTATGACTGTCAAACCCACATCGCTGGTGTGAATCTTCACCCTGAAGTCATTCAATCACAAGGTATTTAATTGACCTACACACAAACAATCAGTAAACTTCACTTTTGATCCTGTCTTTACAATGTAACCAAATCTTCAGCTACGATGACAAACGAATTAGCCAAACAATATAATCGTTAAGAAAACCACTGCCTTCAACCGCTTCTGCTTACTCATACGCATGCGTTAGGTAGGTATGGGTCTACGCATACGTAATACGCAAACACCTTTTAGAAGTTGGCTGAAAATAGTAAAGGTGGAGATTTTATGATTAGAAGATAAGGTGCGAGGGTCGCAGCGTGTTCCGAAGCTGCCCTGATGAACCCCTCTTATTATGAGCCTGCACGACCTGCTACTTGAACACGTCTTCTTGCCACAATCTGGAGAGTCCTTTATTCCACCATTCGTTTAATTTCGCTTTTTTTCCGCTAAACATGCGTCCGGGTCACGGCTACTATGAACCGATATTGATCCAACAAAGAATAACGTACTAATTATTCCGATCAGATCATTAATTTCTGTACTTGGCAGCCAAATAAGGCCCCTATTAAATACACACGATAATAATTCTTGCGTAAAATTTGGAGGTCTATGTTTGAAGTATCTTGTTTGTAAAGGTTAAATTCTTTGCCAACTTAATTATTTGCTTTTCTATGGTTTGATTATTTAGCTTTCCGTTCTGTTCGCACAAGTTTTATTAAAATGGAGCGCGAATTCAGCGTTGTATAAGAACGATTATGTATGCTTTTCATGATGAGGGTCTATTTTACGTCCGTAGCCTGTGAAATTAACTAGGAAGCATTCACGTGTATAATCTGAAACGATTATAAATTATTAACGAGCTGGGGCTCAGACGAGCGGCCTGCATGACAGCAAGGTGTAAATGGAGGCAAATTCGTCAATTTATATGCGAACAGGCTGCCTTTGAGAAGCGATGACGCCTTTGGCACTCCAAAAATTCTATCAGCTTTCTCCAACTATAATTTTGTGTAGTAGATGAGGCAGTGTTCTCAATTAACATCCGTCAAGATCTTGAACTTTTGGATTCGTTTTAAGAAAACAGGCTTTGTTGGCTCTTCTCGGTACAGTCGTCTTTTCGTAAGAATAAATGATCATTGATATCTCAATACTTACTCAAATTAGATACTCTTCTACTTATACAAGGTGGAGACGACAATACAACAATGAATTAAACTATATCTAATGCCGTGCTCAATCTGCATAGGAAAATTCAATCAAATATATCTCACTATACAAGGTGTAACTTAAATAACGCACATCCTCTTAAGGGGTCATTGTACTCATCATTATGAACAACTTTTACTATGGGACCAAACCTGAAATCGCGAAAAAAAATCAGCTGTTCCCTACATTTATGTTCGCATAACTCGTCAAAATGTAGGGAACAGCTGTTTTTTTTTTTCGCGATTTCAGGTTTGGTCTAATAGTAAAAGTTGTTCATAATGATGAGTACAATGACCCCTTAAGAGGTTGTGCGTTATTTAAGTTACAACTTGTATAAGTCAGTATAGCTAGCCAAAGATTGGCAAAACCCATAGTCAACCCATCACTACTATTTATTTATTTATTTAATGCTTCAAGCACATAAATGTACAGAGGCGGCCATAATACCATAGGCAATTTCTACCAGTCAACTTTTGGGTGATGCGGAGACAAACAGTAGTAGGTGCAATCATGAATATTGAGGAATAAATATTTTAAACATAAAGATACGCATAAACCTATTAATACTATAAATATAATATATACCTAATACTAGGGGGAAGTCCCCTAGTGGCGGACACCTAAGGTTTTCGGGAAATAAAATAAAAACTGTTTCGGAAAATGTAATTTTATTTATTAATTAGTTAAGTTGACTAACTGTAGAATGAACACAAATTAACAAAAATGCAACTTCTGCATAATCTTATTCAAAAACAAAAATTAAACATTGGTGTAAAAAAATGCAATTGCTTGAAGTGGCACCTAGTACCGGACGGACTTCAGTTCGAATTCCTAGCACCGGACGTTTTTAAAATATCTGGCAATGATCACATATGTAGTCGTTTGACGACTCAGGAATGGCTGCACATTCTTCATGAGCCCAACCATGGCAGCTGGAGCACTGTATCCAGTAATTTACGTGATTCACTAAAACTTGTTCGTACTCGGGTGAGAAGGTGTTAGTGAATCTACCGATCTTTGGTTGCAACGTCACTTCTTCTCCACGTTTCAATGCCGATACCTTATCATGTAGAGTACTTTTTGGGATGTTGTAACGCAATGAAGCTACTCCCAAACTCAGTTCTTTTGATAAAATTTTATCTATCGCATTTTGTAAACTTTTTTGGTCCCATTTTCCTTTCTTTTTCTTCTCCTCCATTGCAACGTTTCTCTGTTCTTTTATCCTCTGAAATAACGTAAAAAAATTACTACTTACAATAAATCCAATTATTTACGAGAAAAATAATTTTTTTCATTGTCCGACGTTAAGGGACAACTTTTTGTCCGGTACCAGGACACAGGATAGTACCACAATTACGTAATCTATACGTAATCCGTTTTGAAAATCAACAAATAAAAATATAGAATACGAATAATAATGGAACCGTATCTTAATTAACAAATACCATAAAGACTTAAAACACCAAAATGTAGCTGTAACACTCACCTTGATCTTATATGACGCAGTATTTTTCCGCCAAAAGAAAAACTGACCGCTCCCGTTGTTGCCTACAGCGTCATTAACAAACTGCGTCATGTGACTCTGTACCGGTATGCCCCCCCGCGCCTCTTTCACACGTGTTTGAATCGTTCACATTCTAACTTGTCGAGATAATAAGAGTGTCCGGCGTTAGGTGCCGTCCGGCGTTACGGGACTTCCCCCTATATTAATATGACACTATTTTACTACTATACTACTATTTAGTTTGTTAGAAAAAGTCACTTATTTAATTTAGATGGTTCCAAAATACTCTTATGCGTTAGTATTGCCACAGTTTTCATCTATTGTCGTATTATCATCTCCACATTGTATATACTATATACCTACTTACATTTACAACAGTCACTCTTTAATATTAATATTTAATATCTGCATGCAGCAGAGCATTCATATATTGAATAGGAGTCCCTTCCAAACGTAATTTTGATATCACCCAAGTACCTATATGTTTATCGAAAACAATTTCCCTCGACGAATCACAAAATATTTGTGTCAAAATGTGTATACTGAAGCATTTCTTTCCCATCTTTATTATTTAATTACTGGATTTTTTATGGTTATAATAAAGTCTTTACGTGGCAAACGTCGGGGCTCATTAAAAATCTCTTTTCTCGTTGCTTGACTTTAATTATCCGTTTTCTTTGTTCGCTGGCGTTGGGCCTGTGTTGGTACACTGGCGAATAGTTCGCTGTTGTGTCCTAGGCTCAACGAAATTAACGTGAGGAAGAGGAGGAAATTATTGTTTGTTTAATTGATCTTCTGAAGTATGTTGACCTACTTGATTTATGTATCTACTTACACGCCATTTGCCTGAAAATGACTAACTTGCACACAAACATTCATCTCCTATTGAGCCTCTAAAGAGGACGAATTTTCAAAAATCCTACCTTACAGCTCACTTTCGTTATATAAGTAATTTTTGTTCAGAAATTCATGCTTCTAGACCCATCAGTTAAGGCAGTGCGTTGTCAGTCAGTGAATTAATTAACTTACGATTTTTATCAAGTAGATTTTCCCAATAAAACCTAAATAAACATGCTTTTTAAATCGTTTTTCACGTGTAGTAATGGCTAAAAATAGGTCAGCGATTTTGAATCAGAGGTCTTGTGCGTATAACTTACGATCAGTAAAACTACTGCTCTAATTAATGTAAGTTCTTTTAGTTTACAGTAAGTTAACAGTTGGCTCTGTGTCCAAATTTAACCACGGCTCAGCTTTTAAGTCCTAAGTTCACAAGTTCATTCAATAGATTTGTTAAAGAAAGAAAAGAGTTAAGTGTTTATTTACTACAAGAAAACTCCTCCATAATTCATCAAATAAAAGGCTTTAGCTGAAGAAAATATGATTTTCCATTCGTTCATTCCATTGCAGAATTATTTTTAGTCTATAAATACACAATATAATACTGAATTAAGTGAAAATAAGCCGACAATCTTTGTGTTGCATCGGATAACTAAACATTGATTAAATGAGAGAATATCAATTTAAACTGTACCTAACTGCTTTAAATACCAAGTATAGGAGGTACATAATATTATTGATTATTATTATTGTTCTCTAGAGATGGCAGCATTTACAAATTGAATTGTCGTGCGATTCTGTAACCATCTCACCGTGAGAGCTTGGGTGAAGTGAGCGTGGAGTGAGCTGTCATTCGCTAGGGATCAACACTATTAAGTGCTCACTTCACTTATGATTTCACGGTGAGATTTTTACAGAATCGACCGGCAGGTATTATTTTAATATCAAATTCAAGGTAGCATGGACACTAAGTTTTGTTTGTTTGTTACGTCCCAAAAGAATTCGAATATTTTCATCCATTCATCATCTGCCTAACCTTTTCCCAACTATTTTGGGATCGGCTTCCAGTCTAACCGGGTGCAGCTGAGTACCAGTAGTTTACATGGAGCGACTGCCTATCTGACCTCCACAGCCCAGTTACTGGGTAATACTATACCCCTAAGAAAGACTGGTTATCAGATTTTTGGGCTTCTGACTACCCGTAACGACTGTTAAAGATCTATGAATGACAGCCGAGACCAACGGCTTAACGTGCTTTCCGAGGCACGGAGTGGTCTTGGTATGTAAAGATGGTCACCCATCAGACCAACCGCGGCACGCGTAGCATAATCTGATCGATCGACTTGTACGGCTGTTATTATTTAGCCACGGGCCCCTCCGAATATTTTGATCCATTGTTAGAAATAATAAACACACTGAGATGACTGCTAAAATAGATTTATAGCAGAAGGACTGCCACCCCAAATAACGTAGGAGAAGATCAAGAGGATGATGATTTTCTGATACCCTTCACATCACAACGACTTCGGCTAACAACAACATCATTTGCTTGACTGACTAATATCTGATGATATTGAAAAAGAACTAAACAAAAGTCATCATCATCAGTTCAGTCGAAGACGTCCACTGCTGGGCTAATAAGCTTCCCCAAGCATCGCCATTTCGACCAATTTTGTTCCAGCAGCTTTCACCAAAAGTAAAAAGTATTTAATCAAAATAAACGTCAAATGCGAGCTATTTTCTAAGAGGACGACAGTCTAATGGTCAAAGTTTCGAAGTCACTCTGGTGTTAGAAACTATAAGAAACCAACGCAAAGTGCGATTGACCGCAACACAACAAATCACTTAGCTTCGGTTTAATACCTACTATTTGCAACCGACCACTTTTTACCGCCAACATTATTATTCTTCCGTTTTTCCTTGCTCTCAACATTTTATCAGATTATTGTTAGGTCGCACCACAACGATTCACTATCGCCCCTCCATTTTGTTTTTTTCGTACCTCATTTGCAAATGTTCGTTAATTAACTGCGACAATTATTGAATTTGAAGGAGAAAAGATTGAGAGAGCGAACCCATTTTGTTTTTGTCATTTTATGGGGCGTTTAGTTATTGAAAATGATTGATCCTCGAGGGGAATTCTGTGATAACATCTTGCTCCTCGACTCCAATATATCACGGAGTTTTATATTTTGTGAAGAACACCTATTTTAAACTCATTCGAAAAGTACTATCTTCAGAAAAGTCATTTTTCAAACATGATTTAAGGACAGATTGTGAGAGAATTATTTATCACTGTGGTCTTTAAAATTGTAAATATTTCCATTTCGCTCGATACTAAGTCATATAAAAGGAATTTTAAAGTCGGAATATCCCATAACGTGTAACGAAACCACCCATAAATATTCTAAAACTTCAATACAGGGTCTTATTTCCTGAACGCAGACGGAATCACTCGTTAAATCCCACAAAAGGTTCCTACATTTGTAATAGACAACAGAATTATGATAAAAATGTTCATGAACATCGCTGAATTTGAGAGAGCATGAGATAATTTTCGGCTCCATTTACTTTATTACATTTTGGTGGGTAACGAGCACGTAGGAGTTGAGTATCAAATATGTAGACATCCGCGGAGCTCCACTTCGGAATATAATCGTTTGTACTACACTTCAGGCAGGAAGTCGTATTCTTCCTGTGAGGTTAATATGTCATTGTATGTATATACAGACATACGGGCTTTTGCAAATGTTTGGCTTTTATGTCTGGGAGCTGAGAAGACACGATGTTTCAAGCGACCTTGAGGAAGATTACTGTAACGGTCTTATGCTACCGTGCACTATGAGTTTGTTGAGATTACGAATTTTCTCCAAGGATGTGTTAGCACAGGAAGAGTATAGGGATATTCAACTAGAAATATTGGAGCCGAGCTGCTAAGTTCGACCAACACTTTTTTTTTTAATGTTACCTCACGCTAGGAATTTCTCCTGTATTGTGGGTGTGTTTACAAAAATTTAAACTCACACACAAACAGCCAGACCCGAAACAACTAATTGTAGGTCATACAAATATTTGTTCCGTGCGGGAATCGAACCAGCGACACGCAGCGCAGCAGTCAATCGCTTAACCACTGCGCCAACCATGCCGTGAGTGAAACATTTTACATTATTTTGTAAGTAAGCAGCAGTCAAATTCCTATACAAATACTGACATACCCCTTTGGTTTCATTGAAAGGTTTCAGACTACAAAATGAGAATAGATCCTGGCAAAGAACATTTCCAGTCTTCATAATCATCACGCTTATCAAAGGTAGGTATTGCGCAATGGGAGATACTAATTACTAATAATCCTTATATTCCGAATGGGTCAATAGAAGGAATACCAATATTCAAAGTCCAATTTCGGGCAGGTGCATTAATTTGACAGTGGCGTACGTTGGAACGATCGGCGGCCACTTCAAATCCATCTGTAATTGATTGGGCCGTCCGTCTGTCCGTTCTTTCACGTCCCCGCTTTTACTCTACTAGCGGATTACCATGATTGGCATACCACGGCCACTAGATCATTTAACAGCCAATGGAATAAACCGATATCCGAATGACAACAAAGCTCTTAAAGGCAAATGATTCGATGAAAGAATAAATGTTTTATTGACATCGGCTGCTCACATTTCACAAAGGGGAAGAGAGAGATGTTTTTTAATATATTTTTTTTTTAATTTTCAGGGCTGAATGAAAACTTAGTGCAGTCTATGAAGTTTGTTTTTGAAGCAACTCTGAAATAATGGATTGTTCGAGATTTCCAAATCTCGCCTATTGCACGTAGGTTCGAGTCCTATTTTCTAGGTGTTTCCAGATTTTTTTACCCAGTCGTGCTTGTCTTCTTTATATATTCATATTTGTATACTTGGAACATCTTTAATATTCATAAACATAAACTTTTGTATTGCTTCCAATTTACGTTTCATCATCTGCCTAGCCTTTTCCCAACTATGTTGGGGTCGGCTTCCAGTCTAACCGGATGCAGCTGAATACCAGTATTTTACATGGAGCGACTGCCTGTCTGACCTCCACAACCCAGTTATTGGGTAATACGATACCCCTAGGTAAGACTGGTTGTCAGATTTTCGGTCTTCTGACTACCCGTAACGACTGTCAAAGATCTACGAATGACAGCCGGGCCCAACGGCTTAACGTGCTTTCCAAGGCACGGAGGGGTCTCGGTATGTAAAGATGGTCACCCATCCACAGACCAACCGCGGCAAGCGTAGCTTAACCTGATCGACCGACCTGTGCGGCTGTTATTATTTAGCCACGGGCCCCTCCTTCCAATTTACGTTTATTCTATTTATTTTATATATCGGATAGATAAAATAAAATCTGCACTAATCAGTCGAGTTGATAAAGATTTGCCTTCATAATTATTGTAAAAATAAGTCTACACAGAGAAATAATTAGATAAATAAATTTTTATTCGTAGAATAAAATTAACTTCTAACAGATTTTGTACGGAATAACGTTAAAAGTTCAAAATTATTTCTCGGTTAAAATTATCTGGCGTTGGAAAAAATCAGCCCTAAACAAAGGAATGCGTCAAGCTTCGAACGTGCCGCCATTCACAAATCAAAACGTACATTTTGATCCACAATCAGTTTTCCTATTCTGCCTCTAAAGGATTAGCAGGTATGTGATAACAACAGTAACTAGCGGTCTTATTGCGCTATTAGTGAGGCAGCATTGTGCTTTAAAACTTAATTACGGCCGTATGCGGTCTCTTGTGGGGACTGGGCATTCAGTGCTTTAGTTTGCAAATAAATTACAACTAAACATGAACGAAGGATTATGAAATGGTTTTGTTAAGTTTAAAACCACTGTTTAAAAATAAATTGATTTATGTTAGGTTCTTTAATTCATCATCTGCCTTGCCTTTTCCCAACTATGTTGGGATCGGCTTCCAGTCTAACCGGGTGCAGCTGAGTACCAGTATTTTATATACAGCCACTGCATGTCTGACCTCCACAACCTAGTTACTGGGAAACACCCCCTGGTAAGACTCGTTTGTCAGACTTTGAGACGATCCACGATTGTCAGCCGGGCCAACGGCTTAACGTGCTTTCTGAGGCACACAAGGGTTTTGGTAGATAAAGATGATCTCCCATCCGCAGACAAACGCGGCAAGCATAGCTTAACCTGATTAATCTACCCGTGCGGTTGTTATTACTTAGCTACAACCTTACGTAGCTACCTGTCTACTACCTTTCTGAGGTACCTATTCTATTATGATCACTAATCTATTTCTGCACTTTCCACAGTTACAGACAATTCTCCAAATGAAATCCATGTTTGAGGTTCTCAATACGTTTGTTGAATTATAGGTACCGGTACCTATACAGCGTGTAACGGAAGGGGGGTATCAACCCTGAAGGAGGTGAATGTGCTCATGAAACTCAACAACTTTCCCCAAAGAACATAGGTCGAAATATGAAAAAAAAATTTGGCCCTCCCATAGTAAACCAATCAGCTGGTAGTCAGTTTTGTAAGGGAGGGCCAAATTTTTTTTTCATATTTCGACCTATGTTCTTTGGGGAAAGTTGTTGAGTTTCATGAGCACATTCACCTCCTTCAGGGTTGATACCCCGCCTCCGTTACACGCTGTATAATGAAAAAAATGTTTATATAAACCTACTTAAAGAAATAAAACCATTTATAAATTTTCAAATTTGTTTTTTTTTTTTTTCGTAAGAGTGTGCGCAAATAAATTAATTGTACTATTTACTATAAATAAGAAGTAAAACTTAACACATTAAAATACAAATAATTATTTCCTTAATTAATTAATTTCATCACTTTTACGCTGTAAGATATATCCTATAGTTGGACGCAAGACTTTGCTCCCAGATCTAGCTTACGAATCGATTTTCTTAGACAGCTTCCTAAGCTCCAGGATAACTTCTTCGAACATTCATCAAGTTAAGAGTAAATATCTAAAAGTATTTATCGGAGCAGCATGTGGCGTGTTACTAAGGCAGCTATCATGTCAATATATTATGACGACACGGGTTTGGGTAGTCCATTCATCATAATTTGCCACGATCGTTCAAGTTTGTTTCTTGCGGTAAGCGCCGAAATTGATACGATGGGGCAAATATGTCTGCAAACTGTAGACCACTTTTATGAGTAAGTAAAAGGAAAATGTTTCTCTTTAGTCAATAGTTGCTCTAAATACTTAGCGGTTTTTGTAATTTATATTGAAACACTAGTGAAAGCTGAATATTTATGTTTAATTTTACAAAAAAATACTGCACAAATGCGGACTTAATGCCTCAGACATTTTCTTCTAGTCAACTTTAGGGTGATGCAGAGTCAAAAATGGCAGGTGCAATAATTATTATCAGCCCTTTGGTACGTTTCGTAACTTTCAATGAACATCTAACGGTTATATTACAATAACATAGGAAATGGCCATGATCACCGTTTCACGTGTCACGTTGTTTGTTATTGAAGAGTATTCTTGCAGAATCCTGTCGGTTCCATATTTAAGTTGGTTATATCATTAATAACATAGCTACTAACATAATTTGAAAGTTGCCCATACTAATACATATGGTAGTGTCCAAAATAAATTTTGTCGGTCTACAAATACCTCTGAGCGAGTAACAACTAAACCCAAACCGATAGCGCACATAATCTTCTCAAAAAGATTGAGCGTTATTCTCATGTAATTGTTTGATGAATGCACGCTAAAATAAATTGTTTGAAATTTAAAGTTTATTATTTTAACGGATTTATACAATTTATAAAATGATCCGAAACACACTTGGCAAACATGAAATTTTCCTGCAATCGGTTGAAATTAAATAGTCAAGTATCTACTTGAATAAAGTGAAAAGTTATTCATTTGTTTCAGTTGATCTGTTGAGTAAAATTAATTATTTAATCATATTCCGTCAAATTAATTTCCATTCGGGTAGATAAATGTAATTTTGCACAGTGCGAATTTAACGTTTGCTTGTAATTAATACAAGGGTAGCGTAATTGTTGTTTAATTACAGCATGATCTGCACGACGTAAAATAATGATGCAATGTAAGTTTCTACTAATAATAATATAATAATAATAATATTCCACAACTTTCACACAACGCCATCTAGTCCCAAACTGAGAAGAGCTTGTGCTATGAGTACTAGACAACTGATAAACATACATATATATTTCTAAATACATACATATTATAGATAAATTACACCCAGACAAAGAACAAATGATCGTGCTCATCACACAAACATTTGTCCTGGGTGGGAATCGAACCCGCGACCTTGCGTATAGTAGTCAGGGCCACTGACCACTAGACCAAGAGGCCTGCCAAACTACTACTAATTCTGTATGACTAATGAGTTTTTATGTATGTAAGTGGGGTGCTTTATTACCACCACGAGTAACAATAGGTACTTGAGTACCTTATACGTCCAGTGCGCTCTGGGCAGGCAGCACTACCAACCATACTGGATAATATTTTCACTACGGAATAAGCTTTTCTCATAATTCAACCTTTGTGCTGATACAAGAAGAGGTGAAGAAGCAATAATTTTGGTATTCGTTGGCAAAATGTTAAGACTGTGGTCTTTGCTGAAATTGTTACTGAATGCCGTTTAGTTACTCATTGTAACTAAAGTTCGGTTACTTAGTCTGGGCTAGAAGCAGTTCCTTATTTACTACTATACGACTATATTTTTAATTTAGTCTCATATTGGAGTGCATACAGAAAAGTTTACGAGACACATATACCTAAGGCGGCACGGAGTATATCCCTTTTGCCCCTTGATGTATCCAACCTTGTTCGTGTTGGGCATGGTGGGATACAACAAGTTGAAAACAAGAAGGTATCTGGCACTGGCGTCGTATATCCTTGCAGTGTTTCGGGGGTAACATAAATTATCCAGAGATAGACTTGGGTATGCCGGATGGGTACGTGCATCGCCGACGACGGCCCAGCTTGTTCGCGGTGCCGCTCGGTCGAACTAAACTGTTGGATAAGGTCCCTCTGACGCGAACAATGCGCACACTGCATGATTTTTTTTACCGTCTCCATATTTTTACAGGGTGTTCTACCCATGAATGTGAACAACTTTCACTATCGGACCAACTCTGACATCACGAAAAAAATCAGCTGTTTCATACATTTTGGTTGGTGTACAAGTAGGTATTGAACTTTTGTATTAAACAGCTGATTTTTATTTTTCGTGATCTCTGGGTTGTTCCAATAGTGAAAGTTGTTCACATTCAAGGATAGAACACCCTGTAAAAATTTTAGAGACTGTAAAAAAAATCATCCAGTATATTTTCTCATGTTCACTCAGCGAGTTCGCAAAGGTAACGTTACACGTGATATGTTTTGTAATTTGTAAATCTTATGTTTAAATTATTCCATGAACTTTTAATTACCTACACACTACCGAATTGAGACACTGTAATGGTAGCGTATGTATGTAATAAATAAATAATAAAAAAAATAAAATTGCGCTACTAACCTCAAAAACAAGCATGGAGTCTTAGTGATTATGGTTATAAATATACTTTCTCAGTCGAACATTGCAGCAGTCGAGGTATGTTGGGGAAAATCGTCGCTAGGACCGTAAGAATCAAATTCTGCGCCATTGTATTCTACCCCGACGGTCGGGGCAAAATAAAATGTTGTCAGCATTTAAGTTATTACGCTGTACTTTTATGAGGAATCAAAAGCGTCAATAATGGATAGGTTGCGCTGAAGCTCCAACAGCATCTTGGAAACATTATTATTAGACAAAGTCGACAGTCCCTTTATAAGGCACTGGGTACGGAGTCACGCGCCAATGTATGCTGAGCCACGTAATTTCTAGTTGTAAAAGTTTACTAAAATAGTTTTTAAGTCATTTTTACTAATACTATATAAATTGTGAGTACTTGTAGTCCAAAATCAAGAATATATTATATTATATTAAAAAATATTGCCAAACTAGCCGGGAATTTCATTTTTACGGTTTTATCCCAGCGCCGAACTTTGCCCGACATCCTCTATGTTTCAAGTTCAGCCATGTCGACACTGTCGTCTAGATGCTGCAACTAGCGACGATCAAACTATATTAGCTAACAAAATGCCGTGGGTTAAACTATTTAGTGCATCGACAACTTTGTGACCAGAGTATCATCGTTATTAGGAGTTAACCTTTACAAAGCGTGAACTTTAGTTCAATAATGTCATAACATAGAATCTACATTTTCAACTAAATTGTTCCAGTACATCAATTTATCACAAGAAAATTTGTAGATAGAATCCTGGTAACTTTCCATGTTTCAGGTCAGTTAAGAAATGCAATTTACCTGGCTAGGTTTAAGTTTAGACGGTATGCAATATCAGATTGGCAAGATCACCTAGGGTTTTAGATGATATTATCTTATTGCTGAGGACGAAAGAGTCTACTTGCGTTAGGGCAACTTCGGAGCTCATTTTATTTTCATCAATAACGGGAATTTTTCATTATTATCATATCATAACCATCAATAGCTGGCACGGAACTTTCCCAGTAACAAAACGTTCATCATAATACTATGGTTGGTAGACAAGTTGATGGCCACACTACAGGACAATGCTGTCCATTCTTTATATGTTCTCATTCTCATAAACCTCATTTACAACAACAACGTTCTTGGTTGGCAGCCAGATGTTACCGATGCAATAACAATTTCAGGAACTTCTTTCAGATTCCGAAATAGGCTACAAATAACTGATACTATTAAAGGTATAAACACAAAATAGTTAAACGGAGAAAGCTGGTAATGGCACAGGTCAGCGGCGCGGTGGTCCGAAACTCTGTCACATTTTGGCGTCTCGCCAACAACACGCTAAGATTTGTACCGTATCTTATTTTCATATTATAATAGCGTGCTTCGTAACTTGTATGAAACACGCGAGACAAATTGTGGCGGTCTAATATCAAGGTATCACATTATGTAGGTAAGTACATCAAGATCCATTTACTGTCAGTGTGGAAATGGGCTGAACCCTGTTATAAATAGTTAAGGGACGACAACGCTCTGGTTACACAGTTCGTTCATGTTACATGGAGAAAAAATTGTCAGTAACGCGATTCTCTGAGTGACAGAACAATACGTTTATTCTTCACGTTGTAGAAAATGTGACAAGAGATAGAAAGCGCCCGGGTAATAAGAAAACTTCAGGGCTTTTTATACTTCTGCTACGTATATTAAAATACCATTGTAGGAGGCTTTTGATGCATTCGTTCAGTGAAATGAGAAGTGATTGTTTTTTTCCTTTTTGTCAAGCTATCTAAAATGTGGGATTTTTATTGAATTAAAAACTCAAACAACCTTTAAAAAGTAGTTACCAATGAATGCATCCATTAGATTCAGTTACACAACTGGGAAAACAAATTAGCATTTCGTGGAAGCAATTCGAGTAGGTTAAATAATTCTAATGAAGAAACTTTCAGGGCTTCTGTTGTTAAGTACACGAACAAACCATAATAAAATCAGTCATCTCTCCGATTGTCCAAATACATGGAATGTTACCTACATTTGTTCAGCTATTTCGTTCAGATATCAGCTTTTGAGGGAAACCTCAAAAGCTGATATCTGAACGAAATAGCTGAACAAATGTAGGTACACGAAAGTGTACCAGAAACATAAACCCCCGATTAGGCCCGTTGATTAGTTCGTATCCTGATTTATCGGTTCGTCAGAACTCAGAAATGCAAGAAATGTGCGTCAAACATAATGACTATTGGATTGTTGTTACGTTGCATCATGTAAAGCTAATGATGAAGTCTTATCTTGCTAATATACGCTCGGTAATTTGTATGTCTAGCTTTTATTGCAATCAGGAGGTGCAGTTGCAAAATTACTCTTGGGCCCAGTTTGTTTGTCAAAATATTTAGGCAAGTTTCATCATGTTAGCCTAGTCGACAGACAATATTGTGGATAGTGCCAGTACCCAAATTAACAGGAATGTAACCGTAGTTTACGTGTTGAAAATAAACATGTGTAATATCACAGTTGATAGTGGGATGCCGTCCGACCGCACATTACACAAACACCGGCTTGACGGAACCATTTGTTAGGGCCGTTCTTTGTAAGCGTCTCGCTTTGTGATTCCCGTGTACATAGCGTGAACATTTTGACAAGTGGAATTTGTTCTGCAAGAGAGGGTTGGAAATATACATCGCGGCAATGATAATTTTGCTGCTGTGAAACTGTGGTACTTTGATTAAGTTCCTGTTATTAGTTAACTTGATGTTTTGGGTTATTGTGTTTCCGTATGTTTGTTAAAGTAATAAGTACATGATGATTAAGTGACAGTTTGTTTGTATAATTTTTATGTATATATTTCCTTGTAGTTATTATAAAACGCCAAGAACACAATTAAAACAAAGGGCTGACGATAGTTTTGACGTCTACAGTTCGCTTGTAATGTAAAGCATACACTAATAATTATTTCTCTCTATGTTAGAAGGCTACACCTCTTCATAAGAACGACTTCATAAGAAAGACTTGACGATGTCTGCATGCGAACAAGAAACTCTACGTTCGAGTGAGTAATTTTTACGCGTAAGCGACTGTGACAAAAAGTAGGTTCAACTCAACCCCCTCCCAAGATCAAACAACAAACAGGCCGTGAGTGTAACATGCACAATTTTTCGGACGTTTAATTTCCTCCTTTAAAGTTTTAATTCGAGACATAAAGCGTGCTTAAAAGCGTTGTCTGGCAAGTTTCATCATCGCGCAGATGCTTCGGTAGGAAGCTTACTTTGCACACAAAGCCTACAAGTACAAAAGGCCCTGCCTCCGCTCCATTTTGTGTCTGACAAGCCGGGAAGTCGCGGAATGAGACGCGTCAACTCTGTTATGACGTCACCCGTTTAAATGTTTAAAATTAGAAGGATCGAAGAGTGACAGGTGTTCAGATTTTATTACTCCTTGAGAAAAGCCTTCTTGGAAGAACTTTTTAAAAGTTTTGTGTTGCGATAGTAATATTAAATACATTTCTTTTTAAATTTGAAATGAGTATTTGGAAGTCGAACCGGCCGTTTCATATTTCACGTCTGGGATCAAAAGACCCGACTCACTTTCAGTAACTTACTACAAATAGGAAACAATAAACTCAAAAGGTTATGCGGATGCCGCCACCACAAATGCTAAATTGATTGCTCGTGGGGTGCTAAGGGCAATAAATAGAATCCGATAGTACCGACCGGCGGTTATGTCACACGCACCTGTCCGACGATTAAACTCTACCGTATCGTGCCGTCCACTATAATCTGCGACGTTTAATTTTGAAGTCAATCTTCAGGGATGACGGTCTATATTTACAGTTTTAACCCTAGAAACCGCTTTGGAATTTAATCTTACAAGAAAATGGATCATTAAAAATTTTGCTTCTTTCAACTTTGTCATAAAAACCAAATTCTTACGTAAATATATAGAAAACTAAGATACAAAATTTAAATCTCAAAAATAATTTCCAAACATCCAACAAGACTCGTAACTCGAATTCCACGAAACGGCGTTTACAAATGTAAATGTATTACAAAATGAACTGACGTACGCAGCTCAGCCCTAACAGAGAAAGATGCAGTGTTGTCTACTCCGCGTTATTATTTTGGCAATAATATCATATTATGCTTTCAGACGTTACTTCCCCCCGCCCCGCACCGGTACCCCCTCTGCTGGCAACGACGAGCTACAGAAATAGTATTAGAAATTCGTAGTCTATTATTGAACTGATACTTTCGTATTTAGATCATTGCTTTTGTATTTGTAAATGACTTAAACATCTAGTTGCGTTGTTCTTTGGTGTTATGAATAGGATGGTCGGAATATTTTACACAATTAAGTCGATGATCGATACCCGGAATCCTACACAAAAAGAGAAGACGTACAAATTAAATTTACTTTAAGACATAAAGATAGATTAAACATACCTACATTCAGATTAAAAATGCATTCCTCAAGTACCTATGTCATGTCGATAAAATGTATAATAAGTTACCAGAAGAAATAAGAAATATAAATAAAAAAATAAATATTTTTATTAATAAATTATAACTATTTCTATTAAAAAAAAGCTATTATAATACGAGTATAAACGAATATTTAAGTAAAATACTATATTTGCAATAAATACATTCTTAAATACATACAAGTGTATATTTATCAAGAAGATTATTTAATTAAACGTAACACGAATACTAAATACACAATAAGTAAATTATAAAATGCTACCTACTGAATCTATAAATTGACTCTAATTGTGATACACGTGAAACTGTAATAATAAAACATGATCTCATAATAAATAAGTGTTTATAATAATATTACCTAAGTAAATTTATAGCTTTATCCAAGCGTAATATTAGTATTTTAAGAAAATAGCTACCTACTTACCAACAATAGATTTATTTATGTTATTGTTATTAACATTTTATGTGAATGTAATTATTCTGTTTTCATGTATAATGTTATTTTAATTTTTTGTCTCTACGATTTATTTTTGAGTAATACTCGTAGCTATGTATCAAACAATAATTTTTGCCTTGCCATGACAGGTTACAACGGCTCTTAGTTCTAACCCTTTTCTTAACATCTTGTTTGTACCTAGTAAGTCTTATTTGGTTATGTAGGCTCTATAAACAAAAGCGTAACTATTCAATCTGACTATAAAGTCTATTTCTAAACTGTCATGACTTCATAGAATACGCGATATTCCTAACAATACAGTAAACGCACCACGAACTAAATATATAAAGTAACCAAGCAGGTACCATATAAATCAATTAAACACTACTTGGTAAAATGTCATAAAATAGGTTCTACCAATGTCACTAACTTGACGTACATACAAGCGAATATCGAGCGAGTTCATAAATTCGAAGTTGAGTTATGTTTTGGTCGTTCAGCGTGGAGATAAGAGGTGCGTCGTAAACAATACGCTTCCGTCTGTGACGCCGCGCGCCGGCAGACGCTAAGCGAGTTAGCGTCATACAGCCTATCCTAATAATCCTATAGCGTGTGGGGATTTTTGAGCGGTCAATATTTATATTTTACTTAGTCTCTTAGATCTTTGATTCGTTTGAAATTTGTTTGATCCTACCAAAGTGTGTTTTAAGAAATAAATGTTATGTTTTGGTAAGCTTTAGCGTGTCAGATTAGAGTTGCGTCGTTAAAAATACTTACGTTTCCTTCGGTCTGTGACGCCCGCTGACGCTAAGTGAGTAAGAGTCACATAGCCTATCCTAATAATCCTATAACTTATGGGGAACATTTTTGAGCGGTCGATATTTATTTTTAGCTAGTATGGCAGTAAATTAATTTGATCCTAGCAAAAGTATGTTTTCTGTGGTATTACGAAATAAATATAATGGTTTGGACGTTCAGCGTGATAGATAAGAGGTGCGTCGTTAACAATACGCTACGACGCCCGCTGACGCTAAGCGAGTGAGCGTCACACAGCCTATCTTAATAATCCTATAGCGTGTTGGGATTCTTCAGCGGTCGATATTTGTTTTTAGTTAATCTGGCATTTAATTGATTTGTTACTAGCAAAAGTGTGTTTTCTGTGGTATTAGGAAATAATTTGCTGTGTTTTGGACGTTCAGCGTGATAGATAAGAGGTGCATCGGAAACAAATATGTTTTAGTAAGTTTAGCGTGACAGATAAACAGATAAAGTTTCAGTACGTCGTAAACAATACGCTTCCGTCCTGTCTCTGATGCCCGGCTGACGCTAAGTGAGGAGTCACATAGCGTAGTTGCTCAACTGTGACTAATGAGACAAAATTATTTTGTCTATTGTTATAAATCAAATTTTGATTTTTCCACAGTAGCGTGTGGTGAACATTATTGAGCGCACGATATTTGTTTTAAATTAATTGGTCAGTTATTTGATATTGATTGTATTCAAGATAAAATTTACTGTTTACGACATTATCAGAAAATTCAGCATGACTACGCTTCCGCTTTAGATGTATGTACCTATTTTGAAGTAATTTAAAAAAGAAAAATATTTATTTTGTCTGGGTTTGGTCTGATGCTAAAAGAGACTACTAACAATAAAAGATAAAACTGGAAACATGCCTGAAGTTCTTAAATACAGATAGCCTTGTTCCCTAGTTTGCGTACAACACCAAGTGTAGATACAAAATACGACAAATTCCGTGACACATTTCTTGTCACTGTTACGAAGTGCGTGCTTGAGCTGCCGTAGGGAAGTGTTAGCGAAGTTTAGCATCCAAACTATCTGATAAGGCGTGCGTCATAACTATACGTCCCCATCTGACGCTGTGTGCACGAAGTTACGACGTTTTAAAATGATATGGGGACATTTTGTGCACTTCGCGACACTTAGATACCTACCCAGCATCCGATCTTCTTATAAGGCACAATGTTGTAACACTATAAGATGACACGTAGAAGTAGGACGACATGTCATAATCATTGGGAGAGAAAAAGAGAGAAGACGATAGACTTTGCCAACTAACCAATTTGTGACGTTCCACTTGCGGAGCACGTAAAAAAGACCTCTGAATATTGACGCGTAGAAGTGTCTTAAAAGATATATGAATAAACATCATCATCATCATCTGCCTAGCCTTTTCCCAACTATGTTGGGGTCGGCTTCCAGTCTAACCGGATGCAGCTGAATACCAGTATTTTACATGGAGTGACTGCCTATCTGACCTCCACAACCCAGTTACTGGTTTCTAGGTTACCTATATGAATAAACATTTAATTTAATTTTAATTTCACGTACCTATCTTACTCTTTTTACTTATATCTTATATCATTGGTGGTTTTAAGTAAAATGTTAAACAGTTTAGTTAAGAGTTTAGGATTAAAGTAGTTGTCCTTTCTGCTTGCTTTTTGTTGAAACTCACAGATTTTCACTTTTACATCAACATTTGCATTTACATGTATAATCTTACACATTTTTACAAATAAAATATATCTTTATCTTTATCTCTTCGTTTCCCATTCAGAATCCTATCGATTACAATCTGAATTATTTTGTAGGATATTGCTAATCCATTGCTTTATATTTTCGAAAAATGTATCTGCTTAGCAACGTAAATAATGCAATGAATGCTTTTTAACTGTCAAAATTCCATTCCATTGCTACGGTTAGTGTGTTACTCAATTACCCCGCTGTTTATCAGATTCTTCTCTTCTCTATAGATTTTTTTCATTTTTACCTATATGAGATAGGGTAAAAACCCGCCACCTGTCTTTGATTTGGATAAAGACCAGATCTATTTTATGACATATTATTTTAAATTCAAAACGGAGTGCAAAATTTATAATTAAAGTCGATTCGTCTTTGTTAAATGTAAAGTGAACTGCCTACTTTCACTTCGAAGATCGGAAGTTGAGAAGCGTTCAAAAAGGTCTTATCCATTATAAAATTCTTTAGTTTAGAAGGAAAAACTCATTTGAAATTTCAGAAGTTTTAAATGCAGATATTTTAATACAAAAAGGATGCCGACGCGCGTCACCCCGTATAATGCCTTTGTGAACTCCTTTTTTCAGATGTAAAAGTAGTAAAATGCTTTCTTAAATTATGATATGTATACTTCATCATCTGCCTAGCCTTTTCCAGTCTAACCGGATGCAGCTGAGTACCAGTATTTTGATATACTACCAGTATAAGATATGTAATACCAGTATATGATATGTATACTTATCTATACTAATAATACAATTGCTGAGTTATATATAATACCAGTATATGATATGTATACCTACTTATCTATACTAATAATACAATTGCTGAGTTTTTACGCGCTAAGCTCTAAAAATACCAGTAGGATTTGAAAGCTCAATTCTTGTAGAAGACTATAAGCTATATAACATCACGCTAAGACCCTTAGGAGCTGAGCAGAAAGAAAAATAAAGTCAGAAAGAACGCTAACCGAAAACGAAATAATAACGCAGACGGGCGATGCGATACGACTAGGAGGGTCTGAGGAACAAGAAATTTCACGCAGACAAAGTCGAAGGCTGAAGCTAGTCTAACGCGTGTAATGTAACGTCGACTGTAGAGAACTAATGTCTTTCCTAAAAGCATGTTTTCCATTCCGACATAAAAGCTTTATAGCCACATCATAATAAGAGATACTCCAAATAGTTTAAGATTCCATTTAATAGGACACAAATCTTTGTAAGTTTCTCAGAACCTTTATGAGACATGTGTAGTTAAATCTATCGGTTAAAACTCACAAATCGACGTTATATTTTAATTAATATCGACATTTATTGTTTTCAATATCGCTTTATTTAAAGTGTGATGAAAAGCTCATTCTGAGAATTTCCCGATACAGTAAACATTGGGAGCAACGGTGACCCAGTGGTAACAGTCCCGACACACGAGTTGTTGGTTCTAGGTTCGAACCCAGACTAGCGGTTTGCCTTGTTTCAATTATTTAATCACCACTGCTCTCAAAATGATGAAGAAAACATCGTAAGGGAACCGGGGAACCGGGGTAAGGGCCGATACCTGCCAGGGTCGCGGATTGTTCGAAAGAGTTACCGTGGCCCCTGGCACAGGCAACTGAAGGAACACGGGTGGGTTTTAGTCAGTAAAAGTCTGACAAACCCTCCCGCTCCGCCCAGCGCGGGAGAAGTTATTTGATAATTTCCCACCCAAAAAAAAAAGGAAACCGGCATGTCGTAGAACTAGAAGTTCGAAGACATGTGACATCTACCAATCTGCTCTGTGCCCGCGAGGTAAATCATAGCCCACTCCTTCTCGAACAGAGGAGGCCTGTGTCCCAGCAGTGCGAATATTATAAGGGGATTATGCTTATTCTTAAATATTGTAAAAATATGTTAGTTTTACTAACGAAAAGAAAACTCCCTCATAATTTTTCGCATTTCACTAGTCTTTAAATACTTAGTCTTTTTTGTAATCCGAACATCAATTTGATCTTCCACAGACGATCAAGATAGGCGTAGAACGGGCCAAAGGAAAATCGGGCCAATCTCTTTTTGTAGTATTTAATCTACGTAATAAGTAGTAAGTGCAAATACGGCTTTTGCATTAGGACGCTTTAAAAAAATAGTTTTTTAAGGTATAATCACATTGATTCATTACAGTAGAATAATGCTTTAAGTAATTGGAATTTACATACGAAAAATTAAAATTATAAACGAAAAGAAACTTTTTTTTTAATAATAACTGATTACAATACCTTTATTCTTATACTAATCCTTAGAAGGGTCCTTAGAAGGTGTTTCAGGTAAGAACGTGAACGAGTCTTACCTGAAACAAAACAAAATAAACATTAAGAAAATGACGTCAAACCTTACGAAAAATGTCTTAAGAGTTACAGCCTTCAGTAAGTAGTCAAGATAAAAAACTTTCATAACAGTAAGAAGCTGAGTAAAGCAAGTAATTTTTGTCAATCCAATATCTTGTTTCACTGGCAGAATGGCAGCTCTCTCGGAGGACGAAACGTTTTCAGGCAACGACGGATATTATAACTGTCAAACATCAATACAAGACAGTAACCGTGCTCCCGACATTACAGATTATTAAGGATTAAAAGAAAAAAAAAAATACTTTGGGTTTTTCTTGCTCGATTTTTAGATAGGTAGGTACGACTGTTTTAGACGGCCTTAACTTCAAAGGGCTAATTTATGTAACTTTTAAAGGTATTTTCTTTTTTCAACTTCAATTTTGTCGTGTTGGAATTTTATACCAAATGCCGACTAAAACTAATAAGTACAGACGCCAGCACTTCAAGCTACCCGAAACTGTAAAATTTTCCTTATCAACTTTGAACCTAATTCTTAGGCGATAAAGTTGAAAGTCTATTAAAGAAATCTGACAGATTATAGTAGCTTGATGTGCTGGTGTCTGTACACCATATAAATTACAGACATAAATATAGAAATTTTACAAAGGGTGACACAATGTGTGGTCTTATCGCATTATATGTAAAGTCTATATATGTAAAAATTAAAATGCAGGTACAACTAAAACGGGAATACTGGAAGTATATAGCGTGATTTTATTTATTTATTTATCCTCACACTGGAACGCCATTCAGCAAGTACACCAACAGAGCAAAAAATCACTTCATGTGCTGGCTTCCATCCATCCCGTGCGCGGTGGACATCGAACGAGCGGCGATGGATCACGCACGCTCACGCATCCTCAAGACATTTCTCCATAGCCCCATCACTCCTTCCATGTTACGCACATTCTTTGCGAATTTTTGAAACACAATGATTTTTCAAAATAAATACATTAAAATAGAAAAAACAGAGAATTTTAAGGTGTCATCCTGACTGACGGATGACAGTGAGATATCGTCGTGTGAACGTGATTTATTAACTGTAATTTTGAGTAAGTTTAGTATAATATTCTATCTAACTCAACTACGAAAGATGTCCGTCCGTCAAAACCGTAACGTTCGTAAGGTGTATATTGCTGTTGTAAGTCAATGTAAGCATTTGACTGTGTGTCAAGTATAGCCACGATGCTACGATGGATGTAGGTGAAACGCTGAGAGGGTTCACAACACAAATGTTCAGAGTCGTCGCTCGGGGCGCCACTCCACGAAACATCCTCTGTGCCAGAACCCGGTAACTATAAGTACCTATGTAGGTATGGGTAACAACGTCAAATAACTCGCAGAAGGCCTGTTTCTTGGCTAAAGATGTTCGTTGTTGTGTACGGTTATATTTTGTTGTTTGTTTTAGGATTTTCCCGATTAGTTTCATGATACAAGTGAGCTACCTTTCTCATTTTAATTACCGAAAACTCTGTTTTCTTACACTTCTTTTTTTAACACTTTTTATTTCGCAATAACGAAATAAAAAGTGTTATGTACTGAAAATAAAATCTGGTAATTCCAATGAATATTTTTGTATAGCAAATATCTGGTAATTCCGATGAATATTTCTGTATAGCAAAAATATTTTCAAATCATACCTCTAATATAATTGTTTTTTATTATTCAAAAGCATGTCTACGTAATTTTGAAATTCATGATAAAAAATCTGTATACATTGTCTCCTAATAACAAACAAAGTTACTTTTAGCAATAGGTTCATTCACACTGTTAATTTTAATAAAGTAAATACAAGGTTTGCTATTTTAGAAACTTTTCAAATTTGCAACTGGCTCCTGAAAACTGTCTAACATCGTAGCGCTACCATTTAAAATTTGAACTTATTCTGTACAAAATATATGACTGTAGACAGCTTACATCGTTACATCGCGATGAAGGTAGGTAACATCGTTACATCGCGATGTCAACTTTCCGAGCTTTTCACTGTAGAAAGTGAAGTTCTCTCATTTCCGTACACAAACATCTACGGTGAGAGGTCCTTGCCCGCCGCAAATCAAATACTGTTTATAAAATGTAGATACGATATTTTCTAATAAATTTTAGTTAGTTTGTAGATGATTTACAGGACACAAATAGATGAATTTATAAAAAAAAAGCTTCTTGTATAAAGTTTATAACGGATAATATTAGAAGTAAGACCTTATTAGAAGAGTGTAGGGAACTGACTTTCACAAGTTTGTCTTGCATTACCTGGAGTAAAAAAAGAAACGGTTTTTCAGAAATTAATAACAGCCGGTCGATTCTGTAAAAATCTCACCGTGAAATCATAAGTGAAGTGAGCACTTAATAGTGTTAATCCCTAGCGAATGGCAGCTCACTCCACGCTCACTTCACCCAAGCTTTCACGGTGAGATGGTTACAGAATCGCACGGCTGTTTTGAAATGTGCAAATTAAACAAATAACATACAAATATCTATGTAGGTAGGCTTTAGACTAAAATGTATTACCACATTATATTCTCATTTATATTCTTACTATTGTTATTATTATTATTTTTTTTTTTTTTATCATTTATATAAAAACCTTAAAAATACACAACACATTTTCTTAGAATCCAGCAACAAACTTATGGGTAACTTAACTAAAACTTAAGAAAATCCATAAGCAACTTGCCGAAACCTGCCTTCGCATATCGCGTCAGTTACGACATCGATTTTTAATCTAGTCCATTAAAGTTAGAGTGTCGGGCTGATTGCTCCATCAGGACGTCTAATGCGTTTACCAGTACATCACCACGGCTAAGAGCAATTTGCGCCTACATCTTTGACTTACCCTTTGTATAA
Source organism: Eremobia ochroleuca (assembly GCA_949629135.1). Classification (NCBI taxonomy): domain Eukaryota; kingdom Metazoa; phylum Arthropoda; class Insecta; order Lepidoptera; family Noctuidae; genus Eremobia; species Eremobia ochroleuca. The sequence goes on from OX451389.1 coordinate 16,232,160, forward strand.
TTGCTAAATAACCACAGGATTTCACTCACAGGTATTCGCTTGTATTGGGCACGTGTGAAAAGTGGCAAATGTGAGTTACAATAAATATTAAATTACTGTAAAGTTATTTTATTAACAAACAAGAATACTTTGATATACAACGTTATTTTTAATATACTGCAAACCTGAATGTAGTTTGTTCAGAATAAGTAACTGAATCGATTTCAATAATTTTTACACCATGTTATATTTTGTCCCAAAAATATTTAAAAATGGTAACAAGTTCGACACCGAGCGACACTAACTAATATTCGCAATCATATGCGCACAACACAGGTCACAGCCGGTTGGCCGGCGGCGCGTGTTAAGTGATAACCAACTTTTTGTACGGACAATCAGGTAACATAACAAGCTTATAACTTCGTGATTTTTCATGATACAGTTTTGAAATGTTGTACATAGATTTTTTTCATAAAAATACTAGACACGTGTTTCGGGTTTGCCATATACTAAAAATAATGTTGTATATACAACAAGGGGTGGAGACCTGGTGTCCTGAAATACAGACCTCACGTCTAGCTTAGGCACCAGTCTCCCACAGTATAATCATTGCTGTTACGTAATGTTTATTGATACCTCTCTAATGTACCTATATTGTGGCGAGAAAATAAATCATTATTATTATTATATATAGTAGGGTGTCCCAAAAAAATCAAAGTCGTTTTTTTTAAACGCATACCCTCTTAATTTTTTACTTTTAAGTCAAAACAATTATAAATAAAATTTTAAGAAGGTACGACCTCGGTAACCCGTGCCGACTTACATCAATACATGTCAGGACTTGCTCTCTAAGGCTGACGCGACCTAGTGTGTCGATGTGCTTGTGATTACTCATTATTTAGTTATAGAACTCGCGTTATTTTCAATCAGTCAACATGTCAGTGCAATTACGCAGCTCTAAAAGCGATATATTTTTGATAGGTGATGTAAAACATCAAATAACGGGTTCAAAACTTCCGTCTAATGGACAAGTTCTAGCAGTTTTATTTTACAATATCCGCGAAGTGAATTTAACTGTCAGTGAAAGCGCGAATCTCACTATTCGCGAGTGTATTATATATTGGGAAAAGGCGCGCATTCCTACTAAATCTTTGCCTAATTGTGTGAAAAAACTTGTAAACTTATATCAAGTTTGGAGAGACTTGCAAAAAAATGCACAAAAGACACAAGTCGTATTTAAGCAACGCCGTCAAGACTTTGTCAACAATTTAGAAAATTTGTTTGACATTGCACACGCTGTTGCGCTTCAATTAATAAAAATAAATGAGGATAGAATCTTTTTACAACGCCAAAGAGAACCAGGCCGACCTGGTCACTTAACAGGAGTGGATAAAAAATTTACTGATAGAGAGGAAAGAGCGCGCCTCAGAACTATTGAAGAAGAAAAACGACGTGCTAAATATTTGTCTGAGCTGACTCCTTCGACATCATCTTATGTACCGTTACAAGATGACTCATCATCTGAATCTAATGAAAACTTAGATTTACAAGAGGACGTACCGAAGCTTGTCGAGAACACGCAACCCAGCAAAACACCTCGGCGGAGAGGTTTTATTACTCCAAAGTTAGTAGCAGCGCTAGATAGGTGTCAATTGAGTATGAGAGATTCTGTGTTCATTCTTGAAGCAACTATTGAAGCACTTGGATATAATATTGATGAATTTCCTATAAGTAAGTCTTCCATCCAAAGAATTCGCACAGAGAAACGGAAAGAACGCGCTGAAGCCATAAAAAATGATTTCCAAAATAAAGTACCGGAAGTTGTGACTGTTCATTGGGATGGCAAGCTTTTGCCTGCTTTAAATGCTCGGAAATCAAAAGAAGAACGTCTTCCCATAGTTATTTCTTATGAAAACAAAGAACAACTTATTGCTGTACCAAGACTAGAAAGTTCTACAGGAAGTGAACAAGCACAGGCAGTTTGGAACGCGATTGTAGACTGGAATTTAGAAGACAAAGTGCAAATTCTTTGTTGTGACACTACTGCTTCAAATACAGGTCGTATAAACGGCGCCTGTGTGCTTCTTGAACAAAAACTGAACAGAGAAATGCTTATTTTCGCTTGTCGACATCACGTGTATGAATTGGTCTTAAAAGGGATATTTGAAGCAAAAATCAGTCAAGTAACTACAAGCCCTGATATTCCGCTCTTTAAAAAGTTCCGAGAAAACTGGAAAGGTATTCATGCTGATAAAATACAGAACTATAGAGAAAAACTTACACAGCACCTGACTGACATCGAAATTGACAACTTGCTAGAGTTTTACCGAACTGAACTGACAAAAGAAATAGTCAGAGATGATTATCGAGAGTTAATAGAGCTTTCTGTGATATTTTTAGGGGGAGATATCGAGAAAAAAATTAAAATCCGACCTCCAGGTGCCATGCACCAAGCTCGGTGGATGGCGAGAGCGATTTATTCCCTGAAAATATCGTTACTTAGTGCTCAATTCAAGATCACAAGCAAAGACAAGGCGGCATTGATTGACGTTTGCTTGTTCATCGTAATATCCTACGTTAAACCATGGCTTCAATGCACTTCAGCAATAAAATCACCTTACCAAGATTTGTGCTTTTTGAAATCAATGAAGTCTTACGAGAAAATTGATAAAACGATCTCAAAAGCAGCCTTGCAGAAGATTACTCAGCATTTGTGGTATTTAACTGACGAAGTTTCTATATTAGCACTGTTTGATGATGATGTGGACCAAGAAACTAAAGTTAAAATGGTTCAAAATTTAACCAAAGAGAAAGAAAGAACTCATGGAAAACGATACATCCCATTGAAAGAAGAACTTTGCGGTTCATTGTATGGTAAGTTTATTATAGAACATTGGCATTAATAGTAAAATAAATTTTGACTTTCATTTCCTGTGAAAGCATATTTTTTTTAACACTCTTATGTTATTTTGTTTCAGAAAAAAACATCTCTGACTTCATTTCAGTAAAAAGCAAGTCCTTGTTCAACCGCCTTAAAATTGAAGACAGTTTTCTACATGAATGTCCTACTTTGTGGTCAAATAATGCTTCGTTCCAAGAAGCCAGAAAAAAAGTTTCGGCACTGAAGGTAGTAAACGATGTAGCCGAAAGAGCGATTAAGTTAATGCAAGACTTTCATGGATTAATCACTGTTGAGGAGGAACAAAAACAATTTTTATTACGTTGCGTACAAGAACACCGCAAAATTTATCCTGACTGTAAAAAACAAACGTTAAAAAGAAAATTTGAACAATAATAATATTTGTTAATGTAAATGAATAAATAATATACAACTTGGGTGTACTGGAGTTTTAATTAAGAAATACAAATTAAGTTCTAAATTCCTCCTACAGTAAGTCAGTACAAATTTTCATGTCAAAACTTTGGCATCAAGTCGGCACGGGTTATCGTTATCCAATCGCAATAATATTTATTATTTGAGTCAATGTGGTCAATCAGAATAAAAATATAGGGTATGCGTATTTGATTTCGCAAAAAAAAAAAATCCCTTGTGTCTTGGGACACCCTAATATATAGGTTTGCGCAACAGGGCGTCAGAATAAATGAAACGAAAATTACCAAAAAAAAAAAACAAAAGAATGTGACGCATAAGCATAGCATATTCAGCCTATAATGTTCCCACTGCTGGGACACAGGCCTCCTCTCTGTGAGAGGGAGTGGGCCATTATCCACTACGCGGGCCCAGTACGGGTTAGTGGATGTCACCTGTCTTCGATTTTTTGGTTCTAAGACATGGCGGTTTCCTCACGATGTTTTCCTTTACCGTGTACAGAGCAGTAGTGATGAAATTAAATACACAAAGTGTAATTTCTGCCTGGGTTCGAACTCACTCGTAACTCGGGGTAACCACTGGACCAATACTGCTCTCGGCAGCATTCAGCATTTTGGGTATCAATTCATGAAAATTAAATAAATTCTAACAATAAGTTATATCTGCTTAATTCAATTAGAAACTAACAACTAACTTATGCATACAACCGTTTGCAAATGACCGATCCGACATATTCACTTAAGACTGAAACTTGTAACTTCATAAAACGCGTTCCATAAAAGCTTAATCAGATAATAAGTTAACTCAAGTTAGCATACTTCCATATTGTAATGAGAATGCGAAGTTTCTAGACTTACATGCAAGAAGTGGAATGAGTTCCGTGATCACTTTATAAAACCTGTTACGTACTGAATTTTAATCTAGAAATCACTTTCGGAAGCTGATACACATAATCCAGTAATAAAGTTACGATCTATGAATTAAATGTTTGAATATTTATCTCTACACTAATACTAGTATTGAAGCTGAAGAGATTTTGTTTGTTTGAACGCGCTACTCTCTGGAATTTTCAAATCTGACTGGGAGCAGTCAGATTTGAAAAAAATATTTTTGCGTTTCATAGCCCAGTTCTTGAAGAAGGCTATTTAACATCACGCTGGGAACTTGAGCCGAGCAAAAATAAAAAAGGGGAGAGTTCAATGAACACTAAGTGAAAACGAAGTAATGGCGCGGGCGATTTTGCGTTGCGACGGAGTGGGTCGGGGACATAAGAAATTTCACACGGACGAATTCGCAGGGCAGAAGCTAGTACTCAATATAATTATTGCTTTCCACAAAGTTAACTTAGATGATAGGTTTTTTACAAAGACATGATCATTTTGGATCCTGTTGGGCACAGCAAATCTCATCTCAGCCTAGCCCTTTCCCAACTATGTTGGGGTCGGCTTCCAGTCTATCCGGATGCAGCTAAATACCAGTATTTTATATGGAGTGACTGCCCATCTGACCTCCACAAACCAGTTACTGGGTAGTACGATACCCCTTGGTATGACTGGTTGTCAGACTTTCAGGCTACTGACTACCCGTAACGACTGTCAAAGATCCACGAATGACAGCCGGAACCAACGGCTTAACGTGCTTTCCGAGGCACGGAATGTGAAGATGATCACTCATCCATGGACCAAGCGCGGCAAGCGTAGCTTAACCTGATCGATTGACCCATGCGGCTGTTATTACTTAGCCATAACTCCCTCACCCCCCCTACTTTGCTGTCGGCACAGCAAAGTAGGATAAAAATAGCTTTAATATGACTAATTAGTTGTTCTGCTATATATTATATAATTAGTAAAAGAGAGGTATGTTTTTATTCATGGAATGCCCTAAGAGAAAAACGCTGTCATATCTATTTCGTGTAAAATTCCTACCAGGATTTCAAGTTATTGCATTAAAAACAAACATTTTCCTCTTTGCGTATACTATCATTCGCTTATTAAACGGGAAGAGAGAGTGGGATATTTTGCCGAAAACCACACACGCCAAAATTCTGTTCAATTCGAGATTTTTCCAAAAGTCAGATATCACAAAATAAGTTTGTCGAAACGTTCGAAACTTTATTTGCTTGCTTTGTGACAAGGCTTCACGGAAAAATCTCATATTTCCGATTGATGTGCCTTTCAGAGCGCAGATTGGTATCATATAGGAAACTGCAGAGGACACGTTAGACGGAAAGCCGTGCAAACAAACAAAAATAACACAGCTTATCGCATTAGTATGACACCCAAATGGATGGAAAGATATTGTTAGTAGAACACTCTAAAACGATGAACAGATTGGAAGAACTTACAGAGATTAATACTGGCATTTTTTTAATAAAAATGTACTTAAGCCCACTTGAACCACAAATCGCTCAGTTTATTTAGCGCTAATCGAATTTAAAATATCGTTCTATTTCTGTCAATAGTTTCAAGATGACAGAGACAGAATTATGTTTTAAATATGTTTAGCGTTTAATGCATTTAATCACAGCGGTTCGCTAAGCAACCATGCAGCTGACGAACTTGAGTATGGCACCAGTGGGCAGTGCAGAGCCTGCAAGAAGGTCGAAACAGCAGCTCATTTGCTGCTAAGCTGCCCGGTCGTCGCCAAATACAGGCCAAAGTGCTTCGGTAACCCAGGCATCCTACGTGAGATTATCAGTAACACCAAAGCGTTGCTGGTCTTTCTTGAGGAGCTGCGGTGGATCGAATAACCGATTTTCCCACCTGTACGCAAAACGCGCTTTAACGTGGAGTTGCGGACACCAGCCCGTATTACCTATTACCTATTCATATATTTAAAGATTTGTGGTGCAAATGGGCCTTAATGTTTATCTACAGTCTTCTTGAGAGCCAGACCTCGATAGCTACAGGAAAGAAAAGTCTTATGTAGTTTTTCATTTATTTTTTTATTTATCCCACTGTCCCAATGTTGAGCAAAGGCCTCCCCAATTCTTTCCAGGCATATTTTTGCAGAGTCACCTTGATCCAACCCTTGCGGTACGTGTTTAGGTCGTCTCGCCGGTTTTTCACTTGGCCACACTTAATATTGCTCCATGAATTTTGAAAAAGTCTAAGTCCAGGTGTTTTTGGTAAAGGGTTCAGTTAGAAAAAGAAGATCACTAGGGTGTTAGGTAATTCCTAGGGAGAAAGAGAGCTCATTTTATCATCAGTATACTGCATTAATACACCAGCTGCAAGTTTAAAAAAAAATCATCAATACAAGACCTAAAAACTAGTTTCGACTTAAAAATAAGTCTGAGAATACACAAGCCACTGATGTTATTTTTTGAGACTTGCATCCGTTGTTAAAGTGTCGTTATTTCCGAACATGACCCGACAGCGACTAGGTAACAAATCTATTTCAACTTTTAACAGTTTCAAAGAAACCCGATTTATATAATGTCCTCTTCATAGTTTACACACGTTTTAAAATCATATAGGACGTACTCTTTCCGGACATTGGTATTGTTTATTTTGAGCGAATAAATATTTCATTTATTTTTCATTTGTTTTGAATAGTGGATTACCGTCACGTTTTGTATTTGTATTATTTTATCACGAGCTGTGAGTTTGAATGGAATCACTTTTTTTTGTAACGCATTATTAACGGATAAAGAGAAAAACTAGAAAACAAGAGAAACATTATGAAATATTTACAGTTTTACTTTACAGAAAGGCAAGTAACATCTAAAGGTTGATATGAAAAGCAAAAAAATACAGAAAGTTCAAATATTCCTAAAATGGGTACTTAAATGCCTGAATGTTCCAGCAATGTATAACATTAAACATTTCCAAAGAAAACACTGATCTTTTGATCCCTGCCCTCTTTGTGCGTCATCGGAAGGGCTGGATGATAACATTTTTATTTTTTCTTTATCTGTGAGTTGTTTTCATTTCATCTGTGAGCCTTTTGCGATTATAATGTGAATCACGTATATCAGAACTGCGAGCAGGAAACTGATTTTTATTAATAATAAATTCCGGAATGAAGGATTTAGGCCGATTGGCTGCATCGGTCGCTGTACCGGACGATATTTCAGTTTTTTTTACATGTTGTAAAATATTTTTAATTCCTTTGTGAACTTGTGAAAGCTACATACAATATTTCTGTGCATTCATTTTTGATGAAATACATATAATTTATGATTATTCCGTTTTAATACTTATAAAAGCAATAATTACCTACAAACAAGGACATCTCCAAATTATTGCGCAGAATTCGAAACAATTCTTGAGAAGTTTCATCTGTTCCAAATGTTATTGATTTTTAATTTGGGTTGTTAATCTCGATTGCGCGATCCTATTATTAATGGAACAAGGGCAAAGGGCAGCTCGGCACTACATTAAACACCTCGAAAGGAACCGTCAAGGGATAATGGTCCTTATTTACAAAAAACCGACACGTACCTTAGGAAGGAAACTCCCTTCAAGGGGCATAAAATATGATTTCACCTGGCGTTACATTCAAAGATGAAAGAAATGGGGCTGTTACAAGTATTTTATTTTATGTTGATTTCATAAAGTGGAAAATGTTAAAATTGGACGTAGGAAATGATTTCATGAAATTCAGTCATCCAAACTTTTTGCTTGGGTATTTCGAGACGAAGTATTTTGGTTCAAAACAAATACCTAATATTTATAAAATGAGTGATCATTAATTTGAGATGCAATATTAGGTAGGTATGTAGGTTGTCAAACATATTATTATTATTATTCTTTTTTATACTTGCCCTTAAATAAAAATAGATTTTCAGCTGGCGCCATACTACTTTTTTTTTAAATAATTTTTATTAATGACCATAGATACAAGTCTTTCAGTCGCATACGTAGATGGGTTTAACTTAGGTAGATGTAAGCGCCACACTACATATATGTATTATTACTATACAAATAATTTGACCTTATATTCCCCAATTTCGTCACATTTGTTCGGGAATACACCCTTACCTAGCGATTGTCAAGGAAATCCGGAACTATTTTAATACAGAATTTATAAGCAAACCCCTTGCAATCTGGCTCAAGGGGATTACAAAACCGTGTTCATGGCCCACCTCCCTTTGATTGAATTAAATGTATGGAAAGTAGGCATCAGAAGGATATGGGTTAGTAACTGGTTCTAATATTTATGAGCTCAGAAATGAGGAGTTTTTCTACTATTCAACGTGTGTTTTCGTGTGCTTTATAACTAAACCTATATGCTATTTATTTAATAGAATATTTAAATTCATACTCATTAAATAAAGAATATTTAAATATTTTTATAAAAAAAATATTTAAAAATATAAAGTAATGTGGTCCGTCGCAGGGAAGCAGGATCTTAGCTACCGGTAGTTGGGGCTCCAGAGACAGAAACCTCCTCACGATGCGAGCCGTATCCAGGAGTACTGCCTTCTGAATCTTCTTCTTGATCCAAAATCCAAACGTTAGAATACTCTTCATTATGTACGCCGTAATATTTCCAGTAAATGGGCGGCCTTATCGCTATAAGTGATCTTTTAAAGAGAGTACCATTTCTCAAATCTATCGAAAAAGCAATACCTAAAAATATTGCTTCAAACGCAAAACAAAACGCCTTTTCATGATATTTTATCCGTCCGCGCAAATCTTTCTAATGTTCCGGAATGGAAAGTAACGTTTTTGCTAATCCATTTGGCTTCTGTAAATTGTAGCTCAAAAATATCAATTGGCGAAATTGAGTAACCAATCAAGCATCAGAACTTCCACATCAAATAGTAAAGTAAAATTGGTTGACAGTCTTAAATGCCTCTATATCTACTTAAATGCCCTATGACTCTTCCCCTCTTTTCGATGACCACAAAAAAAAAAAAAAAAAAAACAGTCGATACCCATCGCGTCTGAGGAGTTTAGCTAGTCAATTTAAAATAACCCTGATGCATGTACAGACGCCAGCGCATCAAGCTACGCGAAGCTGTCAAATTTTCCCAATCAACTTTATTAATTATTTTGTATAAATGATCGAGGGGTCCTGGCTAAATAATAACATCCGCACAGGTCGATCGATCAGGCTAAGCTACACTTGCCGCGTTTGGTCTGTGGATGAGTGCCTCCGTGCCTCGGAAAGCACGTTAAGCCGTTGGTGCCGGCTGTCATTCGTAGATCTTTGACAGTCGTTACGGGTAATCAGAAGCCCGAAAGTCTGACAACCAGTCTTACCTAGGGGTATCGTATCACCCAGTAACTGGGTTGTGGAGGTCAGATAGGCAGTTGCTCCATGTAAAATACTGGTATTCAGCTGCATCCGGTTAGACTGGAAGCCGACCGCAACATAGTTGGGAAAAGGCTAGGCAGATGATCATCGTGTTTGAAAATAAAAACTTCATAAACTTCATTTTCACTTCTTCATCTGTAATCTATTCAACTGGTAGTTATTATAAATAACTACCAGTTGAATAGATTACAGATAGTATCGATTACCAGTAACAACACTGTTAAACCAATTAAAATCGTCCTTGGAGTCACCGAATTATCACGGTGTATCAATTAACGCCTAACATGATCAAATATCCAATCTAAAATGAAACTGATATAACTAAAGTTAGCTTTAGACACCTACCTGTTTAACAGTAAATATTTACCCATTAAATACCCAGTACAACACTATTGTTTACAAAACTACCTCTGTTGATAATAAATACGAGTTTCATAGTTATGCCCAACTTCGATAAACTTGTTAATTTTATCTACAAGTTGCCTTCTAGACTGATAGCCCGCGGGGCTCAGATCATAAACATTTCAATTAATTAGAGTTGCCTTGTTACAAGGAATACAAGGCCATCTGAGGGACGGACCTTTTGATTGTCCCTTTTGACGAACTTAATGTTTACATTCGAGAGTTCGCACCCTCATCAGTAGCTATCTCAGTAATTGTATAGTCATTTGTAATTATATTAATTAAACGCTTGTGTTTAAGGTTCATAAATCGTGGATGATTAGAGCTATTGGGTACTATTAGTACAATGGGCGAATCAGTGTGATTATCTCGTTCACTTTGTTATTAGAGTACTTCTGGAACAATAAAAGCAATTACATAGATGTTTGGAGGCCGATAATTTTCTTTGTAATTTTCTTAAAATTCGTGTCTCTTGAAATTAGTGCCTTTATTACATCCGAAACTTTAATATTTATTCATTTAAACAGTATAAATGTTTATGAAATATACTTTAAGTGAATAGAAAAGACCTCATTAAAAATTTGTTTTGGTAAAGTATGCGATAGGGTACTTATTTCCTTGTCGTTACGTTGATTTAGCATATTCAGCCTGTATTGTTTCCACCACTGGGACACAGGCCTTCTCTTGGTAAAAGGGAGTGGGCCATAATCCACAACTCGGGCCCAGTGCGTGTTGGTAGATGTTACATTTCTTTAAAATTTTGGTTCTAGGATATGCTGGTGTCCTGCCGAAGTTTTCCTTCACCGTTTTGAGAGCAGTTTGATGAAATAATACACGAATTTACACGAAGTAAAGCGCCTTTATGGGTTTGAACCTACAACGCGTAAGTTGCGGTTTTTACCGTTGGGCCACCACTGCTAATTTGATTTATTTAGTTTTATTTATTTTAGGTAAAGCCATTTGAAACAACTGATACACAGAATTACAATTATGGTGATTTGAAAATGCGAAGAATTTAAGTTGACATGAAATCTGCGCAAAAACTCATTTCCTTGATTACGTTTAACTGTTTCTCTTCCAAAAAAGGCTCTAAGCTGCTCATTTAACGTTATCAGTTAGACTAAGTCCACAATAAGTTCTCAAGTACTGAACACGTCACAAGTTAATGTAAATGAACCCAGGAGCAACTGCAGGTGTGCGACTTGGGCAAAGTTTAAGCGATCTTATGCCGCCGAGCTAGATTTGTGTCTTCAACGTAGACACACGACGTAGTGTCGTTTGTGGCGCCTTTATCAAGTTTGTGTGTTGGTTTTAAAACATTTGCTAGTTGCTGCCTGCCTACTTGTCTCGAAAGTAAAGCAAGTTTCTACACAGAAAATGTGTTAAAAAGAGATAAAAGAAAACAGAGGGTGTGTGCTTATGACTACACGTCAGAAGTCGGAACTTACGACTGGAGCCAAGTATTGTAGGTATATCAGAGTGACAATTCTCGTAATTATTATAAGAACGTTCACAGTCTGATATTAGTCTTAATCTGTCAAAAATACCTCTAATTTCCCTATATTTTTCGCCGTGACGTTCTGAGACGATGAGAGCTAGATTGAACTAGATTTTGAACGTTTTTAATTACTTGAATTAACGTTCTGGTATATGCGATTTACAGCCGAGAATACCCGATTCAGCGTCACCGGCCCTAGCGTAACGATTCAAGATGTCATTCATTATTCAGAAAGAGCGGAAAGAGCGCAAAGTGTGCCTAAATTTAAACGTCAAAAAAAAAAATTGAAATAATGGGTCGATAAGGGGATTGAAGTCGCGTAATAATACACTTTCAGGTTTTGTGCTCCTCGCATAAAACGGATTCCTGCGGCCTTCAAAAGGTCGTCGGTCCACCTAGTGGGAGGACTTGCAACTCTACGTCTTCCAGTACGCGGTCACCACTCCAGAACCTTTCGAATCGGTCGAAGTGGAGGTGCTTGGGGGAGAACTGTGTCCAGCAGTGGATATCTTACGGCTGAAATTATGATGATGAATACTCTTTCAGTATCATCTAGCCTTTTCCCAACTATGCTGGGGTCGGCTTCCAGTCTCACCGGATGCAGCTGAATACCAGTATTTTACATGGAGCGACTGCCTATCTGACCTCCACAACCCAGTTACTGGGTAATACGATACCCCTAGGTAAGACTGGTTGTCAGACTTTCGGGCTTCTGACTACCCGTAACGACTGTCAAAGATCTACGAATGACAGCTGGGACCAACGGCTTAACGTGCTTTCCGAAGCACGGAGGGGTCTCGGAATGTAAAGATGGTCACCCATCCACAGACCAACCGCGGCAAGCGTAGCTTAACCTGATCGATTGACCTGTGCGGCTGTTATTATTTAGCCACGGGCCCTTCTGATGAATACTCTTTCAATATAAAGGCCATTAATTACATTATCAAAAAGTATTAAACAGTTTTAAGGATTGATTGGAAACATTTGTTTTATACGGGGAACAAAGTTGTTCTTAATTTAAAGGTGCAGGTGTGCGACTCGGGCGAAGTTTAAGCAATCTTACGCCAAAACTAGATTGTGTCTTCAACGTAGACGAGTACTGTCGATTGTGGCACCTTTATCAACTTTATGAAGTTTGTGTTTTAGTTTTAAAACATTTTGCTGATTGTTAGCTACTTTCCTTCAAAGTAAGGCAAGTTTCTATCCAGAAAATGTGTTAAAAAATGTGAATTGATAGGTTGACGTCACATAATCAATATTTTTTGCATATCATTAATTCACCTTCAGTTTAAAGCACTTAATTACATTTTTTCAAAATTATTATTGATTAATTGGAAACGTTTGTTTTTACGGGGAACTAATTTGTATAGCATTTATTTCTATTAATCTATTTACAGGCACTTTTAAGTCTAAGAGTCGGTCAGAAAAATAAAGCTAATTGCCCATTCCAAAACGTAGACCTCTATGGAGAAGAACGGGTAAGGAAATCAAAAGGCACAATTTTAAATCAGAATATTACAAAATTCTGGGTACATTCTTCTTCTCCTTAAATACCCAACTGATAACAATATGAAAATAAATTGAAGGAACAAATCAAGATGTTCTAATATAAAAACAAAAAAAAAAAAAACAGGTTAAGCTTCCATTCAGTCTACATCTGCAAGAATACCTCGACATAAAGTAGCTCATTACTTACTAGCAGATCCAATTCCTCCCAGATGGCTCTTATCAATTGAGCGGAATAATAACCAGCTGATCCTAATATGTTCTACCTTCGTCCTCACATATCGGAGCGATCCTCCAAATATTTGATACACGTCATATTTTATTTATATTACGAGTCCGGACGTCACGAGAAATTCTCTTCTGTCAGTTTTTCCTTCGTGCTCTGCGTTCAATTTACCTAGTGTTACTATTTAAGTCAATGTTGCACGAAAATAATAACTAAGGAAAGTGCATTTATAACTCGGCAACATTAAATTTATTATTATTATTTATTTATTTCCAAAATACAAGATTTACATTTGAATTATTTTTGCCACACAACGAAAACCTCCCAGGGTTTAAATAAAATAATTAAAACGAAACTTAAACAAGTAACCAGAAATAGCCAAACCAAAAGCGGATAAGTGGAGTCAAGTCAAATGTGCTGAAAACAAAATAATTTATCCAAAACCGGCCAAGCGATCCGCTCAGGAACGAAATGAGCTGCTCTGCTAGAACAGCAGAGTTCCATTACGTTTGTCTGGCGACACTTCCCGAAAGCGAGTCGATCGGTGGCGCTAAATTAGGATTGACGCGGACAGGTTTTGTAAAAGCATTGCACTGTTGAATTATTAAGGCAACTCCGGCTGCCTCTATATTCGTACCGCCGGCAGTCAACGTCTGACTCTACCTACGTATGTAGTGCTCCATAAACGGAACCCGGCTCATTTTCAATTCTGACACCCGGATAAAGTGGTCGCTGAATGAATATAAGCCGCAGTAGGCAATTTAGATATAAAAAAGGACCTTTTAAGCGATTAAATGTTTGTGGCTTTAATAGCGCGCTAACTCTCGACGCAGATTTTGAAATAATTACTTAACTAGTTAACTGAGCATACTTATACAACGTAACCAGGTAAATTAATATACAACAACGAACTATGTGATCAAAACTATGCCTTCGGAAATTGAGTTTGGAGCTTATTGAGAGGGGAAAAGTTTGAAAGCAATTTCGTGAAAATTTAATGCTCTTGCGAACTTATGAGAATGAGGAATTTGAGAAATGAAGCCAACACTGAGCATAGCTAATTTGTTGCGAATTTTTAATGAGGTCCACCGGCCGGGGTCTGCCAGTGACGTCACGCCTAAGCTCCACTTGATCGGTTGGTGCTAACTTAGGGGCCGTTTTACCTTTAGGTTCATTGTAATTTTCTTTGATCATTTACCATCGAGGGCCCCGGGGTGAATGACTTCACAGATCAATCTTGCTACAGCAACGGTACTGAGGTCAAACGTTGGTTTCTGACTGCTTGCTTCAGAGAGCACGTCAAGCCGTTTTCATACGAATATTTGGAAATGCCTGAAATTCTGAAAATCGGTGCAGGTCTAGCATATCGGTTTCGCCCTGTTAACGAGTTGTAGCTGTGTGAATGTGAGCATTTGTACGTGCCTTTGTTTTATGTACTACTAGTTATTTTGTTATTCTTTATACAATGTGGAGACAACAATCCTACTTCTTACTATCCTACTAATAATATTATAAACGCGAAAATTTGTGAGGATGGATGGATGGATGGATGTTTGTTACTCTTTCACGTAAAAACTACTGCACAGATTTGGATGAAATTGGCAAATTTATAGTTTGTAATCATGATGAACAACATAGGATACTTTTTATCCCGTTATTCGCACGGGATCGAAGCTTATGCGGATGAAACCGCGGGGCGCTGCTACTAGGACAATAAATAAAACCACTGGCAATATTAATGCATAACAGTATTTTGGAACTATAAAAAAAGTGATTTTTTCAAACAAACTATATTTTATTTGTTTGAAAAAATAACTTTTTTTTGTAGTGATTTGCCAACTATTGGTTTTACCAATCTTTGACTAGCTCCAGTGACTAAACTATTATATTTGATGGAATTTTCGTATACAGATTGTGAACGACATTAGAAATACAACGTGTAACTGAAATAAAGCACAAGGGTCATTGTACTCATCATTAAGAACAACTTTTCAAAAAATCAGCTGTTCCCTACATTTATGTTCACGTAACTCGTCAAAATGTAGGGAACAGCTGATTTTTTTTCGCGATTTTATGTTTGGTCTCATAATAAAAGTTGTTCATAATGATGAGTACAATGACCCCTTATGAGGTTGCGCGTTACCTAAGTTACAGCTTGTACGCAGTTTAATTAATAGTAGCGTATTGTCGCCTCCATCTTTTATATTCTCACAACATTGTCCGATGTTCATTTGTTATTTGACGTTATTAATGTTGATAGGCAACGAGATTTTTAGGGCTGTACTCAAAACGGTGAAGGAAAACATCGTGAGGAAACCGGCATGTCCTAGAACCAAACATTCGAAGACATGTGACAACTACCAACCCGCATTGGGCCCGCGAGGTAGATTATGGCCCATACCCTCTCGAAGAGAGGGTGTGGGCCATAAGCCTGTGCCCCAGCAGTGGGAACAATATACGCTGATTATGAGGGTCGATAGATAGATAAATAAACCATTTATTTAGTGCACACAAAAGACATAGCACAATACATAAAAACATAGAATAGAATAGAATAGAATACTCTTTATTATGTACACCATATAAATTAAAGACATAAATATAGAAATTTTACAAAGGGTGACACAATGGGCGGTGGAATTAAATAATAAAAAATTACAGGAATTATAAAAACAAGGTACCTACAAAAAATAAAAAATGAAAAACATACTTAAAGAAGTTAAGTGACACTATGATATACTTTTAATGAAAATAACGAATATGCAAAGTGCGGCGTGCGTCTCAAGGTTGCACCAAATGGAAGTCCAACTCAGCTTATCAGCTCAGCACCCTAACTGCGTAGCACAATATCAGTCAAAATCTGAATCCATCCATTGCACATGTTCGAAAAAATCGTCTACTCAACAACGTCAATAACGCAATGAATGTTGTTGAACTGTCAAAATGAAAGCCATGCTACTGATAGTGTGTTACGCAATTACCCAGTTGTGTTGCGTGACTTTGCAGTAATGTAACTTTTTCTAAGAACGTAGTATGTTCACAAAAAAAAGATCATACAATCAATTTGAATACGGTGAATACGCCCAGTTTATTGTTCTATTAATACACAAGAGCTTACAAAAAAAAGAGCTTACGAATAGCTCCAAACATTAATCATGTAGTACCTGTTCTCCTATAGATTTATAAAAGGGTCAATTAATTCTGTTATACGATTTTCAGGTTGAATGAGTATTCATATCAATTCTCGAGTAATAAAACATACAGGGATATCAAAATTTCAAAGGATATTGCCCATCTCCCATTCATCGTTGGGCCCACAATTGATGAACCGTTACAAGTTCCAAATGAGTGGCATTTGTTAGATTAAAATATCAAATTTAGGCTGTCTTAGTTTTAGTTTCATTGACAATTGCACTATCAAGATATATGGGACCGAATCTAAGGTGAGGTTATATTAGAGATTTTGTTATTTAACAATATGTTTTGAAATTATCAATCTGGTAATGTTCAGATGACTAATAATAAACTCTTGAGATAGATATCCATTTCATAAAATAAACCGGCGTTAACAGTGTGAATGATATACAGTGGATAAGCATTAGTACCTTCTTATAGAAAAAAATAGGACAACTATTTTTTACAAATGTGTTTTCAATTCAAATATATTATAGTACAATAGGGCAGAAGGATTCTTCATTTAAAGCTCGTCTTCCCGATAAATTACAGCGGTGTATCACGACAGGTGGTATCGAAGTCAAAAAAAAAACAAGCCGTAGTCAATCAAAGTAGCAGATAAAAAGTCCGTTTTCGCGCTAAGGTAGTTCGTGAAAGCAAGATTCGTCAGATTCTGTGAAGGAGCCAAAGTCATTGAATAAATCACCGAAAACGAACTTGTGCGTAAACACAGAGCGAATGAGAGAATGTTTTTTTTCATATATTGTTATTTTTATTTTGGCAATGACATTTGTTTAAAGACTTGACTCATTGCCTTTTTAGCCATTTCACGACAGAATGGATGATCTCAACAAAAAACACAAATATTACAAAAAAAAATCTATATTTTGCAACTGTAAATTAATTTTTTATTTTTATGATTTTGGTTTATCATAAAATAAAGTGTTTTTTTCCACATTTTCTTTTTTCTTTAACAAGCTGGGCCCGAAAGTGAGCGATCTCCTGTATAGGTACACAAAGTCGTAACGTCACAATTTTCGGCATGGATTCTTTTTGTAATTGTAGAATTTCCAATTGCTGTGTTTTGAAACATAGAATAGAATAAGTACTCTTTATTAAGTACACCATATAAATTACAGACATAAATATAGAAATTTTAGTTTTTTTTTTTTTAATTTTACGTAACTAATTTATTCAGTTTAATTTGTGTTGTTGCAAATGTGGCTCTCTTTGTCACTAGCTTTTTTCGGCGGCTTCGCGTGTGTGAAGCTTGGAAATCATCCAACGGGGACGTACTACAGGGATATAAATTATCCTATGTGTTAATATATGTAATAAACTATCAGTGTGCTAAATGTCATCCAAACCCGTTCCGCCGATTTTGCGTGATTTAGTAAGAAACAAACATACAAACTTTCACATTTATAATCTTTGACACATCTCGGGACCCACGGGTCCCGGACCTTTGGAAGGCGTACGAGGGGCCAAAGCCAACTCGCAGAGGCCCCTTAGACAATTTTAAGTAATGAGGAGGCACCATTATTTCACATTTATAATATTATTAGTATTAGTAGAACAGAAGGAAAGTAGGATACATGCACAAACAATCAGACCCGGAACAAATAATTTACAGCCCATACAATAATTTTACCATCTGGAAAATCATACCACGAATGGGTAAGAACAAACTACTGTCAAACTTGGGTCTCATTAATCATGTAAGCTTTAAAGAGCTTGCATGATTTCATGTTCGAGTTACCAATAAATAACATTTGAGGCAATACAACCCACTAAATGAATTAAAGACAATGTCTATTTGTTTGTAGATATTATATGGGTGGGTTATAGGTAGATGAGGCACCGTGGATGTCCCGAAAGCAGGGGTGTAACACTCGCGTACACTCGAACAGTAGAGCAAACTAATTAGTCGTTTAGACTATTTGTTTTAGCATCGTGATTGCTTTGTCGCCTCCGGGCACTCGTGAACATTGAGCAGTCCTAACAAGAACCGCTACATGTAACTCTGTTAGGATCAAGCTATTGATCTCCCAGAACAGTATTTATATAAAAAGCACCATTTATGATTTAAGATAATAATAATAATTATAATATCGTTTGAGTTTCGAGGATTTTCGCCGTTTTCCCGGTTTTTGGACGTGACTTTCGCGGTTTGGGTAAGGCCGGAATATTATTTTTGTGTAAAATATTTACTGAAATCTGTGCTGATTATTCAATATTTACATGAGTGCTACTTGGAAATGGAGCGTGGATGACGGGCAGTTTTTGTTATTAATGAAAAACAAAAATAAAACAAGCGAGTGAAATAAAAAAAAAACCTGCATATTAAAAAAAAATGCCTCCCATAGCGCAGACAAGATAACAGTACAACTTTGCCTGCAAAGGTGGCTAGTTTTCCCACCTGGTTGGCCTTCCCTTTTACACTGACGTAGTTT
This sequence comes from Eremobia ochroleuca, assembly GCA_949629135.1. Taxonomy (NCBI): domain Eukaryota; kingdom Metazoa; phylum Arthropoda; class Insecta; order Lepidoptera; family Noctuidae; genus Eremobia; species Eremobia ochroleuca. The sequence continues at coordinate 16,250,996 of OX451389.1, forward strand.
TGATTAAGAGCAAGGGAGCAGGCATAAATTCCAGCGGCATGAATCAATAACCCACACACACACTTACATACAATTGTGTATTTACGTCACACAACGGTGCTCAGACGATATTTTGACGGGAGGCTGGCGCGTTCTGTTTAGAAATTATACGCTACGTATGCCACTCGCGGAATGACGAGGTAAGCGAGTTGGTAGTTTGGTACATGATATTAATAAACGTGTAACGGTTTGCATCATTACTCTGTCACTAAATGGACGTAATAAAAACGGTAAAGATGACTTATTTTCTGTATGACAGGCACCGGAATACTTGATGGCGTTTCCCGTTTTACCTGATTAAAATACAAACACAGTATCTAATGTCTTAAAAAAACATGGTATTTTTCTACGTATATTTCCTTAATAGAATCACTACATAGTATAAAACAAAGTCGCTTCCCTGTCTGTCTGTCCCTATATATGCTTAGATCTTTAAAACTCCGCTACGGATTTTGATGCGGTTTTTTTTAATAGATAGAATGATTCAAGAGGAAGGTTTATATGTATAATACATGCATAATATAGTAGAGAAACACTGATAATTTTAGAGGTTTCTAATGTGATGTCGTAAATAAACACATTTTTTTGCGCTTACATTGTAAACGCTGGCTGAACCATTCGAGATAGATCAAAATAATGTACTACAGTATTGTACACCTTAAAAAAGTCTACAAAAAAATCCGCAATGGTATATCCCACAATATACCATGGATGGATACCATGGATGGATGGATGGTGTATCTCTTAGGGATAACCCACAATAACCATTTTTTATCTTTAACTTTTTACGAGAAATAATGGCTTATTTAAGAAGCAATTTTAGGCAATACAGCATTAATCCGTATCCAATTAAGTACCTTAAAAACATTGTGCATTGTATATAGATCATTATGGCCCTTTACAGCATGTAATTTAAATGAATATTTTCGAAGATATTACAGTTTTAAAATGCGGGCGTTACCAGCCGGGGAGTCGGCCGGTGGCGCTTGAAACTACCCAACGGATTTTCAACTTTATCACTAAAGTATAAAGATCAAAGTTGATTGGGAAATTTTGACAGTTTCGGGTAGCTTGATGTGCTGGCGTCTGTACTACAGTATTGTACACCTTAAAAAGGTCTACAAAAAAATCCACAATGGTATATGTCTATCTCTTAGGGATAACCCACAATAACGATTTTTTATCCTATACTGTACACCTTAAAAAGGTCTACAAAAAAAATCCACAATGGTATATGTCTATCTCTTAGGGATAACCCACAATAACCATTTTACTTTTTACGAGAAATCTTACCTAGGGGTATCGTATTACCCAGTAACTGAGTTGTGGAGGTCAGATAGCCAGTCGCTCCATGTAAAATACTGGTATTCAGCTGCATCCGGTTAGGCTGGAAGCCGACTTTTTACGAGAAATAATGGCTCTAAAATTATCAGTGTTTCTCTACTATATTATGCATGTATTATACATATAAACCTTCCTTTTGAATCACTCTTATCTATAAAAAAAAATTCGCATCAAAATCCGTAGCGTAGTTTTCAAGATCTAAGCATACATAGAGACAGACAGACAGCAGGAAGCGACTTTGTTTTATACTATGTAGTGATCAGCATTGCACCCGTGCGAAGCCGGGTCGGTTCGCTAGTATAATATATAGAAATAATACGTTCATAAGAAACATGTGGACGTAAAAGCATTAATAGGGAGAGTAGGGTAGTTACATAAATCTCTGAGTGCACTCTTATTAACTGGTGAAAATTCTTTATGAAAATGGAGGTCGAAGTCAAAGTAGTTTGGCTGCGGAAAAGTAGAATGAAAAATTCACTTCACAGTGGAAAATATACCAAATCTTGGGATGACCAAGCTCGAAGCAATATCCGAATAACCTAATGCACGTCGTTAGATTACTCACAGTTGATGTTAGAATTTATTTGTTAGAAGCTTAATTTAATTCAATCATGAAACCTAAAATAATGTTATTTCTCTTAAGCCAGCTTATTGTAATATTTAAATAATCCTATTTGTTTTATTCTATTAGGTACTTACCAACTTACGCCGACTAAGCTCATAAACCAAAATCTATAGTTCAATATTACTTTTAGTATAATTTATTTGTCAATTAATTAATAGAATTTTATACAAATTTTACATAATTATAAGATAATTGTACAAATAAATCATGCAGTTACAAACTATCATAATGACTCCGTGAGTAGATAAAAGGAAAACAGAATATTTAAAAGTACACTTCTAAAGACTTTAAATTCAACCAAAAAGTTTTTATCATACACAGGTTTTTTTTTTTAAATTATAAGACAAATTTTCAACATTCGAAATTCAATATCTCAGTAACAATTGTATAAATTCAGCTAGAATAGAGCAGATAGGTAGTGGTACAGAGATACCTAAATGTGTCACCTCTGCTCAACGAAATGTCATTTGTGGTTTAGCGACAATCACTGCTTCGGACGTGTGAATATTAATTGAACTAGTTTTGGTCGCTTTGATTCACGAAAAAGAAATTGTTTTTAGTTTTAAATATAACGTTGATTTGGTTAAGTAAGTAACTTGTTTTTATTGCGCAATTTGTACAGACGCCAGCACATCAAGCTACTACAATCTGTCAGATTTCTTTAATAGATTTTCAACTTTATCGCTAAATCATAAGGTTCAAAGATGATTGGGAAAGTCTGCCAGTTTCTGGTAGCTTGATGTGCTGGCGTCTGTACCCACAGGTATCTGAAGCACTACCGTTTTGTTTTTATTTTATGCTGTGTATTTGTTAATCCAAAAAAAAAAATCATCAAATAAAAATATTGTATTTCAAATAAACCTACACGGGAATTTATGAAACGTCAGAAGCTATGTGCACAGTTCTAATTGGTTGTTTCGTATAAATAAGAGCCGGCAAGAAATTGGCAATTCTTTTATAAATATTTGGCTTTTACTATATTTCCAAATTGCAGTGATATTAGGTATGAGAGGACAGTGTGGGCCTGTCAACAAGGACCAGGCACTTAATCAAAATAAAAAAAGTCAAGAAATCTATAGTTACATATTAGAAGGTAAACGAAATATGTCCAAATAATTTAAAAAATGGAAAATTACGTCTCAAGAAACCACTCTATTACAAACTTTTGACTTATCTTAATTTTTGGCTAAAGCTAAAAATACGTTTACTTAGGGAAAAACCGTAAAAATATAAAAAAAAAACATTCCTCTATAAAGCATAAATAATGCTCCTTACAAATAGCGGAAGAAAAACATCCCTTTTTTACAAAATGCTTAAAATAGGGCGCCATTATGAAAACCATTAGCATTGTTTAGCATTGTTACCAAGACAAACTTGAGCTGGTCTTAAAATGCACGACAATAGTCTATAGAGGTGCGAAACCGCGGACATTATATATACAAAATTACTGTCTCTGTACCATATTATAAAAGAAAGTCGCTTTTTGTGTTTGTCTGTGTAGCCATTTTGTTCTTCTTAATGACGCATCGGGTTTTGATACGGTTTTCACCATCATTTAGAGGATTTATTCCGGAGGGTTTATGTGTACAATTTACGTCAATATTAAACTAACATAGACCAATAGTAGTCAGTGGTAATGACCGCGACTTACGAGTTTTAGGACGTAGGTTCGAATCCCGTCAAACGCTTTACTTTGTGTAAATTATTTCATCACCACTGCTCTCAAAACGGTGAAGGAAAATATCGTGAGGAAACCGGCATGTCCTAAAACCAAAAATTTGAAGACATGTGACATCTGCCCACCCGCACTGGTCTCGCGTGGTGGATTACGGCCCACGCCGTCCCCTAAAGGTATGCGCACATTATGGATTGCAAAAAAAAAATATTTGAATTGAATTGAATTAGAGAGAACAAAATAGGATTATTATGCTAAACTAACATATAATAATGAATCTATATGTTTTGCCAACTCGCAAAAGACGGGCGAAGCAGGGGCTGGTCGCTAGTATGGTATATTTTATTTCCATCACGTTCCCCAGTGTTTGAAATATTCAACAGAATCGATTATCGGCTCACTTTGTACACAAACACTTTATTCAATTTAACGAAGTGAGAGGACGATCGCGACAAGTTTAGAATTTTTTAGTGGTTTCTCAAAGACTTCCCGTTTAAGAGCGTTTAAGAGGTTTCTAGTTTGATTTTTCTTCTTTGATCTTGTTTTTCTGGTCTATTAATAGTTTTTGAACGCGATGTTAAGATAAAGAATATAGTGTCGCCCTTACTTAGGTCACAGCAAAAATAATATTGCTCAACTTTAGTTTCTAAAGTTTAACATTTTTTTTAATATTTATAGGTTTCTAAGAGCTGTAACGCATATCGTTTTCCTTGTTTTAACAGCTATTTTATTACACAAAAAACAAGTTACTTTTTAATATAGGTTGGTAATGTGGGTGCAATTAAATGACGCTACGTCACGTGACGTCACGTTTTAATTATTAAGTACGTTTATTCCAAGTGAACCGAGTACCTTTAGTCCAATGGGCTCCTCAAACATCAGAATGAGTTACAGGCAGTCCTAGAGACAGAAAATATAGACGTGTTTTTGGTCTCCAATCTTTCATCAAATTTAGAGGATACGAGTACAAGGTATATATATAATTCGCTCCACCCTGGCATCTCGGTCAAAGGAGGTAGCGCGGTTATAATCAAAGAAAAAAATAATAATTATGAGCGTATCTGTTAAAACCCGATTTTGTCTTGTTTCCATAGTAACCGTATACGGCCAGTATACGGTTACTATGATAAGAAAAAAGCAAATACTTACAATTCTTTGAACTTCTAGGCCAGAGATTCATCCTAGGCAGTGATTTCAATGCCTAGCTTACGCACTGGGGATCAAGACTTACTACACCAAAGGGAAGGCAGCTCTTAAATGCAGTTAAATACACACATTGTGAAGTTATGAGCACAGGCAAACCAGATAATACCGGATCCTATAGACTTTTTCATAATCAAAAATATAACGTGTCCCTGAATTATCGCAAAGCCAGTTAAAGTTGTTCATAATGATGAGTACAATGACCCCTTAAAAGTTTGTGCGTAAATCCTGGGATATGTTGTATATCCACCAATTACGTTCATTTGGAAGAAGATTTTCACATGAATTCGGACCACTCTCCGATTTTCCTAAGACTTTCTGTCCAAAAATCCTATTAAGAGAAAGGCGTTTAATAAATCAATTACACTGGTTAATAAATCTATAGATTGGGACAGTTTTGCCCTTAATCTAGATAATATTATCGACCTAAAAACTCCGTTACAAAATCAGGATCAGCTGAACTCACAAGTAAACAAATACGTTGTTAATATTCAACAATGTGCGTGGAACAACACGCTACAGTCAGGACGCAAATATAAGGGACATATTTTTTCCAAGGGAATTGTGAGTTTACTATCTGATTAAAGAAAGCAAAGAAAGCGGTGGCAGCAAACAAGATGCCCGCCGGATAAAAGATTATTTAATAACCTAACTAAACGACTAAAGAGGAAAATACTACAATTTGAGGATGACTGTCTGAATACTCGCCTTGTGCAGCTCACCAACGACCAATCAACGGATTTCTCTCTTTGGAAAGCTACAAGAAAACTTAAAAGGCCGGTTATGCAAATTCTGCCCATCAGAAACAGTGACGGAAAATGGGCCATAAGCAATGAACAAAAAGCGTTTAGGTTTGCCCAATACTTAGAAAACACTTTTCGACCCAATGAAAGCTTCATAGAAATATTTGAGAAAGAAAATTTAGCACAAAGTCAAAGAATTCGACTTGTAACTCCTAAAGTAGTTCTGAGAGAAATTTAACACAACATAAACTCAAAGAAATCTCCGAGTTGCGACCTCATAACAGGAGAAATACTAAAACACCTCCCACGCAAAGCCATAGTAAAGCTGACCAGACTTTTTAATGCTACATTTATGCTAAAACATATATTTAAACCAAAGAAAAGGAGCTAATACCAAACCACCAATTTGGCTTCAGAGAATAACACTAAGATAGATCAGGTACATAGAATAACTAACATTATTGAAACAACACTCGAAAACAAGCAACTGTACGCCGCCGTATTCCTAGATGTCGCACAAGCTTTTGGTAAAGTTTGGGATTAGGGTCTGGTATTTAAACTCAGAGGCATGCTACCTCCACAATTTGCATACATTCTAGAATCATATATAATTAACAGAATGTTTCGAATAAGGCAAAAGGATGCATATTCTGAGCCAAAAATTATAAAAGATGGGGTGCCACAAGGAAGTGTGTTAGACCCATTCCTCTACCTGCTATACACATGTGATATCCCAGAGCTGGAAAACAATAGCATTGCAATCTATAACACTGCGATTACCGCCCAATCCATATTAAATGGTATGCAAGTGCCTTATGCTAATACAGCCAAATACCTTGGCATAACTCTTGACGCCAAACTGCGTTGGAAATCTCACGTCAAAAAGATAAGACAGGTACTCGATATACGTTATAGTCAACACCCTTATTCTATCACTGTTTTTTTCTAAACAAAAAGCCTAATAGAAATAATTTTAGGATCATTCTAAATTCGCTTGAAAGGTTGAAATCAACCAGAGTTATTATTCTGCCGATTTGCACAACATAAGGTCGACTTTTGCGGACAACCTTTACTGACAGTACCTATAAGGTAACTACTATTAGTTACATAAAAAATGTACTTATTTAACAAAAGATAAGTAAATAAGAACTTAAGTTCTTTGTTTACTACGCGGTAGATTAAAAATAAACTTATTGAACCTTCAACGAAGTGGTTTTCTTCGTATTCGAGAGTAAACATCAATTTAAAATCAGCTTAACTTTAATATGATTCAAATAAATTCGCAATCTGCAGAGAGGTATTAAGTCTTAATTAATTAATATTACAGGTAAAGTAAAAAGCATTTACCCGTAATGAGCAGGATTGAATTTTATTACTAGTTCCAAAGAAAAATTAATATCGTCTTCGCTGCGACTGAAGCTTGCTTCTCTTTGCGGTTATCCGTTTACATGATATTAGATTTTCCTTTACTTTCTCATTTAATTTTATTGCCAACATTCACTTGATACTTTTAGTTGTTTTTGCAATATTCTTTCGCTTCTTAGATTTACCACACAATACGCTACAAGGTATGTGAATATAAATATTTAAAACCGAATGAGTTTCTTGAAAACGGAGCTATATTAAAGACGAAATTACTTATCAGCGAAATTTCTTTGGTAGCACAACTTTTAAGCATCACAAACAAAATCAAATATTCATTTATGTAGAACATACGGCTTCATTGCCATACTGATTTGAGACTTGTTTGCACAAATCTTGTTAGCGGGAACATGACGCCTGCGCTCTGGACGAAAATGAGCTCGTTACGTGTATAAAAATATATGGAGGAAATCTCCAATATGTGACGCTATTGACATTAACAGGTATTGGCAAACACTGCTCACTCAATCGAGTGGGCAAATGTCGTTTACCACGACGTACATTAATGGAATTGAAGGGTAATCATTGCTATGTTTATACGTAAATTGAAATTGAACTGCAGAAAAAAGCCTTTCTAGATATTCTATAAATCTTTTACTGGTAAGAAGAGCTAATTGCTATGTTCTATTTTCTAACTTTTATTATACAGCGCAACGAGACATTTGCCACCACAAATCGCAGACAAAGAATCTTAACATCTGGTAAAACAAGTATCAAAACATGTTGAGTAAACTATAGAATCTTCTGCAGCAAAATCAAATTCGAAATTCAAATAAAAACTACCTACGTCAATTTTTTTTTTTTTAATTCTGAATGTAGTTAAGGCCCGACTCTGACGGCCGAGTCTAATTCGCCCCGTTTTTAGTTACAGATACGATCAAACACTAAATCGAGTTTATCGTCGGAATCGGGATTTCAATCACCAAGTATCGAGTGTCGAGTCTGCTGTCAAGTCAATCAGAGTAAATTGAACATGTCACCAAGCACTCTTATCGAATGGACGAATGGTTAACAACGGATTTTTTTTAGGTGCATTTTTTGAACGTATGTTGTGGTCGGATGGTTGATCACATTTTATGTTGCGGATGGTCTTATTTATTGTAGCATTCAATTTCTGTGAAATAAAAACTGGATGTAAAAAATATTGTCACTATAAAAATGCTTGTTTGTTTTACACCGTATTATAATAATAGTTTTTATATCTGTACTTTGTAGTGAAATATTCAAAAATTTATAATGAATATGTTTGTAAATGAATAGTATAATACAATTTTGTAATGATTAAAAAAAAATGCAAATTGCATGTATGGAAATTAAACAAAGGATATTCTAAATAATGTATAACAATATTGCTTAATACTGTTTAAAAAAAAAATATTTTTTATGTGCATTATTGAATAAAGTAAATAATAAGTGTATTAATTATATTACATAAATACGAGTATTACATTTTTTTTATTAGTATGATTACATAATTACATAGTTTGATTACATAATTTCAATAAACTATAAGTATATGAATTGTGTTTATATAAATATACTTATGAAAATATATTCTCTGCATTGTATTTATAGTGTGAAATTTTTGACTTGACTCAAAGATTATTTATACCAATTTTCCAGTTAATCAAGCCACGCAATATAATACTCCCCTGTGAAATTGATTACCCCTCCTCACCCCGTTAGGGGTATATTTTCGAAAAACCCTGATATAAGTCATTCTTTATTTTTAGTCTTAAATATAAATACTGAGTTCCGAGTTAATTTGACTGCGTGTTAAAATACTTCCGTACAATTTTTTACCCCCCACAATGCCCTTTAGGGGGTAGTTTAGAAAAACAAGAAATTGCAAACTTCATAATTTACTTACATAAGTATTCGTGCCAAGTTTCAAGTTTATTAACTCAAGATTTTTCATACAAATAAAATTCCCCCTTTTCACCCCCTTGAAGGTTGAATTTCCAAAAACCCTTTCTCAGTGCTCCCCTACATTATAAAAGGAAGCCGTGTGCAAAATTTCATATTACTAATCCCAGTAGTTTCGGCTGTACGTTGATATGTCAGTCAGTCACTCAGTCAGCGGTGTCGCTTGTTCACAAACTAAACTAAATTAAGTTCAGTGCATCTTTTTCTGTCTATTTCAATAAGAAAAGGACAGAAGATAATTATTAGTTTAGTCTTGTCCTAAACTAAGCACAAAAACAAAAAGACACTTAGGCGTCGAAGTACAACTTATAAACTATCTGTGTGCCAAATTTGATCCAAATCCGTTCAACCGTTTTTGCGTGATTATGTAACAAACATCCAAACATGCAAACTTTCACATTTATGTATACGTATAGTAGGAATTAGTAACCCTACTTTTTGAAGAGTCATACAAAACCTGACTATTAACACCCCGTGAAACATAGACGTAGTGTTTGTTTCACGTCATATTACCGAATAACGTGAAACCATTAATCTGCGTCAAAACCTTTTGGTACAAGGTAAAGTGACCAATCCCGAGGCGACCCTACTCTTAGACATTAGCAGAATCGCTACTGACTTGATACATTAACCGCGACTTGATGAGAACCACTCGCCTCACAAACTCACAGCTAATGGGATTAATGCAGATTCAACTACAATTTGTTCCTTTTTAACAAAACCCTCGTCAAAAGATATCTTGATAACTTTCAGCTTTCACAAACTCATATCATTTCGCTCTCGTCATTGTAAAATTCAACCCCGTCTCGAATAACAAGTCAAAAACGGCGAAGTTGCAGAGTTCCAGCAAAGTTCAAAAGTAGGGATGAAACTGAACTCCAAGTCTGACAGCTCGTCTGAAAGCAACTAAATATCAATGGTAGGACTCTATCAGTTTTGATTACTTGCGCCAAATTTCTAAATTACAGGCCATTATCTAAATGAAAGTGAAAGCGCTCGGCTCGCCGGTACTCCGGCCACCGGAGTCTAAACATTAATTTGTTTTATATTCTTCTTCTTCAGTGTTCCACTTATGGTTCGAAAATTACAAAACAAATTACATTTTATTCACCGTTACCTGACGGAGACATTCACATATTCTGTTATTATCTATAATACTGCGTACGTCGAATAGGAAAATAATTAAAATTTTAATTACATATGTCGGGAACTGATGTTCTATTTCGAGTTGCAACCTAGACGAGCTGGTCACAAGACCATAACACCCGTTTGTTTTGTATTCAAATTAATTTTAGCCCTGAACATAATTCACACACGTCATTCACTTACGCAAAAGTTTCACTGAAGTACTGAACACTGAAACCCACAGTAATAAACACACGTTAAATGTTTTTGCGAGAACTCCAAATACGTAAGTACATTACAAAATTACTGAAGCGTATATGTGAGTTACTGCTACCTAGAAAATTTTCACATTAAAATTAATACAGATTGTGTGTTTTATGAGAAACTGAATACAAATTAAATACTCTTACGTTCTATGACTTCTATAGGAAATGAATGGCAATTTTTTATCAGTAGATAAATAAATAACGGCAAAGCCCCATCTTCAAATTCAAAAGAAAAATCTCAAAACAAGCTTTTTATAAGATGTAAATATACTGGAGAAATGTCGTTCAGTGTAAATTTAAACGAAACGAACAGTTTATATTTTCCTGAGCTTTGAACAGAATAAAACATTTTAAAAAGAAAACGGGGTATCGCCATTAGTGCAGAGCCGATTAGCACAACATTTCTCGGTATTAGTGTTTGTTCGAACGGGCGAGTTGCTCGCACACTCGAGTACTTGAATACGGCAGTATTTGTTGTCTAGTGTCGTCGAGACGAGTGCCGCACGAAATAATGCGAGGTACCGGTAACTCCCTGTTCTTGTCAACGTTACACGATCTTCTATGTTTGTATGCTGGTTTAAGATGTTGGAAAGTAATATTTGGGTTCGTGTAAGCTGTGTGTTATTAGTATAACCGTCATCATCTAATTTATGTTATTTTATATTAGATTCGTCCACGTGAAATTTCTTGTTTTCGCGTTCTTTCTGACTTTTGTTTCTTTTTGCTCGGCTCCTATAGGTCCTGACGTGATTGTAAATATTATATAGCCTTTCTCTAGAATTGGGCAATCAAACACAAAAAGATTTTTTTCAAATCCGACTGGTAACTTCCAGAGATTAGCGCGTTGACACAAACAAACAAACTCGTCAGCTTCTTTATTAGTGTAGGTTACGTAAACGCAGCAAAAGCAGTACCTATGTAAGGAGGTACCGTTCTGTAGTTTCTGACCACACCAATGGGAAGAAGGCGTGAGTTTATGTCGGTTAATTTACGCTTTTTGTACAAATAAAGTTGACCAACCTGGTGGAAAATGTTGTAGAACATCTGCAACACCAAGGAGATTCGCGATGGGTTTCCAAGTTGGAAAGTCCCATGGCACTCGTCAAAATTAAACAGTATTTTCCCCGGACGAATCCTGTTTCTCAAGACGTTGTTTTAATAGGTAATATTACCTAAGTACACGTAATTACTTAAGTATTTACACTGTTTAAAATTTATGTTATTAAATGCCGATTTTTCCATCGTCAGATAATTTTATTCGAGGAATAAAATTGACGTTTGCCAGTTTTAATATGAAATAATGGTCAAAATTATTCCTCAAATAAAGGTATCGAATGATTGAAAAATCAGCCCTTATTTAAGTATTGTGTAAATACTTAAAATAAATTTATTATGATAGTTGAGGTGTTAATTTATTGAGTCATCATCTGCCTAGCCTTTTCTCACCTTTATTGGGTCGGCTTCCAGTCTTATCTGGTGCAGCTGAATACTAGTATTTTGTACCCCATGGGGTGACTGACTATCTGACCTTCACAAACCATAGTTACCGGGGAACAAGATAGCCCTTGGCAACACTGGTTGTCAGATTTTTGGGCTTCCCGTAACGACTGTCAAAGATCTACAAATGACAGCCTGGACCAACGTCTTAACGTGTTTTCTTATTTCTTACTAGCTGACCCGACACACGTTGTTCTGTCTAAACAATAGTTCATACAAAAATCCCATGGAAAAAAGAACTTTTCAAATTTTCTGGTAAACTTTTCCATTTTGTCTTTCCCTTAAAACCTTAGTGGGACTATTAAGACTATTAGGTTTATATACACATTTAGAACTGTTTTTTTTTTTGTCTTATTTATCTCATCGTATACTGTATCGGTTGACGTCATCACGTCAACGCCAGCTGTCGCTGAAAACCAGTGCCGGGGCTCTGTCTCGCATATGGTCGTAGCATTATGCTGAGCGATGTCCGTTTTGCGTGGATGTGACGCATATTTACCCCCAACTTGTTCTTTTTGTGTTCTTTCTGTGCGTCGTGTTTACCGTAAATAAGCGTATTTTCTTTCTTTCTTCTCTCTTATTACGAACATTTTAAAACAAAATATAGCCAAATTAGTCCAGCCGTTCTCAAGCGATGCGCTTACCAACGAACAGTTTATTTATATAAATAGATAATGTGCTCTTGATTATTTATTGAGTACTAGTATTAAGTGTAGCATCACTAGCAGCTAGTAGCTCGACCGTGTTACACCACTTAACAGCTACATACTGGGTGCTTAATCGTTTTGTTTTATTGTACTCAACGGTTATTCTCCTTTTCGATTTATACGTATATCTAATTCATTTTACAATAGCCAAATGGTAATAGATCTAGTCATTATAATTTAGACATGTATAAAGGTTTTGTTTAACGGAAAATGTGATATAAGTAAGTGGATTGGGGATAATTTTCTTGCTATTGTTAAATGCTATTAATATCAGTCTCATCTTCACAGCTACTTTCTGAGTTTATCTTGGACATTTCTGACACCATAATCAGCCAGAGAGTGAGAGAGAGTGGGCCGTATTCCACCACGCGGGCCCAGTGCGGGTTGGTAGATGTCACACGTCTTCGTATTTTTGGTTCTAGGACATGCCGGTTTCCTCACGATGTTTTCCTTCGCCGTTTTGAGAGCAGACATCGGTGAAGGAAAATATCGTCAGGAATAGATTGAATTATAGTTTATAACTATAACTCTGAAATCGCCAGCCAGTCTTGAGCAAGCGTGGTGATCAACGCTTCTGCTTTCTCTGTATGAGAAGAGGTATTTTCAATGCAGTGGGATGATAATAGGGTGGTATTTTAAATACAGCTTGGTTTTAATGACTATGTAGTTTTTGCCTATTTTTACAACATGCTTGCGAAGGTAACTAATTAATACAGGGTTGGGTGAACGCATCGACGCATAAACTGCATCCATGAATTCAGCACATGATTCTGGCGTAGAAATTTGTCATAAAAAAAAATCTGCTCTTTCATACAAAACTGTAATGTGTCAAAAATCAAAATCAAAATCAAAAATCATTCATTCAAACTACGCTGAGAATCAGCACTTTTCGAACGTAAAAAATACAAAAGACAGTCCCCCAAAACGCCCCCTCTTCACCACTTCCCAGTGCGTTCGCTGGGGAGTTGTGTAGTGTGCGCAGTCAAAATGAATGGTACAGCATTTTTTTTTTAAATAACCGACTAAAAATTTCAACGCAGAGGGATCCAGCACCCTATTACTCTCAATTTGAATCATTTTGAAGCATATTGCTAATCCATTGCTCCATATGTTCGAAAAATGTGTCTGCTCAACAACGTAAATAACGCAATGAATGTTGTTGAACTGTCAAAATGAAACCCATTGCTACTGATAGTGTGTTACGCAATTAGCCTGTAGAACCATGAACTGATTCAATGATAATAGTTTGCACGCCGATCCCTGCCACATTATATTTGAATACTGTATCCTTAATTCTTGAACAACATTTTACCCATAAACAAAAAAAGTATACTAAAATTTAAATGCAGATACCGTATTCATTATTACACCAGTAGCAATTCGTGATCAAGATTCGAACGTAGATCCCCGGTGCGTGAGACTGCGACCAGTAAGTAGCTTAATGGTCCGGAACACATTGGAAATTTGCACTTACCCTACCTGGATTCGACGTTTTTTTGTTTAAGTTTGCAGCAACCGCAAGCTCCGTGCGATTGTGGTGGCTCTTTGTCTGTACTTCCGTTGTAAGATAATTACTTAGGACCCGGGTTTGTTTATATTGCTATTTAAAGTAAGAGATGAGTAAGATATTGAGGATAATATTTTTAATTTGATTAATTTCAAAAAGAATTGTGGATTTGTGGATTGTGGTTGTTGGTGCGCCAATTAACTTTTATCCGACGAATAAGTTTGTGATTTTGACAGTTTTTGTATGGAAAATCTGTCAAAACGCCACTTTTATTCCTCGGGTAAAAGCGATCTAATAATTCTAAATTTGGCACTTTAAGGCTGATTTTTCCAACGCCAGATAATTTGATCCGAGGAATAATTTGAATTTTTGACAAAAAAAAAAGAAGCACAAACAGATACCGAAACTTTGTCACAATCTCATTGATGGTTTTTTTTTTCTTTTTTTCCTAGACTATAGACCCGATTAACGACATTTCGTGAATCGGGTGAAGTGATCACGCCACACAAACTACGTGGGATTAAATTCTATGGCCCGTCAGCCAGGCACCCACAAAATAGTAAGGTTTTGACAGCTGAGATACTAGCTTTGAAATTATATAAAATGATCAAAAGAATTAGCATAAAATATATTTGGTATTAAAATCTCGATTATGATTGTAAATGTATGCTTGGTCAATCCCTAGTATCAGGAGGGATGTCAATGACAGCTCACTCCACGTTCACTTCACCTAAGTTTTCACGGTGAGATGGTCGTCAAGGTGATTAAATGTGGTTTCCAGACTGTATGTACATACCCACGTCACCAAAGGAGATAAGTAACCAGGGTCGTCGGATATAGTTGAAGTTTAGCAAGAAACCGATAGATGTTTTCGGATAAAATTTTATTTAATCAATAGAAAAAAAACAGTTTTTTTTTCTCAAAATAAATTTCACTCAAAAGCTTCCACTGGTTTCTTACTAAACTTCAACTATATCCGACGACACTGGTTACTTATCTGTTTTGGTGACTGTACATATAATATAACGTCAAACCTGAATTGCACGCAGAAAAGGCGATAACAAGTTAATAGTATAATTTATTGCATATATGTGGTATCCATACTGTATGATAAAGTTTTTGATCTGTATTGCAGTGGAAAGAACCTTGTAGATTTCTTTAGTTTTGCAAAATGTAATTATTGTTGGACTCAGTTAAGTTAAAAATGTAAGATAAAGTTTTATGTACTTTGACTTAATAAAATTATTAGTTTACTTCATCATAGCATGACAAAGAGCAAAGCTCCTTGTTTTCATTAATCCTAATTAAGTCAGATCTTCTTTATCCTCTGTTGAAATATTGTTCACTAACCGCTTCTTTCTTGGAATTTATATCTAAGCGTACCTACATAATTACCTAAGTACTGTAGAAGAGGTATTTCAATAAAACAATATCTTTCAGATGAAATAATTATTACGGGATCGTTTCACGTTTTTACATTTTTATTATCCGTGTCACTTGGGTTGTCAGCCAAATCTGACGCCTATCGTTTTCTGCCTTCTCAATTTGTATTGGCATTTATCAAGTAATTTTATGCCATTATCTTATAGTTAACAAAAAGGTTTCATGCTACAAAACTTAAGTAGTCTTTTTTTTTTTTTTCGAGGAACGTAGTGGCATATTCTTATGGTTTAGAGAGATTAGTTTCAATTTACATATCGCAGGATTCATTCCTGTACGGAGTCCTCGAAAAAACTGATCAGACTACTGTTTTTGATGATTTCAAATTCCATAAAAATAATTTGTAGTAGTAGGTGCCTCATGTCATTAAAAACGTCTAACGGGCCTCTGCGAGTTGGCTTCGGCCCCTTGTACGCCTATTTGTGAACCCAAGGTCTCGAGAAATGTCAAGAGGCCTAAAAATAATTTGTAGCATCATAATAATAGGTTGGTAATAGGAAAACCACCGAGAAGGGGTTTTTAACCTGTATACCGCTGCTAGAGTAACTAATAGTACCAAGAACCAAGTAAATTCAAGCATACAAAATGCAAATTATATCAAAGGTAAACAATGTTCACTATCCATCTGGCAGAGCTTACAGTAATCGGGGGTAACCCTTACGTACCGGCCTCGACATTCACAGACGATTTAGTGGCGCTAGGCCAAACAGGTCCCTTGACCTTCTGACCGGCGCGTTAGCAGACGTGACTACCTTCACATCACAGTGTTTACCCGGCTGTTCATAACACTTGGATGCAGACACTCATTCATATTTGAACAGAAACTCTCTTTGCTGCATAAGTTAGCGAATAATTAACCAAGATATACAGAGTCGTGTTCAACAGAACAGTCACAATTTAGAATTATACGAAAGTAAATAACACTTCAAAGAGTCTGCTATAAAATGTATTTCAATACTTATGTTACTCGTACGAGTATGTAGGTATAAGTCGTATGAATATGAAATACGTTGGAACCCGAATAAGGACCACAGCTTTGTATGCTTGTAAAACAATTTCGGTAATTGGATAAAAGAGAATAAAAGCACGATTCTGGTTCATGAAAAGAGATTTCCCACAAATAACGTCTTGTTTAGAATGTAGTAAGTATGTTGAAACATTTAACGTTGTGAAAATAAAGGAGAATTTTGTCATAGAAAAATCTGCTTTAAAAACCCGTTTCTTAAAATGTATTTTCAGAAAAAGAAGGTTGTGCAATCAGTGTTTCAGCTGGCCTATAAGCACAAAAGGGTGGATGTAGGGCTGAGGGATCACGTACGCATTCTTATCACTAAACGTTAGTAAAATATTAAATGAGCAACCCTTAACTTTTTAGAGCAACCTATTGTCTGCAAATGACCGATACGGAGGTGCGAAATAAACATTATTTTCAACTTACTGGAGGTAGGTAAGTTTCCTGTCCAGTACGAAAATAGTTGAAGACAAACCGAATGGCTTCCACCAATACTTTGAAACAAAATGAAAAATAACGCAACCAACGAATTTCCGAAAAGTTGAACAAAACTCGTCTTGACGGGAAAGAACGGAATGCAAGTTTCATGAGGTCAGATTAGCTAGTCTCTTAGAAAGGCATCACGGCCCCGATATAATTTAGTTATAACTTTTGTAAGAGCAATGCTTTGTCGAAGTAATTTAATAAATTAGTAGCTACTCTGTATTAATATTTTATCAGTGCCGCGGGCATCAGAGATCGAATATAAAGGCGTATTGTACATTGGCGCATTGGCGCATTAAGGCTCGTGCAGATTGGCGCGACTTGTCGCGCGACGTGGCGCGGGGCGATTCTGCGATATTATCGCGCCGCAACACCTTTCATACTCGAGCGACGCGAATCGCGGCCGCTACCGCGATATCGCCGCGTTCGCCATACAAAAGGAACATTTTGTATGGCGTCGCGGCCGCTGCGCGAATATCGCCGCGATATCGCCGCGTCGCCATACAAAATGTTCCTATCGGAGTCACGGCGCAACCATGTTGCGGCGCGACAGGTCGCCCCTGTGTGAATTGTCGCGCGCGTTTCCTGCGCGCGCCTGTCTGTACGAGCCTTTATGCTGAGCGATGGGCGTTTTGCTTAGATGTGACGCAAGTTTTCTCCCAACTTGTTATTATTATTGTTTTTGTGTTTTTTTGATGCGTCATGTTTGCCGCAAATAAACGTATTTTATTTCTTTTTTCTTTCTAGTGTGTTGTTACGGTATATTATTTTGCATTTTCTCACTATTTTATTTGCACATAACATAAAATCATGCATGTATTCCCTCCGAAGGGTTAGACAGAGATGTACAGATGCCAGCACATCAAGCTACTGCAATCTGTAAAATTTCTATAATAGATTTACAACTTTATCACTAAAGTATAATGTTCAAAGATGACTCGGAAAAATTGACAGTTTCAGGTAGCTTGATGTGCAGACATCTTGTACTTATAAGACACCTACATTTTGCCAGTTATGTTTAAGTCCCATGAAAACCTAGATGGAAAAACTCACAACACTACATAACATAACGTACCTTAAAAGGAGTCTGCCAAGTTTGCGTAGGAAAATGCCCTTTACCGAACAAGCGCCACCTCGCGGTGAAGTAAACTAGGGGGTATGCTGACTCGAATGCAAAAATAACTATTGTTCTAAGTAGATGGGAACATTGTCAAAATAGCCTCCAAAGTTACATTGAAGTCTATGGGTAAAACAGTTTAGTTTAGTTGTGAGTTGCTTAGTATTTATACACCTAACAATCAGACATTCGATAACGGGAGAAAGTAGATCTAAATAAGCCCTATTGAATGGTGTATTGCAATCTTTGTGGAAATTTCACTTCGCTTGTCACTTTCAGACTGAGCTAAGCTGGGCTCAGCCCGTATGGACTACTTTGTTTGTTGATATCATTCATACATTTCTCAACGCTCCCTATCACACTCGTTGTTACCTCCTGCACTTCACTCCCTTCCTCCCTTACTGAGTTCAGAGGGGAAAAAGGAAATAATTTCCACTGGGAACTGGGAAGGCTCGACACACAACATCTGTGTTCATGTTGAGGGGCAGTTTTCAGCAGACTCCTTTACCTACATAACAAGTCCATAACATTTCCACTGTTGGGCATTACACCCCAATATCCGGCTCGAAGGACCAAATGTTGGGGTGTAATGCCCAACAGTGACAATTATATGAACTTGTTATGTAGGTAAACTTGTAAGGTACGTTATGTTATGTTATATAAATGAGTATTCCCCTGATAGATTTATTGCTACTGAATATAATTACATAATTGTCCTACTTAAATGCTATGTTAGAGGAATGCACAGCAAAACAATATTGATGTTCATAAATGAGTGTGACGGACAAACTACCGCGAAGGTCAATGTACAGCGTAGCTCGTACAACCACCACCAGCACCATAATTGCGTAACACATTATCAATCTCAATCAGAATAATTTTGAAAGATATTGCTAAACCATTGCTTCATAAATTCGAAATATGTGTCTGCTCAACAATGCAAATAACGCAATGTATGTTGTTGAACTGTCAAAATGAAACTAATTGCTACTCATAGTGTGTTACGCAATTACCCCGCAGTTTGTATATAGTATAGTCATTAATTAATGCTCACAATAAAAATAATAAAAGCTGATAAGTCTAAACAGTTACAATTACCGAAATATTACCGTTTTTTCACGTTAGCAACAAAGTGCTGACTTTGGCAGTCCGTTATTGTGCGACTGTGTGAAGAAAAAAATATACATAGTTTTTAGAAGTGGATAAGGGTTCAAAGCGCTTGTTTGAGAATTTTAATGACGTCAATATTTTATTGGAACAAGGCTAGGGCAACGGCCCTATGATGACGGTTGATACATTTGCCTATTTTATTTAAAAAAAAAATGCGAAACACAAATCTGAAAAATCTTCTGTTGAAAATTGAACAATAATAAATGATTGGAACTAGCACAGGAATATCACAAACTAAACTGCACTGTTTTATACCAAAATAAAAGAACTCGTGTGATTTTTGGGTTGTGAAAATACCGTAAATATTTAAACTAAAAAAATGTCAGCCTAACATTTCCACGTATCAAATACCTATTTACGATCTGTTTACAAACAATCCATTATAAAGTAAAAGAAACCCAGACGTAATTTTATTATCCATTTTGAAACTCGACAGTAAAACAAACACTTGGAAAACCGATCGCGTAATTAATCTACTGTCATCGTTATCCTACGGCAATAAAGGTGAAAATTAGTTCAGTAGGTAGCAGTAACAATTAATTAATTACTTTCGTCACGTCAAGCATAAACAATGAACTGGGATGGAGGTAAAAGCGGCTCAATATCGGGCCCAGTGCGTGTTATCGGTCGTCTAGGGTTGCACCTTGTGTCGGTAGGGCTGCACCTTTTGCCACTAGGGTTGGCCGTACGTCGTTTGCTAACGAGCTTCGCTCAAACAATCCGAAGTCAAGCAGAAATTGATGGGGTGTTCCAAACGGCGTGCACTGACGTACCATCCGCCTTAATTAAAAGACTTCACTCAGGCGTAATTCGCAATATCGGATCGTCCGTCTCTCTGATGTTCTCTACTCTATGGATTTCGATAAGACGGATTACGCGATTGCGTTGAGTGGAGTCCGCAGTGTAAATAATTATATTGTGTAAAACGGAGATATTACGACGTCAAGCGTCACAAATAAGAATTGCGGAAATAAAAATGAAATTGGATTATTTTGTGCTTAACAAAACTTGCACTTGCATAGTGAGCTTATAATACTGCTGGGATACTGGCCTCCTCTCAGTGAGAAGGAGTGGGCCGTATTCCAGCATGCGGGCCCAGTGCGGGTTGGCATTATATTTTGTTGTGTTTTCTTTTTGAGAGCCTACCTAAATCTTTATAATAAAATATAACGATATTTTTTTTTTTTTTCTTTTGGCTTCGCACGGTTTGTGCATTCAGCAAGTGTCACGTTTTCATCCTTATATAACAATGTTTTCAATTTTTTCTTTAAAGGCCGCGTCCACCAAGTTCGACGTTTCCCGCGCTTTTCTATTCTACCGATTAATTTACACACAACAAAAATGTAGAAAGGAGTATACAGGGTTATTTGTAAAACACCAACAACCTCTTAAGAGGTCATTGTACTCATCATTATGAACAACTTTTACTATGGGACCAAACGTGAAATCGCGAAAAAATAATCAGCTGTTCCCTACATTTTGACGACTCGTACGAACATAAATGTAGGGAACAGCTGATTTTTTTTTCGCGATTTCAGGTTTGGTCCCATAATAAAAGTTGTTCATAACGATGAGTACAATGACCTCTTAAGAGGTTGTTGGTGTTTTACAAATAACCCTGTATATGTAAGGATCGGAGCAGATGGAGTTCTATAGTTTCTGCCTACCCCCATGGGAAGATAGCGTGAGTTACGTATGTATGTAAGTATGTTTAACCTTTAATAAGGATTCAATCACTGAATATATTAAATTAACCTACATAATACATGTTCAATTACAAACGGGGCCACGATTAAGATTAATTGTTGATAAACGTTTTGAACCATACTGAAGACGTAGACGACGAGAGGTACGTACAATTAAACGTTGAACGTCTATTGACATCCAGGCGTGCGTACGGCTCTATCGAGCTACAATGGCTCTCTCGCACGACGCATACGTCACGACGCCGAATGCCTTCATGCCTATAGATACATATATAGGTGACAAGCGTAGAGTAG
The DNA here is from genome assembly GCA_949629135.1 of Eremobia ochroleuca. Lineage (NCBI taxonomy): Eukaryota > Metazoa > Arthropoda > Insecta > Lepidoptera > Noctuidae > Eremobia > Eremobia ochroleuca. The sequence continues at coordinate 16,272,297 of OX451389.1, forward strand.
GTGCGTAGTGTGCGACGCCCCCCAGCTAGATGGATGGACAACCTAAAGAAGGTGGCTAGGGTAGACTGGATGCGGAAGGCGGAGGACAGGGTGTTGTGGCGCAGTCTGGGAGAGGCCTATGTCCAGCAGTGGACTGCGATAGGCTGAGTTGATTGATAGGTGAACAGTGCACTATGATGTATTCAATTGTCAATAACTATTATGTGTATTTTATTTTATTTATTAAGGACATTAAACAGTTACATGCATAAATACAAAAAAAAAAAATCTTAAAAGTTAAAGATAACAAACATTAACCCACATCTTAAAAACAGAATTAAAGACTCGGTAGATTTTACAGAATACAGAGCTTGACAGCTGTGTTTAATGTATTATAAATTAACTTATTCCCATTTAATTCAATTAAACTTATCTTGTGTATGTTTAGATATCATACTCAGTCTATAATGTTTCCACTGTTGGGTCTCAGGCCTCCTCTGGGTGAGAGGGAGTGGGCCATAATATACCACGCGGTTTGGAATATGGCACATTTGGAAGAAAGAAAGAAAATGCATTTATATTTAGCACGTCTGTGCTAAATAAATGTATTTTTTGTTTTCTTTTTTTAGTTGTAGTATAATATAAACAACTAAAAAAAGGAAACAAATAAAGAGTGTAAAGTGTGTTATGAGAAATCAGCAGGAAAGTGTGTTTCGGTAGATGTCACATGTCTTCGAATTTTTGATTCTAGGACATGCCGGTTTCCTCACGATGTTTTCCTTCACCGTTTTGAGAGCAGTGGTGATGAAATTACACGATGAAATGAATGAGTACCTATTCAAAATATTTTTCAGATATCTAACTGAAAAAATCCGAAATCAGTTTTTAATTTTACATAAGTGAACGTTTTTAACAGCAACAACTACAAGCAGAACCGAACCGTTTAACAAAATGTTATTCTGACTGCGTTAAAAGGTCGTAGAAGAAAAAAAGAAGCTTGTAAAAAAGCAGTAAGTTTCTCTCCGAGTTTCCTTTGCCTCCGTTCGTTACTCGCTAGGCGCTGGCAGTGCAGATGTATAAACATCGATGTTACGACTCATTGCTTCAGCGACTACTGATCTTAAAGTTTTAAGACTTATTATCTACCTCTTGAGCAGCCAATCGAAATGGCTAAGTAATTTTTAAGGGGTCGTGAGTTTGTTGAAAATGTAACAGGACTTTGTAAAGTTTTTAAAATATTTGTAGGTTTTTAATTTTGTAATTCAGATTGGCACCATGATGCGACATAAAGAGGCGAGGAAGACCTTTTACTCCCCTTTTTTACACTCTAAAATACTAGGAATTATGGCGTGATGTTATGATATAATAAAAAAAAATGTATTTATTCAAAAACTATAAATTGATAAGGCATAAAAATTTTGTACAGTTTTGCTTAAATGTAAATTATATTCCTAAGACTTACGTGCCTGAACTAAGTAATCCTGTGGCGAGAAGAGCATAAATAGTCTTTTAAAATCAATTTATAATCAAAAGTTGACAATTGCCAAATAATTATATGTTGAGTAGCATAACTCTTAATTTATATATGTATGTATACAACGTGTAACGTTAAATGTGCAAAACCTCAGGCACCCGAACTGATTTTTAATTCAATTTACCCATTTCAGAGAGAAACTAAGTCATTAAAAAAATTGTAAAGGTTTTATGTGCTGTTTTAGTTTTACTGGCTATTCTGATCGGTTCTTGCGTCTGCGACGACGCTTTACCGAGGGAGGAGTCGTCACCGGGCCGCTGCGCCGCGCTGACATTGGCTTGCTTGACCTATTAATAAATAGACACGGCAACGTTTTTAATGAAGATTTTTTCAAAAAATGTGACCTATATTAAAAAGTGGTTCAATCAATTCTGCTCGTTATTCTGATCAAACTATTTAACGTTACACGTTGTATAATACACAGTGTGTGATATTTTATGTGCCTGAAAACATTTTCCCAGCAGTGGGACAAACATACAAGTTATAACACACAAACAAACAAGCAGCAGTTGAATTTAAAGTATACATACATCCCAAGAAAGCGCTACGGAATTGTGTTAAGTGGAAATTGACACTATGCGTAGTTATAACATAATCTATCACGTAAAATAATAAGTTAAAGTAGATTGCTTATTAGTCTATAAGGCTAGATTATAATCAATCATTAAGAACTTTGACAGTATTAGGCATAGTTCAGTTATATATTGTTCAGTAGATCATATCTTGTTCCAAAAACAGTCGCACTAGCACGTAGCAAAAAGTATCGTAAAATCTGTCGCGAACTATTCCATTATGTGGCATAATGTGTTTCCACAGACAAATGGAGACAAATGGTGGAAGTGGCAAAAACTGGCAGCACTGCACTGTGACTTACACGTTAATTGTCAGCATTTGTGGGTAAAGATGTCATTTATATTAATGTTACCGGTTTTCTTTGGCATCGCCTCTTACTGTTGAAAAATGTTTTTAAGACAGAATTTATAGTTTAAAGTTTTATTCGTCGAGCTATGACATTGAGGTTTTTTGTTTTCACAACTGAGGTTTTGTATACCTAGCCCATTCTTTCCATGTACATTTTTATTTCCGAAATAAACCATCATCTGCCTAGCCTTTTCCCAACTATGTTGGGGTCGGCTTCCACTCTAACTGGATGCAGCTGAATGCCGGTATTTTACATGGAGCGACTGCCTATCTGACCTCCACAACCAAGTTACCGTGTAATACGATACCCCTTGGTAAGGCTAGTTGTCAGACTTTCGGGTTTCTGACTACCCATAACGACTGTCAAAGATCTACGAATGACAGCCGGGACCAACGTCTTAACGTGCTTTCCGAGGCATGTAAAGATTGGTATGTATGCTTGGTATGTAAAGATGGCCACCATCCACAGGCCAACCTTTCTTTTTGTTTTACTTCTGCAACCAGTTTGTTAACTTAAAACTAAATCAACAAACTGGTTGCAGAAGTTAATAATAATAGAATTTTCAGTTTGTTTTGATTGTTATTATGTTATTGTTTAGTTGTCATCTGCCGGTGTCGCGGGCGCATCTTGATTAATGTATGTGTTCTCTTTAGACCCTGGCCCTGAGATCAAGCGCTTGAGTACGAGGCTTTTGGCAACGTTGTATATTTTATGTCTTTTTATTTTTCATTATTAATGTGTTTTTTATTTGTAGCGTGCGTTTTGTTTGTGCAGAATAAACGTTTTTCTTTCTTTCTTTTTATTTAAATACTGTTTTCAATTTAAGGCTTTGTTTGTTTTAAAAATGTTGTTACATTTATAAGTACTTACATGACGCTAATACCAGTTAGCATCATGAATAAAACTCAGGCTTTTCGCCTAGTTTAGGAGACACCAGTTCGCCCTTTAACGCCCTTTAATTATGTTTCATTTTATTTTTATTTTTACAAGTAAACTTTTATATTATTATTATTATTTTTATTATTATTATTATTACTGTAATGTTCTGCGCGTGGGGGTGGGGGAGGAGGTGTCACACAATGACACAACTAATCATTAGTACGGTTTATTGCAGACTGACGACGCTTACAAATTGGGCCAATAGCCGCTATGACTTATTATCTATTATAACACATATCTAAGTACCTACACTACAATTACTTAGAAGACAAGAGAGAGTTAAAGAGTAATTAGTATTAGCACCAAAAGAGACATACATAATATTAGTTGAATGAATGATAAAAGACCTAGCGCAATTAATTAAACACAACAATAGTCGGCCTATCCAATGTATGCAACGCAGGGCCAATCAATAATGTTGATGAACTAATCCTTACGTCAATTCCGGGAACGAGGCCCTAATACGGCATTGCCACCTAATTGTGGCACTCGGCTCGATCACATATCGACCCAAGCGTATTGAATAGCTGTTAGCAGCTGCATGGTGCAACTGTGTACCTATTTGTTTGTATGTATACACTTACACAGTGTTACAGAACTAAACAATGGAAGGCAAAACTATTTGGCAATCACTTTATGAATTTAGTTGGTTCAGCTTATGCAAAAGTATTTTGAATGGTCGACGGTGGTGATGTGTAGTTTCTATAGGAGCACCCGTCCCTAACTCTGTCTGTGAATTTTAAATGGTGGAAAATAAAACATATATTTATAAAATTGCTCACTGCTTAGTATTGTTTAATTACTCAACAAGTTCTACTCTCAAATAAAGACATTGTAAATGTTGATTTGTGATAATTAGAAAAATCAGATTCGAAAGCAGGAAGCTTCTTTGGAACTGAATTTCACAAGCTTTATTCCTTACTGTACACAGTTAAGTACTGATTATATAATACTATTTCATAGATGTCATGAATAAACAGAATAAACACTACTTACATTCATTATTAGATATATAACATTAGTTTTAGTATATATGAAACCCGAAACACGTGTCTAGTATTTTTATGTAAAGAATCTATTTACAAAATTTTAAAACTGTATCATGAAAAATCACAAAGTTACAAAGCTCTTATGTTACCTGCTTGTCCGTACAAAAAGATGGTTACTACTTTACACGCGGCGCCCTGTGTGTGATCTTTGCGTGTGCATATGATTGCGGATATGTACTTAGTGCCCAACTTGTAACCTTTTTGAAATGTTTTTGGGACAGAATATAACATGGTGTAAAAATTACTGGAATCGATTCAGTTACTGATTGTGAACAAATTATATTCAGTTTTGCAATATACTAAAATTAATGTTGTATACCCATTTTCGTATCCATTTGTAACGTCATGCGTTGTTTTGTCTCGGTTTCACAATAGCGACATCTGAATTTAATTTGCAAGCTTTAATTCAATTTCGCAGTTCAGTATTGAAAATGAAAAGATTTTCTTTATATATTAGTAAAACTGTAGCAGTTCTCTTGAAATTATTCTGCTTTGGTGACTTGATTAATAATTTTACAATTTATTTATTTAGATATATTATTTGTCAACGTTGTCGCGCGCCCTTTTTTTCCTAGGAACGGTCAAACTTAGGTAAAAACCGCTAGTTCAACACGTTGCCAACTTGATTCATGTTGCGAACTGTGCGATGAATGGACTACTTATCGGGCGCGCGCTAAAATTTATACTTTAATTTTCTGAATTGTTTCGATAATTTTGTTTTTATTTTTTCACTGAAACTACGATCATTCTTATGTACTTGAAGGCAATAGCTTGGGTTTCACTATCTAAAACGATAATTACACGATTATTTTCAAGAACTTAGATTTTGGAAATGACAGTTTATAATGATTAAGTAACAGTTACTGCATCTCCTATTTCAAGTTGGCGCAAGTTATCAATTTCATCCTGTGTATATTATTTTATTTTTACAATAAAACTATAGATGTATGGTATCGAAATTTGTTTTAAAATTATAATTTTAATAAGAATAACGTCCGCAAATAAAATAACGCGGAAATTCTGTGCAAAACCCACAATATTTTAATTTCATCCACACCCTCCAAAAGCCTCCAGCTAAAAAGTCCTTACCTCAACAGTAAATCCCGTTGTCCAATCTGTAACAAAAACAATACACAGCGTCAGTAAGAGGCAACGTGACCCAAAAACTAATGGCGGGCAAAGATATAAGACAAGCAATACACTTATCATGTCGTAAAAGTGAGGAGGTAACAGTTTATTGACCCTTAAGGCGTGTTATCGTTACATTTGCATAAGGCCACGCATACACACGACCTCTCTTACTAACCCTCCGTTTTTACGATCAAAGTACGTCTATATGATCTACGTAGGCTTAGAGCGTAAATATTTTTCATGTTCGCGGTATGAGGTCTATTTTAATGCATAACTTTAATCAGTAATCAGAGCCTCTTGTGAAAAGATTACTCTAGAGAGCTCCATTTTATTAGTAACTAGCTTCTGCCTGCGTTGGCATGAAACTATCCATACCCCCGCTCTTACTCCATTTTCGCATAGCATTCTTTATTTTATTTTATTATTTATGTACACACAGTAAACAACATTTATGGATATTGAAAATTATAATTTGAGTAAAAAGGTACTGCTTATTTCTTAAGACATTTCTTCCAGCAGACCTGCGAAAGGAGAAGTAAAAAAGAAATGCAGACAATAGTGTGTGAGAACATGAAGACAAAAATATGAATGTGTGAAGTCTAAAACTAACATATTAAATATACCTACACATATAATGCGAAAATTAACATAAGTATACTTAAATAAATACATAATGCTAATATATATACACATATATGTATAGTATAGAAATACTCACAGTATAGAGGAAAGATAATGCTCCTTTAATCGACATTTAAATACAGAAATAGTTTTAAATCACGAATGCTAGGCGGAAGTGAGTTCCACAGTCTTACAGCATGGACAAAGAAGGAATAAGAATAGTAGCTTGTTTTATGAGGACGAGATTTAAGGAGGGATCTTAGGCGTGATCTTTCTGAGTTTCTTTCTTTTATTTTTGCTCGGCTTCAAGAGTTGTAGTTGATGTTAAATAGCAAACCTTCCTCAAGAATTGGGGTATCAAATTCAAAAGGATTTTTTTTTCAATCCGACGACGAATGATAGTTCTAGAGATTAGCGCCTTTAAACAAACAAACAAAAAACATGTTTAAGCTTAAAATTAGTATAATATATAATATAAGGTTCCATTAAAATAGATGGACAAACTTTTAGAAATCATTCAGACCACCAAAATAAGGACAATGGTAGAAACAAAAAAAAAATAAAAAACGCATCAGATACAAGAAAAATAATCAGCTAAGGAAAATACACTAATGTGCGGGCAATTTATTATTTTAGGTCAAAATAAAATCACTTAAATCAGTGTTTTTTTTTGCTTGGATATCTTTGGTTAGACGTACTGAGCGCTGTGTTAAAATTTGTCCATCTATTTTAATGGGACCCTGTAGATAGGAAAGCTCTTTGAGAACTGGTTCTTCTGAAGAGTGCTACGACCATAACAGTTTCTGGTTGGCTTTTGAAACTTGAACTAGTATGGTGCTGGTAAAGTTACCGGCACATGAAACTTTTCAAAGTTGCCTTGAAGGTCGGCAATTGATACCATTGATGGCATTCTCCTACTTACTTTCAATCAGTTGAGCTACTAGTCATTCAGCTTCACAAAGAAAAGAACCATCATCTGCCTAGCCTTTTCCCAACTATGTTGGGGTCGGTTTTCAGTCTAACCGGATGCAGCTGAATACCAGTATTTTACATGGAGCGACTGCCTATCTGACCTCTACAACCCAGTTACTGGATAATACGATACCACTTGGTAAGAATGGTTGTCAGACTTTCGGGCCACTGACGACCCGTAACGACTGTCAAAGATCCACGAACGACGGCCGGGATCAACACCTTAACGTGCTTTCCGAGGCACGGCGGGGTCTTGGTATGTGAAGATGGTCACCCATCCACGGACCAACCGTGACAAGCGTAGCTTAACCTGGGTGATCGACCCGTGCGGCTGTTGTTACTTACCCACAAGCCTCTCTTCTTTTCCTTTTCCTCTTCTCAAAGAATAAAAGAGGAAAATGATAGAACCAATATCGCACTTACAACGGTCGATCTAATAATAGGTATTATACAAAACAAAAGACGTTGAAAAGTTCAGTAATTTAATAATTGTATTTGAGTCCAATTGTATTTGAGTTTTATTTTTAAGAAATTCTAAGCGCGTCCCCCAGAACAATAATCCTTGTTTGAATGGTAATTAATTTGAATTAATTTCACACTTTGAAAAAGGTATAATCGAATAGACAATGCCGAATTACTTTCCGACGAATCTTTCAGAATTGTAAAGGAGCCGCTATTATGTTAAAGAATTTATTATTTAACTTTTTCCGAGCGAATTTTTGGGCGTTGAAGTAGCTAAGTACCGTAACATTTTTCAGTTGATTGCATTCAGAAGTTGAATTTGTACTTCTTACGTCGCGACGGCACCCATTTAGTAAAGTTTGCTAACTTCAAGAAGTGAATTTGCGCAAACAGAATTTTGAACAGCATGCTAATTTACAAGCTATCGTATTCGCATTAACAATAAAAGTAAATTACGAAGCGGAAAATATCACAGTTTGTTCCTTTTGAGATAAGGCACAACACGCTTTATTTTATAGCTTTTTTGCGAGAGTAAATTCGGGAACGTTCATAATATTTTGGAATATCGAATCTAGGTCATAATAATTACGTGGAAACAACTTCATTAATTTGAAGATAATTGCTGGATGTAATCGAGCCGAAATTGATCGGACGTCGTTATAAGGATAATTTTTTATATTTTTGGAATTTATCTAGAATGAAAGCAATTCAATTCCGTACGTACCTAACTGTATTAAAATCGATCAGGCAAAACGTACCGGTTTTTATTACACGACGACAAGAACAACCACACAACATTAAGAAAAACAAAATAATACACAAACAACAATAATACGTGAACATTTAGAAGTAGGTATTGCGTATTTATTTTATTTCTTATTTTATTTTTATCATATCGTATACTGCACCTGTTGACGTCATCACGTCAACGCCGGTTATCGCTGAAAACCAGTAACGGGGCCCTGTCTCGCATAGGGTCGTAACATTATGCTGAACGATGGCCGTCGTGCGATGATGTGACTCATGTTTTCCTCCAACTTGTTCCTTTTGTGTTTGTGTTCTTTCTCTGCGTTTTATTTACCGCAAATAAATGTATTTTTCTTCTTGCTTTTCTATTTTACAAATTTTGTTTTACACAAGAACAGTAGGTAGTCCTCACCTGGCTAGCTTTTTCCCAACTACGTCGGGGTCGGCTTCCAGTCTAACCGGATGCAGCTGAATACCAGTATTTTACATGGAGCGACTGCCTATCTGACCTCTACAACCCAGTTACTGGGTAATACGATACCTCTTGGTAAGACTGGTTGTCAGACTTTCGGGCTTCTGACTACCCGTAACGACTGTCAAAGATCCATGAATGAAAGCCGGGACTAACGGCTTAACACGCTTTCCGAGGCAAGAACGTAATACCAGTACGATATTCACAGTATCGGTTCCTTGACGGGATTGAAGATCCAATGGCACCATACATGAGGAGGCACGAGGTATTGGAACATTATGTGTGTATCCTACGATACGAGTCACCAGTGATTACCTTAAAATATGGATATCGGTGACATGTGGTGTGCGTAATGAGACCGAAAATATTTTATTCAATAAGCATTTTGCATTATTTTGATGTATTTTTATCGTACATTTTTCTGCGTAAGCTGGGTAATAATGGCGATTTATTCAGGGCTATTTAAAGAGATTCTATTCAATTTTATAAAAAAAAGTTTTACTTTTTTATTCTACAATAGACTCGAGTTCTTTCGATTAAGCATAATCAGCCTATATTATTCCCCCGCGAGTATAAGATGCCATATATCTAAAAAAGTTCGTTTAACTTGCGAAATGATAACTGACAGAGTTTCAAGAAACGCTTCTTCACACAACGCAGCAAGCAGAGAAAATATACATGACTGCTTAAGTCTCCATGCGTTATATACAGCGTGTAACGGAAGGGGGGTATCAACCCTGAAGGAGGTGAATGTGCTCATGAAACTCAACAACTTTCCCCAAAGAACATAGGTCGAAATATGAAAAAAAAATTTGGCCCTCCCTTACAAGACTGACTACCAGCTGATTGATTTACTATGGGAGGGCCAAATGTTTTTTTCATATTTCGACCTATGTTCTTTGGGGAAAGTTGTTGAGTTTCATTAGCACATTCACCTCCTTCAGGGTTGATACCCCCTTCCGTTACACGCTGTATAGTGTCATATTTTCAGTATTCTACCGCCATACAAAGTTTTGCCGCAGCTTTAAATTATATTAGTATACACAAGCGGAAAAGCTCAGTTTTCAATTGAAAGTTAAATTTTGCAATCACTAAACGCAGTGCGGCAGTCAAACTTGAATCCCTGGGGGTTCAACGATGCAATTTTCCTGGAGGTTATACTTCACTTTATGTGTGTATAGTACCCTGGTTGAAGGCAGTTAGGTATATTTTTGATTAGAGTCCCATGAGAAAAAATACAGCTATGGGAATTTTCGCATGATAATTATAATGCTGCACTGACTCATGGCCCAGTGGTAGTAAGGAAAACATCGTGGGAAAACATGTTGCACGACGGCATGTTCTAGAACCCAACAATTCGAAGACATATGACATCTAACAACCCGTACTGGGCCCGAGTGGTGTACTACGGCCTACAGGGAGTCGGTCTCACCGAGAGGAGGCCTGTGTCCCCGCAGTGGGGACATTATAGACTGATTACACCTATGCTATGCCGACGCCAAATAAAGTGCGATAAGGGCAAGATAATGATGATAATGAACTATGCTTAGCAGGGTTTGTTGGTCCAAGAGTGCGGTCATGTTCTTAATCAGTTGAAGGACACTGAACGAGACACAATAGAAGTTTTATTCTTATTACGTCTGGGGGCGTTTAGTGTCCTACAAAGTGTTAATTGTGTGTCTAAGGCCGTTTGTACACACACGTTTTTCTTGCCGTGAAAAACTACGGTTTATTCACCGTGTTTAGGCACGGTTGTCAGTGTTGTACGGATCACTATGGAAGCTTGTGCATGGACACGTTCTTCTGACGATGTGGTTTATACGCCGTACCGTAATGAAGCCGTGCCGTGCACAAAGGACTTTGGTCAGGGTCAAGTAATTTTCTTTTGTTTCTTTCTTTCAGGCATTAGATCCTTAACTTTGTCAAACGATGGTACATATATTTTATCATAGGCAAAGCTCAATAAAACTTTTATCCAATCCAACATGGCTCGTTGATATCATTTTCATATAAGTACTATAATACATTAACATTATTTCATTAAGTGTTTATTTGCAGAGGTAACCAGAAAAATAAACAGGAACCAACTTAACACACAGGGGTTCATTTATAAATGTTGCTTGAAGTTAAAAGACGTTTAAACGTCAAAAAATGTATGGTTAAGCAGACGTTAATCATAACTTAACTTTAACAGTCGATACGGGTTGTCAGTAGCCCGAAAGTCTGACAACCAGTCTTACCAGTAACTTTGTTGTGGAGGTCAGATAGGCAGTCGCTTCATGTAAAATACTGGTATTCAGCTGCATCCGGTTAGACTGGAAGCCGACCCCAATATAGTTGGGAAAAAGCTAGGCAGAAGAAGAAGAATTATAACTTAACTTTAAAGTCTTTGAGAGTAAAAATAAACATTTTTTTGTAAATGAAATTATTTATTTATTCGCTGTCCTTTTTAACACATAAAAATGCTTCCCCCAAACAACCCACCTGTTTAATTTCATGAAAACATTTCACAAAATTCCTCGAGAGTAATTTCTTTCGACGCGATTTGTACTAATTAAGCTTGTTTTCTCTTCTAATTATCTCCTGAATATTCACCGGACGAAATCACTTGACCCCAAAATTGTTAGAGATATTGTTTGTTTACTCTCCAGAGGGTAGGCGGAAAACAATGAATACTTTTTTTGTAAGCAAATGGCGATGGGAACAGGTAATGAATATGCCGAAACAAAGAGCCGAATGCGGGGGCTCATTAGGCATTCAGTCGTTGTGCCTGCCTTAAAAATCATTTACAAAAGTCTTGATGAATTTTAGCCTTGTTTAAACAAAATTATTTAACATTGTATTTCTTTTTTTGCTAACTACTTCCGCGACTGTAATTTTTCCTTTTTGTATCTTCCACGCTTGTCCGTTACGTCACGTTTATTAAAGTTGTGGCATGTAACATTACAGAACATTACAATGAATTTCATAACGGATTCCCAACTTGGATTTGATGACAGCTAGCTGTCTGGGAAATTCGGTAAATAATTGTTATGAATTGTGGAAGGCAGCTATTTTTAGTTATTTTACTTAGATATATTTTGTGGTATTCGACCTCGTGGATTTTATTCCAGTTTAAATAACCCTAACTAAATATACATCTATTAAGTTAAAGTTCGCTATGGTTTCAAGCCCAAAGAAGTGGTTATTTTTTTTTTTAATAATAATAATAAGCTTTATTTAGGAACATAGATACAGTTGGCAAATGTAACAAATGAAAACGATGATAGCTGCAAAAGTTAAAACTGTGTCGCAACTATCAACGCTCGTCTTAGGATAAAGATAACAATATGTTCCAGACTTAACGATAGGAACGGGACAAAATAGATTTTATAATTAAATAGTTTAAACTTAATACTAAACTAGCGTGCGGGTTGTTAATATAATGTGATCTTAACTCGTTATTTTACATAATTTATCAAAAGTTTCAACATTAGGTTCATACCTATTTTCTCAATTTTATTACGTTTAATAAAACTTTTAAATAGACAGTTCTAACCTACAACGCGGTTAAGATAACGTATACGTGTAAATAATAACTATGATTACAAAAGTTATTTCCTCACCAAAGTTTAAAGCGACCCTGGATTTGAGGACCAAAAACGATTAAGTGACAAAATTCAATTTGGTCGAGTTACCTTTTACCGAAACACTGAATTATGGACTTAATACTCGTAAAAGATATTGAAGGCTTTCAGTGGATTTTGCGGTACAATTACCTTAAAATATGTAAATCGATGTAAACAGTTTACCTCGTTTACCTTAGGTAAAACATAATAATGCCGCTCTATTGATGTTGAGGTGGTGAAACTGAGAAAACAAAGGTATTATTATGAGCTTGAACGTCTTGTGGTTCAACGATGTCAGTTCGATACGTTTTATTGAGTTTTGTTGAGTTTTTTTATTGAGTTTTGTTGTTGTTCAGTTTTTTTTTTTACTGCAATACGTTAACGTATTGTAGTACTTATATTAAAATGATATCAACGAGCTATGTTGGATTCGATAAAAGTTTTATTGAGCTTTGTCTATAATAAAATATGGACCACGTTTGACAAAGTTAACGAAAATGACATGCCATTACCCATACAGATATTTGAACTTCTAACTGCCTACAATGAAGCAAGAAATAGATAGACATAGTCAACAGCCACATTAAACATCTGTAAGCAAATGTAGCCATTATAGACAAGCTCAGTTAATTACTTAATAGGTAATTGTATTAAGCTGTTTTAAAGTTATAGAAGGGCAGCTGGTAGTACTTTTCATATGATCCCTTAGTTTTATTTTGCTTTCAAAGAGTTAAGGAATAAATCTTGAAAATAAAAGTAAGCATAGGAAGCTAGTGGCACTAGCAATTGTCATGTTTAGAATAGAGATGAATGGTCTTATACAAAGATTTGAGTCATTAGATTCGTTCTACGCAATGGTCGCATTTCTATTTCGTTTTGACACCTCCGATACACTGGACTGGTGGATTTCACTGTTAGTAAATGCCTATGGCATTAAGTCCGCCGCTGTACATGTATGTGCTTGAAGTATTAAATAAATAAATAAATACACACAATGGTGCAGTGACATGACTCCCATAGGGTTGCCATATACGGGGTGTGTTAGCTCACTTTTTTTTTATTTATTTGAAATGTACTCCAACGGCTTATCCACTGGTAACATACAGCATAATAAAAATAATATTGGTATATGATTACGGTGAATTTGTCACTTAAGAATACACAGCAAACTTACTTAACATAGCTTTGTTCTTTTGATAAATTTCACGCAAGCTAATACACATATACCGCCTATAATGTTCCCACTGTTGGGACACAGGTTATCGACCACGCGGGCCCAGCTATGTACGATGAAAACAAATATAACGACTTAAATCTTTGGTCTTAATAATGTCTCGCTACTGCAGCCAATCATATTTAAGAACCAGACATAAGACAGTGAATTCAAAGACATACAAGTTAGCTAGAATATTAGATGGAGTGATGTTTGAATGAAACTTTGTAACCGAGTATAAACCTGCGACTTCGGATCTAGTAGCTAGGAATCAAGTTGTAGTAAGTTACAGTAAGTTAGTGCCGTGGCTTATTGCTGTACCCAACAGATTTAATAGTTCGCAATCGCAATGAATAATGCAGTTTTGATAAGTCTGTTGTTATAATTGAATTTGGTCGGTAAAGTGGAAGTAAACATTTGGGTGATTTATGTTAGGACTTTGACTGAAGTAAAAACATTAGATCGATGTTATAACATATTGGCTTTTCAAGCCGGGTCATAGTGTGGTGTTAAATACCCTATAGCCTTCCTCAAGGATTGGCTTATCAAATGTAATCAGATCAAATGCGACAGGTAGTTCCAGAGATTACTGCGTTCAAATAAACAAACTTTTCAGCTTTATTGTAAGTATAAAGATAGATATATTAGGTTGGTGCATATGAAATTGCCGATTGCGCAACAATATAAAACAGTGGGCGCTTATTACCGAAGACGTTTTGATTTGTTCATTTTTGTTATTGTAAACAAAGCATCGACAATCGATTAATATTTTATATACCATCAGAGGATTTAGACATTAGACGTGATTTAAGTTTTTCTTTCTTACCATGGATTCGAAAAAAATTAGAGGTATCATGTTTTATGAGTTCAAAGGTGGATTAAGTGCACGTGAAACAGCAAAAATAAAAAATGAGAGATTAGGGGAGAATACAGTTTCTGAAAGGACAGTGAGAAATTGGTTCCGAAAATTTCGTTGTGGAGTAGATAATTTTGAAAATGAGCCTTGCGGTCGACCTTCGCGCGTACTGGATCTGCAAGTTTTACAACAATTAGTGGAGTCCCACACGAGAACTTGCACAATAACTCGCTGTCCATCATACAACTGTTGTACGATTTTGTCACGAATAAATCATTTATAAATATTTTTTTTGTGTTTTTGATCCTCTGTTTAAATCGCCAATTTCATATGCACCAACCCAATAGATTTCTTGGTTTTTTTAGTCTCTCTAGACTTCATTTTATTAATAGATATTCATCTAAGGACATTTCGAAAGTGAATCTAAGCATGAGCAGTAGACCCAGGATAGCTGCAAGTGTTGCCTGGCTAGCTAAGAGTCAACAACTAAGGTAAGGACTCAAGATTATACAACGTGTAACGTTAAATGCGCAAAACCTGAAAATAATTTGATCAGAATAACGAGCAGAATTAATTGAACCACTTTTTAATATAGGTTAAATTTTTCAAAAATCTTCTTTTAAAACGTTGCCGTGTTTATTTATTAATAGGTCAAGCAACCCAATGTCAGCGCGGCAGCGGCCCGGTGACAACTCCTCCCTCGATAAAGCGTGGTCGCAGACGCAAGAAACGATCAGAATGGCCAGTAAAACTAAAACAAATCAAATCAAAATCAAAAGTAATTTATTCAAACTAGGCTGAGAATCAGCACTTTTCGAACGTCAAAATTACAAAAGACAGTCCCCCAAAACGCCCGCCCTTCACCACTTCCTAGTGCTTTCGCTGGGAAGAAGAAGTGGCGCAACAAACTCCCCAGCAGCACAGCTGTCTGTTCAGTTAGAAAATACTTGACTGAATACAATACAAGGTATGCAAAGTAATAAAAACAGCACATAAAACATTTACAATTTTTTTAATGACTTATTTTCTCTCTGAAATAGGTCAATTGAATTAAAAATCAGTTGTGGTATCTGAGGGTTTGCGCATTTAACGTTACACGTTGTATACGTCGTCAAACTATTCTAAAAGAAATATTTAAACCCATCAAAATGAGTACAATATTCACCGAATACTTCCACCATAGCTTCAAAAATCTTCGACTACAAAATATGGCCACCAAAGAGAATTTTTCGATATATAAAGCAACTTGGCGGGAGTTTGTGGACGAAGTAAGTGTTGTCGGGTAAATCCGATCAAATATGGATAGGGAAATTCTAGCGGCAGCCGGTTTCCGGCCGCACAGCCTTTTGCATCGAAAACTGACGCATCACTGCGTAGTGCGGTGCAGTTTTTCATGTTTTATGTTGTTGAGTGTTTTATGCGGAAAAACACGTTCAATAATGAACGGAATATTACCAAAATACACACTAAAACACACACAAACACAGCATGTACATATATTACTACTACCAGCGCTATTACTTCGTTTTCACTTTTTGAGTTTTTTTTTTTTGCTCGGCTTCTAAGTCTGAGCGAAATGTTTGATAGCCAATAGCCTTCCTTAAGAATTAGGCTATCAGACGCAACAATAATTTTCAAACCCGACTGGTAGTTCCAGAGATAAGCGCCTTCAAACCACCAAACGCTTCAGCTTTATTATTTGTGTAGTTTATGTCATTCTCTGTCATTTTTATTTTTCTGTTTACTTATTTACTGGCGTAATGTGTAGAATAATAATGGTATACTACGGCTTATTTTAATTTGAATCTAAGTATTTTCATTTCTGAGTTGTTTTTTTGTATTTATCTTTTTTAGTACGGACGCTTTTAACGTGCACGTCTTTCTACATCGTTCTCACATGTGTAATTTCAACTTGAATGATGTAACAAAAACATTTGTAACAATGTTAATGATTTAAAAGAGTGTCCGTGGAGTTTCTTGCCCGTTCTTCTCCACAGGCACCTACTACGCTTTGGAAAGGGTAACTAGCTCCATCTTTCTGACTGACCGACCCCTTGACAATTCAAAAGTGCCTGTAGTTGGTTTACTTGAAATAAATGCTTTGAGTTTGAGTTTGAGTTCTGATACTTAGAGCAGTGCTGACCCAGTGGTCACTGCCGCGACTTTGGAGGTTCAAACCCAGTCAGGCGCTTTACTTTGTATAAATTATATCATCACCAATGCTCTCAAAACGGTGAAGGAAAACATCGTGAGGAAACCAGCATGTCCCAGAACCAATAATTCGAAGACATGTGACATCTACCAACCCGCACTGGGCCCGCATTGTAGATTACGGCCCACCCCCTCTCAGAGACGAGGCCTGTGTCCCAGCAGTGGGAATATTATAGGCTGATAATATATGAGTAGGTATGTTTTTTATTTTTTTATTTATTTATTTCCAAAATACAAGATTTACATTTAAATTATTTTTGCCACACAACGAAAACCTCCCAGGGTTTATCTGTGTGCTGGCGAGCCGCTCCTTTAAATTTAATGTAATGCTACACTTACTGTATGAAGATACCTTAGCTATATAAATAAAAAGAAAAGTCCTGACTGACTGACTCATCAACGCCCAGCCCAAACCCTTGGACCCAGAAAGCTGAAATTTGGCACAGAGGACAGAGCACAGAATTTTTCCCTTTATAATGTAGACAAGGGATAAGGAAGAATTTTCAGAAATTCAACCCCTAAGGGAGTTAAATAGGAGATGAAAATCTTTATGGAGAATCGTCATTTTTGTAGTTTAAACCATGAAAATTGGTGTTTATGATTCTGTACAGAAGTACTCCCACATTTCACTAGCTAAGTTTAAGTGCCATGTCAGTGGGTGAGCCTACTGCCGGCAATTAGGCACAACCCACACTCCAGACTGCCACTGCAAAATTCCTGATAGAAAAACCCGCTAAAATTTTGGCCGACCTGAGAATCAAACTCAGGTCCTCGAGTACAGCTGTATCCTTTGCAACCAGATCAACGAGGTAGGAGGGTAGAACCGAAATAGTAATCATCATCTGCCAAGCCTTTTCCCAACTATGTTGGGGTCGGCTTGCAGTCTAACCAGATGCAGCTGAATACCAGTATTTTACATGGAGCGACTGCCTATCTGACCTCTATAACCCAGTTACTGGGTAATACGATACCCCATGGTATGACTGGTTGTCAGACTTTCGGGCTTCTGACTAATAGTTACGACTATCGAAGATCCACGTATGACAGCTGGGACCAACGGCTTAACGTGCTTCCCGAGGCAGGGATGGGCTTCGGTATCTAAAGGTGGTCACCCATCACAGACCAACCGCGGCAAGCGCAGTTCAACCTGATCGATCGACCTGTGCGACTGTTATTATTTAGCCCGGGCCCCTCGATCGATGAGAGGACCTAAATAGTAATAACGTTGTAATATTATCATATCAGATCCTTCATCGACGATCTGTGAATTACATACGTAATTGTAGGTATACAGTTACCCGAAGATGATATTAGGTTTAATTTGATTGCGACGAATCCTTTAACCAATCATAAGGCACAATTGCGAGCTCGAGCTACTTTCCCGATTATATTCAACCCGACGTAGTTGACCTGATCCGAATTAATTTCAACCCAAAAATGCTGTACAAAAAACTAACTGACGATATGTTATTCCCATCTACTGTACTAGTAACAAAAACTGACACGCTTTTCACACATGTTTTACAACAAAACATGACACGTGCGTGGTACAACGAGTCATCAAAAATTATTGTAAAACTAAAAACAATGTCAGACATGCGCCAGGCATGCGCTGCGAATATTTTTGTGCTAGGGTTTCCAATTGCAGGTAACGCAATCTGTTAACAAGCTTTTTTTAGTGCTGCTTTTGTTCTATGTTGGGTATTTCATTTATTGTGGTTCACCTGGTTTACCTGGTTACCTGGTTTCATGTAGTTGTTTATTATAGAGACTGGTTTTGTGCTATTTTATTAAACGCCGATGGGAAATCCCATTACACATGGCTTCATGTGTAATATGATTTTCCATCAGAGAAAAACTTCCTCATAAACTTTCATCCTCTATTTATCCTTTTTAGAGGATGAATTATCAAAAATTCTTCCTTATTGCTCACCTTCGTTATGTAAAAAAGTCTCGTGCTAATATTCATGCTTCTGAACCCAGTGGTTTAGGCTGTGCGTTGCTTGTCAGTGAATGAATTTAAGATTTTTAATAAGTACCGTAAACTGCCCTAACTTTGCCTCACGTCCTATGTTTGCCTAGGGCGAAAAAGATGTAATATCTTATTCATTTTACTTATATGACAATAGAAACTTTTAATACCTTTTTGGAATCATTATCTGGCAACCCAAAAAAAGTAAAATGAATAAGATATTACATCTTCTTCACCCTAGGCAAACATAGGACGTGAGGCAAAGTTAGGGCAGTTTACAGTAGGTAATAACTGAAACTGTGGGCCCAAATAGCACAGAACTAGTGACCTGAGACAGTGAGGCGGGGTCGCTGCAGAACACGTAGAAGATGGTGGGACGAGCTGGATAGATTCCGTCAAAACTGGAAGGAAGACGCGCGGGCTTGCGAAAAATGGAAGGAGTGGAGGAAGACCTTTGGCCAGGAGTGGGACAGCATAGGCTAATAAAAAATAAAAAAAATTACTAGAAAAGTAGCTTGACTACATTCTTTGTCTAAAACCATAGTATCCTCGTATGAAAAGTTTTAAGTCTAGGTGCAAAATGACTTGAAAGAGAATAAAGATCAGTGTTGGTAGCAGAATAAAGTCAAATTCATATTTGAAAACGTTCCACTCGAAATATTTCTTAACATTTTGTAGAGAACACTATCCTCGACATCAAAAATTCTACTTAACTCAGTGTCAGAGATGCGACACCAAAATAAAAATATAAAAACAATAATAATGAAGTCCATTTGAGTGAGCACGTGCCTTCACTAGAGACGGGTCATCTGATATTGATAGTACAACGTTATAGTGTACGTGTCTGGTGACGCTTGACCGTAAACCTTGCGTTATGTTGCATGTGCAGAGTCAATAAAATGCTGGACGCTTTGTGAATTTTTACTTATATTTTTGGTGAGGACATTAGAAGAGCAGTTT
This sequence comes from Eremobia ochroleuca, assembly GCA_949629135.1. Taxonomy (NCBI): domain Eukaryota; kingdom Metazoa; phylum Arthropoda; class Insecta; order Lepidoptera; family Noctuidae; genus Eremobia; species Eremobia ochroleuca. The sequence continues at coordinate 16,291,945 of OX451389.1, forward strand.
TGAATTGAGTGTGAGTTCACGTCAGTGAATATTGCAAGGGTATTACACTCTTGAGTTGGCTGCCAAAAGGTCCTACGAGTACCTTTTGGTAATCCGTTTGCAGATTCACTCATAACTCACAGCTAAAGTCACTTTATTAACTAACTAAATTCATAAAACAATAACAGGCAGTCAGGGGGACTGCCGACAGAAGTTAAAACTATGAAATGCTTTCACTTCTGGCTAAAAGCAACACGTCATACTCATAGCTATAGATATAATGCTAACTTTAGCATATCGGTGACGCGAACCCATAAGATTCCCCTACCAAAAATCGCTCAACGCGCCTAAAACAATATTCACTTTAAAAAAAAATGTTTAAACAAAATCCTTAATTAATTGCTATAAAAGTTCAAAGTAAACACTTTGAATTTTTGTAGCAAGCACCTGTTCAAAATCTCCACTAAAATACGGAGTGATTTCTTCTAAAAAATTCTAGGCATAAAATAAAACAAAGTTTACCTACTCGGATTGAGAAATGAAAAATGGGAGTTGATAGTTACTAACTGTGTTAGGCTCGCTAGTAAACGGGGATTACCGATAATGGCCAATTTAAGAGCTAATAAATTTTGTTTACGTACATCTTGAAACATTGGGTTGAGCCTAATTGGTTATTGGGGAGTTCAGTCAACCCAAAGTGTACAGAAACGGTAACTACTGATTTTAGTTTGTAATTTAAGCTAAGTACCTACGTAAGAAAACCTACAAAGGTAATCAATTAGGAATTAGTAAGAAAATGTATATACAGTTTATAGTATTTTTTTTTTTATTGGGTTTTTCCATTAGGAATTTCTTAGTACGAGTAACAGCCCAAAGTTTGAAAGTTGACGGTGAGATATCCACGAGCCTCGGAAAGCACGTTAATGATCTCCCTCCGGTCGTGTCGGATTGCGTGACGTTCCATCAGTCTATGAAAGTGACGGAAGAGAGTGCATCTGTGTCTGCGACACATTTGTGCACTATAATATCTCCCGCGCCGAAGACTAGTCTCTATTGAGATTGGTCGTCTTGGCTGAAATTCGGTCTGAAGGGCTATTACTATTATTACAGAACATTTATCTCATGTAGTGATAGTAAAGTGTACTAATGGATAAATTCGGAAGCCAATAACTAATACTTAAACAAAGAACACATTATACAGATTTGCAACACATTATGATACCGGAAATATGAAATAACGTAAGCGACATTTTGCCGAAAATGAGTTATATATTAAAACTATAGGACTTATTGATTTTTTGCTATTTTAGTTTCAAAGACTGAAGAAATCTAAGAAACTTTGTCTTAGACACTTTTTACATAAAACATATAGTTAAAAAATTATAGTCAGTTTTGTAAGTAAAATATCTTATTTTTGCTCCCCTGATAACCTTAGTTTTGTCCCTTAGGTACGTTATTTCATATTTCATTTAATGTCTTGCTTATTACAGAGGTCTCGGGCGGCAGCGCTCGCGCATCCGTCGTGCTACGAGTACGAAAGTGTCTACGCCGTAACTTGCGTAGGCGCTACGGCCGCAGCTTAGGAATTTTGTCCAGTTTGGTTTTCGGTGTTTTTCACTCATTCAAGTGATCATTTTTATTTACAGCATGTCGATTGTGTAAAAATCTCACCGTGAAAACTTGCGTGGAGTGAACTGTCAGTGTCATCCCACTGATGCTAGGGATTGACTAAGCAGACATTTACAATCATAATCGAGATTTTATTAATATTTTTTATGCTAATTCTATTGATAATTTTATATAATTCCAAAATTGTTATTTTAGTTGTCAAAACATTACTATTTTGTGGGGGTTTAAAATAAAATAGCAAAACAGAAACTTGAACGTTTTTTTTCCTAGATTAAAACCCCACAAAATAGTAATGATTTGGCAGTTAAAATACTAGCTTTGAAATTATATAAAATGATACATTGAATTAGCATAAAAATATTATTAAAATCTCGATTATGATTGTAAATGTATTCTTGGTCAATCCTTAGTACCAGGTGGGATGACACTGACAGTTCACTCCACGCTCACTTCACCTAAGTTTTCACGGTGATACGAGTATGTTTACAGATTGGCACCGCAGTAGAACTATTTTTGGGGCTGGAACCATAGTGTTAATACTCTGTATAGCTCAGAATATAAATTGACATAAACATAATGTTGGGCAAATTATAAGCAACAGATGGCGTTCTATAGCTTCTGCCTACCATCATGGTATGATGGCGTAAGCTTATGTGTATGATAGGCAGAATACCTAGTAGTGGCTTTCACGTGTTTTTACACACACTCACGTGTGTTTACACACACGTGCAACACGCGTGCTTATGCGCTTATACCTTCAATACGTTAAATATCAGTATTGAAGGTATAGGCGCTTATACACACGTAAGTTTCCTTTCAAGTAAAACTTTATTGGTAAGGACTTGTATGCAGGTGACATCTCTATACATGATTTACATTGAAGTTCGACATACACAAGCCGATTGGGACGTAGTTACCAAGCAATGTGTGTAACAAGTTCTGTTCAAGAAGTTTATAATACTTTGGTAAGTCAACTGCTTGACTAGTCACATTAAACTAAAGTCGATAGTTGTTGAAAACTTTTGTAGTTGAATATATATATTTTTTTTTTTATGCCGTCAACGAACCTGCCTTGCCTTTTTCCAACTATGTTGGGGTCGGCTATGTGGAGCAGTCTAACCGGATAAAGTTGAATACCAGTATTTTACATGGAGCGACTGCCTATCGGACTTCCATAACCCAGTTGTTGTCACCATCATCATCATCCACAACCCAACTTCATCTGAGCCAGGCTAAGTGATGGCCTAAAACACAGGTTTGAATAAACCTAGAACAGGCAGGTCGCAACATGTAATTTAAATTTCTAGTTAAATATCCTGTAAGTACCTCTAATTAATATACGTTAGTTGTACATCCGTTTTACTAGACACTAAGTAAATCATTGTATAAGACTATACTATATATTAACTTTCTGTAGCTATTTAAACACACCTCTTTTGTAAAAGTATATGAATAAAATTATTATTATTTTATACATATCTCTGGACCATGAGGTCCCGGTCCTATGAAAGGCGTACGAGGGGCCGAAGCCAACTCGCAGAGGCCCCTTAGGAGATTGTAATGAAATGTGGCACCATCCGGCGATTATCCCTGTATGCACTATGCAAGTCTACCCAAGGACAACCCCCGGTTGGTGTAGAACTATTGCAGGATATGGAAAATTAAAAAGTTCGATTATGGGTTTGGGTGGCTAAAGTGGGTTGGTTACCAAGAACTATGGAAGAACTATGGCCTATTATTATTATTATTATTATCTGCTACTGCGCATAGACTTCTCTTTTCAAGTGCCATTCCCCGCGCCAGTGCCAGCCTCATCCCGGTTTTACCCGCGATGGTAGCAATGGATCCCATCCATGAACCGACTGTGGCAAGCATTGCTGCACCACTCCACGAAGGTTGAGGAGATCGTAGGGTACCTGCGTGTGAAGACCAACTGGACTTTGAGGGTCGAGAAGTTGGAGCCGCGTCACAACACGAACTTCATGTCGTTCGTGGTGCGTGTTCCGACACATCATCTCGAGAAGTTCCTCAACGAAGAGTTCTGGCCGAAGGGTATTGTGTATCGCCGGTTTCGTGGCCGGCTACATGACACCAGTCAGCGAAACACGACGCCGACACCTCGTGTGCAGTAGTGTAAGTTTGTTATGTTGTATTTATTTATAGTATTTTTAAGTTATATTAGATCGATCAGTGCGACTGTTATCATTTAGCCATGAACACCTTTTTATGCCATCAAGTCGTAAAATTGAAATAACTCAAAACCTCACGAGACTCCAACCTTTTTTTTTTTCGTAATTAATTGATAATTACGGTAAGTAGATTATTGTTTTTTATGCAATGGTGGTTACGGCAATATGATATAGTCAATCTCATAATTACTTCATCACTTTTAACAACAAGTTCAAGTAGAAGGGTCTATTGAGCTGCACGATTTTTGACAAATGCGTGCACTGACTGGACAGGTCCGCTCAATCTGTGTGGTTCTTTACTCAAAAGACCATTTCAGACACCAATCTACATGGTCTTCACATGATCTGACCAAGATTATGTCTGGACTTTAAAAGAAACTGTGACCTCTGAGTTTGTTTCGGCCTTTCTTCTCAGAGTAGTCAGATAGGAAACGCCGACCTCATCTAGTTTAAAAAAATATGATTGACATGTAAAAGTGTTTGTACAAACCTGCTTACAGAAAATAAATCATTTATCATTAATCATTTAAAATATTCAGTTAGAAAGTTTGGTTCCGCAGAGCAGGCCGGGTTATTCTGTAAAAAATAATGAGGTATTGAAATCTCTTTCGTATCTACAGTAAAGACGAAAAGTTTTTACTATGACATTGTGGATACAGAAGTAAGGTCACCGGTGAGTTTTTACAGAATTGCTCGTAGAAATACTTGTACTTACTTACAAGTTAGTGTTTATTGAATTTTAAAGCAGGGCGGGCAAAGGATATATTTTGTATAGCAAATCTATCAAAAACGCACAATAGAAAGACCATTACAACGTTTGTAAATAAGTAGACTTTACCCTATAAAGGCATGAAGAACAGGGTGTAAAGGTCACTCATCCTCCAAAGAAAAGGAAGGATCTTCCAACCAGACGGGTGTCGTTTCTGGTGGGCAACTGCCCGACGATTGATGTCGGGACGGACGTTCTACATATATACGCTAGTCGCACGGTAAACTATGCTTGCGCGATGCAGGATTTTGCGTGACGTCAATATGATGCCCTCTGGTCAAGAACGTTACTGAAAGTATAGATCTAAGTTAAACCTTATTTCAAATACCCCTGTAAACTCTCTCACACAAACATAGATAATGTGTTTTAACTTGTTCAGCGGCGTAATATAAATTTACGACTTATTACTTTGGGAATTGAACACTGTCATCGGAACGAGTTGTTATCAGCCATATCGTGTTCCGTTATTGAAACGTACGTTCACGTCAATGTGGGAAATGGTGTTTTTTTTTGAATTATGTTATTGCTCACATCCATGTTTGAAAATATTTTTTTTTCGTGGAAAGAATTTTTTTAGGCAGTTTTTCCGGATCTTCGAAATTTTTTTTTATTCCGTATGCAACGAGATGATTACTGTGATACGGGCTATATTGGAAAAACCGGATTTTTGCTAATCAAATGACGCAGCTAGCTAAGAGTTAGTCCGACATTGCAGAAGGGTAACTATGGTTTTTCATTTCACTAATATTTTAAAAGCGGCAGTAAGTCTGTTTGACTGTCAGTTTTAATGACTTAACCACTTTGGCTGCTTCGACCTTTGAGAAGGATATTACTTAAACCTTTGTAAACCTACTTATTAAAATCTTTCAAACGCAGGCAAAGCCGTAGGCAGTGGGTATACGTTTGCCTCCTTTCAGATCCGGTAGAGTTACGTAACTGAGAATAGGTAAATAAGTTATCTATACAAAAATTATTTCTCACGCTGTTTTCCTTTCTAGCCCTGCATATGTTTCCTATATGTGGCTTCCAGACTTGAATCCCTGTGCACTAATCACTCAATAACATAACGTGGGTTCACTTTGTGAGAAGTAGGAGCACGTGAAAGATTGTTATTATTATTTTTCGGCATACTACGCTTTGTAATGGCATTGGTAATAAAACACGACAGAATGAAGCTCCATTATGCTTTTAACGCACGCAAAAATATCATAAAATAATATTTTAGGCTTCTGAGAATTTCATTGATTGTTTTTATATATTTTGTTATTCTTCAATTTTATTTTCAATAAATAAGTGACTTTAAAAAAAACCGGCCAAGTGCGAGTTGGCCCACGCACAATTTAAGAGGTCCTCAGTTAAAATGAATTTATCCCAAGAACAAACTTAAGAGTGAAGTTGAATAACAAATGTTCTCCCATACATCGAATTATGTCACGGTCAATTCTCCAACTGCAAATGTAAATTTGTAATCAAAAACAAAAATGTGATAAACCTATAAATTAACGATTTTCCGACTCCTTCTTTTACTTGTTTTGAATTATTTGCGAGTATCAAAATATGTCGCATAAATGGCCGTTTATTTTTATTACGTTGAATTAGAAGCTTGATTTTTTTTATAGCTCCAAGGGACCGTATACCTACGTATTTGATATTATTGTATTTTCAACTTAACACCTCCACGCTTTCCTGAGAAAAAGGGTCTTGACAGACGCGTAGACGGTTATACGGACAACGAAGTGATCTTACGATCTTCTAAAAAACGGAACCCTTAGTTCCGTTTTTTCCTTTTGAGGCACGGAACCCTAAAAAAAGTAAAAGCTTTCAATTAAATTCTCAGAAGCCTGAAATATTAATGTTCAATGCATATTATATCCACGTAAATTAAGGGGCCGTCGTGATGTTAATAATTATATGCAAATAAATTCACGTTTAGTTAGGAGATGCGTACCTACGTCAACACTGAGACGTGGGTCGTCTTTGGTCGCGTTTTAGTAAGCTACAAAATGGATTAAGTACCCTCATGGGAGGGATTTAATTAATAAAAAATTAGAATATGTTTGTACCTAGAAAATGTTTACTTAATTTGCTTCATTTATATATTAACAATAGAAGACTCCGTACCTACCTAGTGCTTAAACATATCGTAACAGACCGGTGACCGATCAAGACCGACAAGTCTGTTACGAGAAAAAACAGTACCAGTAACAGTAACAGTAGTAGTACACATTAGTAGTAGTAAACAGTACCAGTAGTTAAATACAGTACCTAGGTAGCCGTATTTTCTATCTGTCCCATATTTTAAAATGCCTCATCAAAATGGAATGACTTTCCGTTTTGATGAGGCATTTTAAAATGCAGTTACAATCTGTAGCCTTCCAAAGGATACTTTAATTCAAACATCCATCAAATCATCATCATCATTTAATTTTCTCATCATCCTTCACACACAGACCTTCCCCAAGCACCGCCACTTCGAGCGGTCCTGTGCTTTTCGCATCCAGCGGATTCAAATTCCAAAAAAAAAATACAATAAAAGTGGCATACATACACACAAACATAAACTCATACCTTTCTCTCTCTTTTTTCTCTCTCTTTACATATTATTCTTACGTGTTCATTAATGACGATTTAAAACTTTGAATAGTTCAAGTAAAATCACCTAATTAACTCTGACCACACAATGCCCAAATAATTACATTGTTTTAATACCTTTCGCTAACTAATCCAACTAACTACTTCAGAATATAATGAGCTAAGCGTGAATTCAAAGTTTGTTCTCTTTTATAACCACACAGTTAAGGTCGGACGTTTCGAGGTACTTTGTATGACGTGTCAGAATTAAGTTATAAATTGGGCATAGAGAACAAAGGATCATGTTTCGTATTTATTTTGGTAAAGTTTCGAATACCTACACACACTGTTAATAAATGTGTACTTGTGTCTTATTACGGTGTAAGCTTGGTTTTATGTTGTTATTGACAAAAAATAAATACCGGACAAGAGCAAGTCGGACTCCCGCACCGAGGGTTCCGTACCTACCTACGTATGTATTAAATTTTCATCAGCAAGGCCTATATTCGTAGAAACTGCGGTGTAGAATATTGCAGTTTTAGGTCAGCGAAATCTCTTGAACGATAGTGGAACTAATGTTATTTTTGTTGATGATTTCTGAAAAAAAATTATTTTTCCTATAATCTTTACATAAACTTCTACCACATAGAATAATTTCAGAATTTTCTCTATGCAAACTTCGGAGATAAGGGGGAAAAATGGTGCGGGAGAAACTCCGCCCATGGGCTCCCCCTCTGACGCAGAGTCTCCGGCCCCAGCTCGTGGAGGACATAGTGAGCGCTCTGTTTCCTTTGCGAGGGGAACACACTTCCCCGCCCATGGCTCCGCCTTCTGCGGTGCCCGATGCGGACCACACTGCTGACGACGATGACGATGCTCCGGAGGTGACCGAGGTAGAGCTGAGAGCGGTGGTCCGTAGGCTTAATGCCAAAAATACCGCCCCAGGACCCGACGGCTTACCTGGAAAAGCCTGGGTTCTGGCCTTGGAGGCTCTCGGGCCTCGACTAAGGGGGCTCCTAAGCGCATGCTTGGAGAGGGGCCAGTTTCCACTACGTTGGAAGACGGGGAAACTGGTCCTCATTAAGAAAGCGGGGCGCCCTGCGGACTCTCCGTCCGCTTACCGGCCCATCGTGCTGCTCGACGAGGTGGGCAAGCTCTTTGAAAGAGTCATTGCAGACCGCCTCGTCGGGCGGCTGGTGCGGGTGGGGCCGGATCTGGCGGAGAGCCAGTATGGTTTCCGCAGGGGGCGCTCCACGGTGGACGCCATCATGCGCGTGCGAGCCCTCACGACGGGAGATGCTGTGGCCCGGGGTGGGGTCGTCTTGGCGGTGTCTCTAGACATCACCAATGCCTTCAATACCCTGCCCTGGAGTTGCATCAGGGAGGCACTCCGGTATCACCGGATGCCGACCTACCTCTGTCGCGTGGTCGAGGCCTATTTGACGGATAGGGCCGTCATTTACCCCGGTCACCAGGGAGAATGGAACCGGCGAGAGATGTCGTGCGGTGTCCCACAGGGATCGGTCCTGGGGCCACATCTGTGGGACATCGGGTACGACTGGGTGCTGCGCGCCGACCTCCCTAGCGGCGTCAGTGTAGTTTGCTACGCTGACGACACGCTTGTCCTGGCGCAGGGGAGGTCGCACCAGGCGGCGGCGGAATTAATGACACGCGGGGTTGCGACAGTCGTTGAGAGGATCCGGCAACTGGGACTCGAGGTGGCCCTGCACAAGTCCGAGGGCATGTGTTTTCATGGTCCTCGGTACGCGCCACCATCGGGTTCCCAAATAGCGGTGGGAGGGGTTCACATCGGCATCGAGTCGACGATGAAGTACCTGGGACTCGTCCTCGACAGCCGGTGGAACTTCGTGGAGCATTTCCGACGTTTGGCTCCCAGACTGGAGCGGGCCGGGGCTGCCTTGAAGCGGCTCCTGCCCAATCTAGGGGGTCCAAACGCCTCCTGCCGGAGGCTCTACGCAGGGGTCGTGCGGTCCATGGCCCTTTACGGGGCACCGGTGTGGGCGCGTTCTTTAAGGCGGCGACCAGCCCGCCGGTTGAACGCGTCCCAGAGGGTCATGGCAGTCCGGCTGGTCCGGGGATACCGCACGGTCTCCGGTGAGGCGGCGAGCCTCCTTGCCGGATTACCGCCATGGGATCTGGAGGCAAAAGTCCTCGCCCAAATATGGGAGTGGCGCGAGGAGGCAAATCGCCGGGGCGTAACTCCGCTGCCTCGAGAAATCGCGGCACAGCGGACAGAGCTCCGGCGGGATCTCATGGCGACATGGAGAGTGCGTCTGTCGCAACCCAGTGCTGGGCGCGCCACAATTGCGGCGATAAGTCCCCTCTTTGAGGAGTGGCTAGAGAGGCGCCACGGCGTCCTCACCTTCCGCCTGACGCAGGTCCTCACCGGACACGGCTGCTTCGGGAGGTTCCTGTTTCGTATAACGCGGGAGGAAACGCCCGGGTGTCACCATTGTGTGGATCGCCCGGAGGACACGGTGGAGCATACAGTGGAGGTCTGCCCAGCTTGGGCAGAGCACCGCCGCGTCCTCACGGCGGCGATCGGCGGCGGCGATCTCTCGCGTCCGGCCCTGGTTCAGGCCATGGTACGGAGCGAGAGTGCATGGGAAGCCGTCACCTCCTTCTGCGAAGCAGTAATGCTTGCGAAGGAGGAGGCGGAACGCGTGAGGGAGAAGCAATCTTTGCGCCCTCACGCCCCTAATCGCCGCAGGAGACGCCCTGGGCGTCGGGAGTCAAGAGCTGACTCCCGGCCACCGTAGGCGCGGGCTTGCAGACGGCGAGCAATGGGCAGTTCGCCGTCTGGTAAGGACCAGGCTCGGGTCGACGGCGCGTTGTGTTCCACGCGCGCCTCAAAGAGATGTCAGCAGTGACGGGGCCCACCGGGGCCGATGCTTGCCAGGGTCGCGGGTTGTTCGAAAGAGTTACCGTGGCCCTTGGCACAGGCAACTGAAGGAACACGGGTGGGTTTTAGTCAGTAAAAGTCTGACACACCCTCCCGTTCCGCCCAGAACGGGAGAAGTTATTTGATAATTTCCCACCCAAAAAAAAAAAAAAAAAAAAAAAGGGGGAAAGGTATTTTTTTTTTACATTTTTCATCAAAAGTCGAAAACTATACTGCTTAAAAAAAATGTTTGAGAATGTGCCAACAGCGCTTTTTCATATGATACCCCACATGCCCTAGTATCCCCACACAAAAAATATATACAGTTTATTTTTTTTCTTATTTGCAATATAGTTGGGCAAACATCATCTAAAACTATTCCAAATTTTAAGTTGATAGCATTAGTAGCTCTAGAGCAGACAGACTGAGTCGCACCATAAGGGTCCCTTTTTACTATTTTAGTACGGAACCTTGAAAATGGTGTATATTAGGAAAAGTACATAATTTATTTATTTAAATCAAGGGAATAGATTTGCATAATCAGCCTATACCGAATGTTCCCACTGCTGCTACACAAGCCTCATCTCTTTGTGAGGAAGTAGACCGAAATCCAATGGTGGATGACACACATCTTCGAATTTTTGGTTTTAGTACATGCCAATTTCCTCACGATGTTTTACGATGTTTCCTTTTTACACATAAAGTGCCTGCCTGGGTTCGAACCGAAGACCTTCAACTCGTAAGTCGTGGCCATTTCCGCTGGGCCACCTCTGCTCAAGGATAAAGTATTAATTATGATAAATGAGAAAATTTAACAAAAAAACATACCTATACAAATTATTCCCTACAGCGCTACATATACTAATAAAAGACGTAAAGATATAGTTTGCCCACAAATTTCAACATAACATGCTTTCATATCCAAATTTTACCTGTACCTCGGACCTCTCCTGTATAATAGACTAAATTCGAAAGCAAACATTTATCGTCTTATGAAGAAACAGAAAATTTACTAACTGTGTTAAAGTAAATATAGGTATACAATTTTCACCTATGTTAAATATTTACCAAATATAGATAGTAAGATTTAAGCTACTCAACATATAATTATTTGTCCATTTTCAACTTTTGTTTATTTATTAATTTTAAAAGACTAGTTTAGCTCTTCTCGCCTGAAACACAGGATTACCTAGTTCAGGCACATAAGTCTTAGCAATACAATTTTTATTTAAGCAAAAATTATAAGGAAAAAAATTATATTTAGGCATGAAAATTAGTACAGACTAATTTTCATGCCTTATAATTTTTAAATAAATATATTATTATTATTATTATTCTACAAGATTTTCATTTCACTTTGAAATTTAAATGAATATTCTACTAATCATGGTTCACAAGGCAGAAAATAATGTCAAAACAAAAGAGGAAACTACCTAAATATATAAGTACTTGCAACTCAACAACAAAACTACCAAATAAAGAAAGTACAACCAGCTTAAGTTCATAAGCTTTCGCCAAAAGACATCAAGTAAGACTCGCTTGAGAGCAGATATCAGTACTGCATTCAAATGAGATATTCAAAACGTTAGGAATACGTCCAGTATGGAACTAACCATCTCGTCCTGCAAACTGACCTGCCCCTAACTTGATTATCTGTAGAGGTCGACGATATACCTTGCTGGAAGTGACAACTCAAAGGAACTAAAATGTCTGAGCGTTTCTTTGAACTGTCAGCGAAGGCAAAGATTTTTGGTGTATTTTTTTTTCTGCAATACGTGACTGCATAGTGATTTCATAATTGAGTTCTGTTTACATTTAATAATTAACATTCATGTAGGTATGTATATATCACATACTTAGTTTACCTGTTATTTCTTTATTTTTAATTCTTTTAACCTATTGTTTTATGTTAATTTTATTCTAGGTGGTGATGTTGTCTTCACATACAATAATTATATAAATAATATATACAAAACCTTTTTAAAAGGTAATGGTGGTTTCTTTCCCATGCTTCTCCATGCGAGACTACCTTTTGGAAGGGGTGACTAGAATCAATTTTTTTTTTTTGTAATTTTTTTTTGTGCCTATTAGAAATAAATGATTTGGTTTTGACATTCTCTTTCTTCCTGCCCTTGTCCCATTTTATTTGGGGTCGGCGCAGCACGTTTTCTTCTTCCATTCTTCCCTGTTAGACGTCATGGCATCATTTACTCCTTTCTCTTTCATATCATTCTTCACACCGTCCATCTATCTTTTCTTTGGCCTTCCTCTCCCTCTCCATCCTCTACAAACAAACGAAAAACTACGCAAACGATTTTGTTGATATTTTCTTTGTACACTGAAGTAATAGAGAAAATACAAATCTATGTCTTAGAAATAAGCAAGTGAGAAAAATGGGGCTCTAGTTAGAGTAACAAACAATGAGAATAAAAAAAATAATCTTAATTGCGATTGCATTTATGCTGGGTAGGCCTCTACGTAACAATGTTGCTACACATCAAAATTGTTACCTATTTCCATTGTCGTATCCAGTGCAACTCTACATTCAGGTCAAAGCAAAGACATCGTATGTCGCAGCACACTCATTCAATAATCTGATTCAATTCCGAGTGAAGGTACAGTTTCATGGGTCCCGACGACTTATTTAATATTCCTCTCTTGTGTTCGCTCGTCTATGAACTAGGTGCTTTCGGTAAATAATAAATATACCAACATACGTGAAACATTTTACCTGTGATTATATATTTTTGTATCAATATTGAGTTACTACACGTGGATGCCAATAGTTTTCTGCTGGAGAGAAAATATTTCGTCAAGGAAACCCTAACTTGTGTTGATTTTTTTTTCCTATATTTTACCTATGTGTATTTTGGATAGGTGGTCTCGTCGCCTATGGTTAGAACTTACGGGCAGCGCCAGGATAGCCGTACCCAAAGGGTAAAAAGAAACCCTATTACTCCCGCTCCGCTGTCCGTCCGTCTGTCACCAGGCTGTATCTCATGAACCGTGATAGTTATACAGTTGAAATTTTCACAGATGATGTATTTCTGTTGCCGCTATAACAACAAATACTAAAAAACAGAATAAAATAAATATTTAAGGGGGCTCCCATACAACAGACTTGAATTTTTTTGCCGTTTTTATAGATAATGGTATGGAACCGTTCGTGCACGAATCCGACTCGCGCTTGGCCGGTTTTTGTTTACGTTTTTTTGCAATTTTCAGGCCTGATTCAGGTTGTAAGTTGATCAAAATATCATTCGCGAACCGAACACAAACAACAAAGGCACCGATTCCCTTGTTTACAAACTAAATTCAGTGCATCTTTTTCTATCAATTTCATTAAGAAAAGGACAGAAGATAAATAATATAGAGGCAAGACGCTAGAGCATGTCACAAAGCTGTTGGTTGTCAAAGACCCTAACCATTTTACTTAAAATCAAGAGCCTGAATTCGGTCTACAAATCGATACAGGTGTACACACGTCAGGTCAGGTTTGTCACCTGAGCACAGTCTAACGGCAACATCCTTTGGCCACTATTCTGTAGTTTAGAACAGAGAAGGGACGAGCATTGATCACAATGCTATCTTGTGGTGGCATCTATATCCCCACATGCGTGTTACACATCACACTGACGTCACACAAAACTAACATCGCCAAAGCAGTATTTACCGCATGACTAGCATATTTTTTTTTTAACTTTATTTAACATTTATATAAAAAAATACAGGATTATTCATATTTAATAGCAACCAAAAACCACTAAAGTTTAAACTTGTGCTATCATAAGTCTATCTCAATATCGATGTATACAATTAATAACATTTTTAGTTCTTATAACAATTACACTCATTCCTACATGATATTTAAGTAATATTGCTTAAGTTTACATTTGATATACGAGTATTTCCCACCCTAAACACAAGTTAAATCTTACTCTGGGTGCCAGAGCTCAACTAAAACAATCTTTCTCTTGGTTGTGACGCAGCATAGTGTTTAGATAAGTGTTTTTGTAAAACTGAAATTAATAGAAATCTTTTTTTTTTTTTAAGTTAAAAAAAGATAGGTACCATTATCGTTTACTTCACATTGTCTTATTCATGGTAGGTACAGTATGGAAGATTCGTACATTTGTGCATTTCTGAGAATTTCATATAATATAACGTTCCAACATCAATCGTCGGGCATTTGCCCACCAGACACGAGACCCGTCTGGTCGGAAAATCCTCCCTTTTCCATAGAAGTTGAGTGAACTTTACACCCTATTATCTCATACCTCTATAATCTCACTGATTTTACAGGTAACGTTAAATCGTAAAGTCTAAGTTATCTCAACATGTTTTTCTTTCATCATAAGTACATTTGCTACAAAGATCATCATCTGCCTAGCCTTTTCCCAACTATGTGGGGGTCAGCTTCTAGTCTAACTGGATGCAGCTGAATACCAGTATTTTACATGGAGTGACTGCCTATCTGACCTTCACAACCCAGTTACTGGGTAATACGATACTCCTTGGTAAGACTGGTTGTCAGACTTTCGGGCTTCTGACTACCCGTAACGACTGTCAAAGATCCACGAATGACAGCCGGGACCAACGGCTTAACGTGCTTTCCGAGGCACGGAGGGGTCTCGATATGTGAAGATGGTCACCCATCCACAGACCAACCGCGGCAAGCGTAGCTTAACCTGTTCGATCGACCTGTGCGGCTGTTATTATTTAGCCACGGGCCCTTCCTTTAGCCACGGGCCCCTCCACATTTGCCACATTTGCTACAAAGATATTTTGGCGATTAAATGACATTGACAGGAAGGCGTTGTTAGCAAATAAGTGTGAAATTGTTTTTTTTTAGAATCTGTATTAAAAACAAAGCAGCATTAAACATAATCTTTAGGTTAGTTGTGTGGGTCAAAGAAAATAAGGTTGCGTAGTTATCTTAATTTAAAAATTAAATCAGAACATAGGTTTTTTATGTACTGGGTGTCCGGAAACTCATGGATTACCTTTTACCTGCTGATGGGCCACATTGGGATCTACTATCTAAAAGCCTTATAATTTCCGAGTTTTTTTGATGTTTAATGAAATTTTGGAAAATCTCTACCTTTGATCAGTTTTTTTCCATGCCATTTCTACGAATGAAAACTTTTTCGAGTACAAGTTGTTTTTATTTTCATCTTGAATCATCCTACTATCGATTGAATACAAGAAAGTTACAGATATCATCTTTTAAATACCTAAAATTTAGGTCCAAACTTAAAATTTTCACCAAAAAATTTTACCTTATTTTTGATCGGCACTGGTGAAAAAAAAAATTATTGGTAGGTCATTTTTTTTATTGGTAGATCTCAATGTGGCCTATCAGCAGGTAAAAGATAATCCATGACTTTCCGGACACCCCGTATATTCTGTATATGATATTAAAATAAGTAACTATTCCTTGTATTGTATTCAATAAAGTATTTTCTAACTGAACAGACAGCTGTGCTGCTGGGGAGTTTGTTGCGCCACTTCTTCTCCCCAGCGAAAGCACTAGGAAGTGGTGAAGGGCGTTTTGGGGGACTGTCTTTTGTAATTGTGACGTTTAAAAAGTACTGATTCTCTGCCTAGTTTGAATAAATGACTTTTGATTAGGTATTCATGTAAAATTAATTTGCATGTCCTTATGGCAAAATATGGACTGTACAGACGCCAGCACGTCAAGCTACCCGAAACTGTCAAATTTTCCCAATCAACTTTGAACCTTATCCTTTAGCAATAAAGTTGAAAATTTATTTAAAAAAATTGACGTATTCGCTTGGTGTGCTGGCACATTAAACCGTCAACTGTCATTTTCTGAAAATATAGTATATAATTCTTATTCTATTTTCATATTCCATATTTATATTGTTTACAGGCTACAATAACGGGCCTTAAATGTCAAAATATTTTCTCCGAATAGTATAAAATAATATTAAAATAAAAAGACGTTCTGTTAGTTAGCAATACAGTAAATGAGCACGTTGGCATTGCCCGCTGTTTGGCGCTAATGGTCTAGAAAGGACGTGACGAGGCCGATGTGCGAAATACGAGGGTGCGTTTTTAATTTCGCGGAATGGGAGGTAAGGGGGTAAATAAAAATTCGCAAATATTTTTTTTATATGTTCACCTTCTAGCTTAATACTTTTTTTCAGATCGTTCAATAAGTTTATGCAAACCATCGAAAAAAAAAAAGATTCATTTTTATCCCCAGAATACGCTGAAAGTGCGTCCTTCACTTCTTCATCACTTGAAAATTTCTTGCCACGAAATTCTTTTTTCAAGTTTGGGAATAGATAATAATCGCAGGGGTTCGAAGCCTGTCTTGTGTAGGGTAGTCAGGGCAACTCGGCTCTTGTAAACAGGCGCATTGTCGTGCAAGAGCCAGATGCCTTTCGTCAATTTTCCTTGTCTTTTCTCTTGGACTGATTGATTTGAATTTTAAAAATGGTTGCATCGGATACTCCAACCATTTTTGCAAGTTGTTTTTTCTTAAGGCTAGCATATAGACAGGCCTGTTAGTCTAGTGGTCAGTGGCCCTGACTGCTATACGCAAGGTCGTGGGTTCGATTCCCACTCAGGACAAATGTTTGTGTGATGAGCACGATCATTTGTTCTGTGTCTGGGTGTAATTTATCTATAATATGTATGTATTTAGAAATATATATGTATGTTTATCAGTTGTATAGTACTCATAGCACAAGCTCTGCTTAGTTTGGGACTAGATGGCGTTGTGTGAAAGTTGTGGAATATTATATATTATTATTATTATATTCCAATATCAAAGGTTTGATTTTAGCGATGATTTCGGGTGTGGTCACTTCGATGGGCCGTCCAGGCCGGGGATCATCTTCAAATGATTCTCGTCCTTGCTTGATAGACGATGCCACTTGTAAACCATGGTTTTACAATGGCAAGAGTCTCCGTAAGTGGAAGACATCTCGGTTTGGGCGTTTTTTCCTTGCTTGTTAAGGAACTTTATAATGGCGCGGTGCTCGATTTTCGCCATTGTGAACGCTGTCTTCCCGATTAAATTGCTTGGTTGACGATAGTTCAGAGACTAATAAGCCGATTGTAATAAAACTTGATATTTATACTAATAGTGAATCACTCAGGATGTTAACGTACTAATGAGACCCCTAAACCTTCTCCAACCCCACCATTCCGCGAACATAAATACGTACCCTCGTATGGAGAGGTGTCAAATAATAGGCGAGAATCTTTTCAATGGATTATATCTATACTTCGGTGTACACTTATTTTAATGGATGGTAAGCGTGCAATAAGTATACAAACTCGGCTAGGTTTTAACGCGTAGGTACTAATAATTCAGTTAATATATTTACTAGCAGTAAGTAATTATTGAATTTTTAAATTAAGTACCTAATTTAATTATATCCTAATCCTAACCACCCTAACTAATATTATAAATGCGAAAGTAAATTTTTTTGGTTGTTTGTTTGTTTGTTATGCTTTCACGCTAAAATAGCTGAACGGATTTGGATGAAATTTGGCACATTAGTGTGTAGACCGACAATAACTAACATTGGTAGATTCTTTTCATCTTGATTCGCAGAGGAAATCGCGGGCCACAGCTAGAAGTAAATAAATATGGTGCTTGTTCTTGTAAAGTTAGATTATTTAAATCGTTTTAGTCATAAAAATCAATATGTATGCAAGACAGTTTCTAATTATTTCATGGGACAGTAACATGGCATCATTAATTCAAGGGATAGTTAAATACTTCCAAAACTAATTAAACCCAAGATTATTATAGTAGCTGTAAAGATGAGTAAGCTACGATGACAGCAACGGATATATTTTGTATTACAATATAATTGTTGGGCCCGTTTATAGAGGATTTTCCGACATTTAACCCCAGAGGGTAAACAACCCTAAAATATGTCTTCACAGGTAAACCGAGGCGGCCTGTCGTTCACAATTATATTACCTACATTACGTTAAGCCCGAATTTTCGTATAACATATTCGTTTATACATCACTGATCAAAAAATACCTCTAACCTCTGAAAATATTTCGTTATTTATGTCAAGGAATAAAACACGTTGAAAATAAACGTAATCATTTGTTTCTTTGCGTTTTGATACCAGTCTCATTTGACATAGGTTTTAGCCGTCTTTGAAGTTGTTTCTTGTGTATTAGCAAAAGTGTTTTACAAGTAGGTAAAGATAGTAATATGAAACATGAATAATTTTAAGATTATGAAAACATACACGGCATAATCAGTTTATAATGATCCCACTGTTGGGACACTGGCCTCCACTCTTTGAGAGGGAGTGGGCCGTAATCCACCTTGAAGGCCCAGTGCGGGTTGGTAGATGACACAAATATTTTCGAAATTTTAGTTCTAGGACATGCCGGTTTCCTCACGAAGCTCCTCAGGTGATTATGAAATTATTTACACAAACTGAAGCGCTTGCTCGAGGGTGAACCCACGACCTACAAATCATAAGTCGAGGCCGTTACTACAAAGCCACCACCAAACATAGTGAATTCCCGACACAGAGAAAGCCATTCTTCTCTATAGAAATCTACACTTCGTGACAAGAAAACTAACTCATTATTAATGTTCAAAAGTAATAAACCTTACACAATAAATCCATGGACTTTCAGCAGAATCACAGGAAAACACCTTCACCATCATCATCTGCCTGCCTTTTCTCAACTATATTGGGGTCGGCTTCCAGTCTAACCGGATGCAGCTGAATACAAAGCTGCATTTTACATGGAGCGACTGCCTATCTGACCCCCACAACCCAGTTACAGGGTAATACAATACTAGGTAAGACTGGTCGTCAGACTTTCGGGCTTCTGACTATCCGTAACGACTGTCAAAGATCTATGACCCTAACAAACAATATAATGATTTTTTTAATATGTATTGCACACAATTTGATAAAACATTCATTCCAAAGACATTATCAGTCAATAGTAACGCTTCCTTCAGTGACTGGGCCACCATTGGTATACATAAAAGTAGAAAACGACTTTATGAATTATATGATGAACGGATTTGTATAAACACTGCTGAATTTAATTTATATGTTAAAAATTATTCTAAAATATTTAAAACAGTCTGTAGTATAGCCAAGTCACGTTATTTGAGTTCAAAAATTAAAAATAGTAGTAACATTATTAAAATGACTTGGAATGTCATTAATAGCGAAACAGGAAGGTCTTGCAACCGAAGTAGTGACTACAGCCTTGCTATTGATGACAATGTAATTAGATCAGATTCTCAAGTCGCCGCGGCCTTTGAAAATTTCTTTTCAGAGATTCCCGTGTCAACTACTAAATCTCTAAGCTCGTCACCCACTGCTGCAGAGTCTTTACTTAAAGAAAACGTTCCAGTTGGTGATTCTGAATTTCACTTCCAATATGTCACCTGTACAGATGTAATTAAAACTTTTCACATGCTAAATGTTAAAAAGACTGCAGATCTATGGGGTAATTCTGTGGATGTTGCTAAGTCAATTATAAACATTGTAGCACCTACTTTAGCTGTTATATTTAATAATTGTATTGATCGTGGTGAGTTTCCTGATCTTATGAAACATAGTAAAATCATACCATTGTTTAAATCGGGTAGTACATCAGACCCTACTAATTATAGACCTATTTCAGTACTACCTACCTTTAGTAAAATTTTTGAAAAGCTCATTTTAAACCAAATGCAAGGATTTTTTAACAAAAATAAATTACTGCATAACAAACAGTTCGGTTTTACAAGGGGTCGTTCAACTACTGATGCCGGAGTTGAACTTTTAGGACATATTTATAATGCATGGGAGGACAAATGCGATGCTTTGGGCATCTTTTGCGATTTGTCCAAGGCATTCGATTGTGTTCTTCATGAAACCTTAATCAGGAAACTTCACTACTACGGAATTCGGAACGCCTCTCTGGATCTTCTTACTTCTTACTTAAGTGATAGGATTCAGAGAGTTGATGTTAACGGAAAAAGGTCACCCGGATCTGTAGTAAAAATGGGGGTCCCCCAGGGCTCAATTCTTGGCCCATTTTTATTTCTTATTTATATAAATGACTTGCCTTACCTCATAAGGGATGAACATGATATAGTGTTGTTTGCAGATGACACTTCACTTTTATTTAAACTCAAACGTCAGCAGCTGGTTACTGACAATATAAATAGTGCCCTCGCAAAAGTAGTTAACTGGTTTAATGTTAATAACTTACTTCTTAACGGAAAAAAAACGAAATGTATTAAGTTTACGATACCAAATGTTAGACAAGTAGAAACTAGTGTTCTCATAAAGGGTGAAGAGTTAAAACCCGAAAATACCACAGTATTCTTAGGCATAACTTTGGATGCCAAGCTTCAATGGGGCCCCCATATAGATAAATTGTCAAAAAAGCTTAGCTCTGCAGCATACGCCGTTAGGAAAATTCGTGACTTAACTGATTTAGAGACAGCCCGTTTAGTTTACTTTAGTTATTTTCATAGTGTGATGTCGTACGGTATTCTGTTGTGGGGAAATGCCGCCGATATTCAGACAATTTTTATTTTACAAAAAAGGGCAATTCGTTCCATTTATAAATTAAGTCCCAGACACTCCCTCAGAGACAAATTTAAAGAGATTAATATAATGACTGTGCCTTCTCAGTACATTTATGATAATCTTTTGTATGCACATAAAAATATTAATCTGTTTAAAAAATACAGTGATATCCATAATATAAATACTAGGAACAAACACAAATATGTTGTTCCTACAACAAGGCTCAAGAAAATAGGTGGCTCGTTTAGATGCCAATGTATACGTTTTTATAATAAACTTCCTAGCCACATTCAAGAACTAAGCATTAATAAATTCAAATCTTTTATAAAGCTAAAACTATGCCAGAAAGCCTATTATACTGTAAAAGACTATATTGAGGACAAAAAAGCTTGGGATTGAGCTGCTCCAATAGGTCTAGACAGTGAATGTTGTTTATTTTTTATTTTGCTGATTTACACTTTTGCTTTTTTTTCTTTCTTAATATCTATTTATATACAGAATGACATGAACATTTACTGTTTAAAGTCTTATATTATTTTAATTATTGTGAATGTGAGGACTATGTGGATTATTGTTTCCGTTTTAATCATGGTCTGGCAGTTTGAGTGGTGTATGCGGTCTACACAAATGTCCTGTCCTTGGTATTACTCGTCGAATCGTTGAGCTCCTTAAGTTTTGAGTTGAGCTGCACGGTTACTGACGAATGCGTGCACTGACTGCACAGGTCCACTCAGTGTGGTTCTTTCCTCAAAAGACCACTTCAGACACCAATCTACATGGTCCTCAAAGATTATATCCGGATTTTTATATACACATTGACATTGATGAATTTTATATAAACAATGACATGGATATTTACTTTGTAAAGTATCTTATTTTTATTATTATTACTGTGAGTGTGAAGACTATGTGGGTCATTTCTTTTTTTAGGTTTCCTTCTTAGTTAGTTTTAATCATGATCTGGCAGTTTGAGTCATTTATGCGGCCTACCCAAATGTCCTTTCATTGGTATTGTTCGTCGAATCGTAAGGCTCCTCAAGTTCTGAGTTGAGCTGCACGATTTTTGACAAATGCGTGCACTGACTGGACAGGTCCGCTCAATCTGTGTGGTTCTTTACTCAAAAGACCATTTCAGACACCAATCTACATGGTCTTCACATTATCTGACCAAGATTATGTCTGGACTTTAAAAGAGACTGTGACCTCTGAGTTTGTTTCGGCCTTTCTTCTCAGAGTAGTCAGATAGGAAATGCCGACCTCATCTAGTTTAAAAAAATATGATTGACATGTAAAAGTGTTTGTACAAACCTACTTACAGAAAATAAATCATTTATCATTTATCATTTATCATTTATGAATGCCAGCCGGGACCAACGGCTTAACGTGCTTTCCGAGGCACGGAGGGGTCTCGGTATGTAAAGATGGTCACCCATCCACAGACCAACCGCGGCAAGCGTAGCTTAACCTGATCGATCGACCTGTGCGGCTGTTATTATTTAGCCACAGGCCCCTCCCTACAACAAACACCTGCACCAATAGGTACGTATTTCCATTGATAGTTACTTGTTAACACTAACAGTCACATAAATCAAAAATTATCTCGCATGCGAGTACATAAAACCAACAGCACTGTATCTCTATTCTCCAATTCTAGCGCACCACCGACAAACGTTACGTCATAATAAATTGCCTGTTTACCATCATGTGGTAGATATCTACGTTTCCACGTTTCCCACGAACCAACAGATTGTAAATGTTATTATAGCCATTCATTTGGCTTTTCCACAAGAAGAAAACATTTTTTTTTAATGTTGCTGATAAAATTTGGGATGCTTTTTTTATACGACACGGATTAACGGATAGTTAAAAGACACAGCAAAGAGTAAAAATAAAGCATACTGTCAAAAATTTTACTCCTGCAAAATTTACATAAACGTATATTTTTCTTATACTTTATTTAAAAGAACTAGGATCTTAATAATAAAGTACAATCAACACTATTCTAACAAGGAAGGTATCCCGACGTGTCACCTCCGATTTTTTTGTGGCTGATATATGTTATTTATTCTCCATCAAATTTTAATAACATATATCAGCCACAAAAAAATCGGAGGTTACACGTCGGGATACCTTCCTTGTAAGTTTTAAAATAACTATTACGTAAAAAATTACGTGATAGTTATTTTAAAACTTAGAATGGTGTTGATTCTACCTACGAGTAAATTACACAAGTCCGTTCCACTTTCTTAGAGTCTGATATTATTCTATAAACACTTTGTTCATGTGTGACATTGTCGCTATTTCTACACTTTCGCACTAAACTAACGCAAAAGGTTTTGTTCGTTTGAGTTCGCACCACAAATATCTGTTACATGTTGAGTTATCTACTGCAATTAGTGCAGCTCTAAGCCCACACGAAATCAAATAAGAAGTTAGATTATTATTGAGAGGGCCCAAATTGTTTGGCAACGAGTGTTTCCGCATATTAAATTAAAGGCTTACTTATGAGGACCAAGGTTTAAAAAATTAAAACGTCTACTCATTTCACGAGATGAACGTTAAGGGATGACATGAAGATAATGAAAATATATGAAAGGTACGAAAATATACGAAAGGTCTAGTCGAACCCCTTTGTTTGCTAACAACATGCCATTCTTTATAATCGCGTCAAATCCTTTCCGAGGTATTAATTTAATGAATTTTACTTGTCATAAAATTAGCCTGTTTTGAGTAAAGGGTAGGGACATTAACTTCGTTGAATGGGCGTGTAAGAGGGCCTTAATGGTCAATAAACATGATTATGTAGTGTGCCCTGTGTAGCCTGCAACCGGCGGAAACTTTGTGACTTGCATTTTAATGGTCGGCGAGTTTCTTGGTCGCGTTTGGACGTATATTTTGTTACAATGGAATTGTTGTTTTTTCATTTTGGTGTGTTGTTCCTGGTTTGGAGGTTTTATTGGTGAGAAGGTAGATACTTAAGAATTTACGGTAAGCACTAGATGGTTGTGGTTGTGTTGTGCTGGATGGTTGTGTGGTATAAGTGGGTAAACCAAAGGGGCTAGCATAGATACTTAATCCAAGTTACTTTGTTAGTATATTATTATTTTAATAGTTTATTTAGTATTAGAAGTTTATTCAGTATATATATTGTTATCTTCCTAAAAAAGTGTAGAGATTGGCTATATTTTACATCCTTATTGCTAAACTAACATAATAAATTGTTTTGACATAAAAGCTCACCCCACCTGCTATTTGCAACAATAATTCCCGTCAAAAATTCTTAAATCACTTAAAAAATAAGCCAGCATTTATAAACGTGAGGGCAACCTAGAAAATTCCATTTACACAAGGCTAAGTGCTCCAACGCGCAACGTCAAGATGCATCGTCGAAAATTATGCATCGCAGCAAGTACATACCGAAATATTGCGAGTAACAAATAGCAGGGTCGGAGCTCGGGACCTGCCTTCCACAGCAACCAGAATTTCACGGACTATTTCATATAACGTATTCTTAACGTAAATAATATTTTACAGGAATCCCAAAGCCCGATTCTCGGGATACCGCTGAAATTTTTAAGAAAAATAAAGGCTGTGTCCGTTTGAAGTCGTTCTCTTTTGATTTTACATAAAAACTTGCTGAAAGAAAGGGAACATAAAAGTAACTCTTTTGTGTATCAATTTTGTATTATACAATTTTCGTTCAAACCTGTATTAAATTTAAAAAATCTTGATTGAATTTCCTCATCCGGAGTTTAAAAATGGAATTATTTGGAGAGGATAGAATGAAGCCATAAAATGACTTTACACTTTGGAACGTGAAGAATGTTCATAGCGCAGCGCTTAAACCCAATAATATAATGTATGGTCGGCGGCATTTCGAGAGTGATATTGCTCTTTTGAGATAATACTAATAATAGTAATAAATTTCTTTATTGCCGTAAAAACAGGTTACAGAAAAAATTGAGACCCTGGCTCCAGAGCTAGGTTAGAGTACCTGTATTTCAGGAGCCAGTGACTGTTTCCATTTTGATTACAATTGGGCAATTTTTATGCAGCAATAGGTGACATGACAGAATTATATTACTTGAAATCAAGTTATTTATTTAACATTTTACATTTAATTATGCAATAAAAATAGGATTAAAAAATGAAATTAGAATAAAAGCAATTTAAATAATCTTATTAAATCTAAAACAAAATTCGAATAAAATCAGGAATGTTAATAATAAAAAATATATATTAGATTGTAGTAAAATAAAATTAGAACAAATCACAGTACAGCCAGATGAGACAAAATCAAATTAAAAATAGGGGTGCAGGTATGTGAATGTGCATGGGGGCGTTTGTGCGTGTGAGGGCGTGGGTGTGAGTGGGTGAGATAAATATAATCTGATAAAAAGCCTGTGAAGATTGGCTACAGAAAGGTATTGTTTGTTTATTTATTTACCTAGCTCACTATTTATTTATTAATAATGTACAAATACCTGTTTTTTTGGAAATAAATTATTATTATTATTATTATTATTTAATGTCCCACTGCTGGACAAAGGTTTCCCCCAAGTCCTTCCATGAACTCTTTTCCCGCGTTCCCTAGAACCAATTCTTTAATTAGTTAGTCATTTTAGGCCTCATTTGTCAATAGTCACATATTTTTTATCTCAGGAATAGATATTGCGGTTTGACAGGTTTTGTTTAGAAACTATGACAAACTGTCATATTTATACTTCAGATATACATAAGTTATCTGACTGTTGATAAATCAGTCTTTAGTCAATTTATGTTTTTGTTAGTCATTTGTTAGAATCAAAAACATTGTTATTGGTGATAGTTTTAGACATCAAAATGAAATACTTAAAAGTACTAGGTAAAAACTCTATGGAACAGAGTCGTCTCTAATCTACTATTAAAACAAAGTAAAACCTGGATACATTTGAATAATTATATTTCTTTTCAGCTGAAAAAATGCGCTTTTGTTATTACATAGGGGAAGTAGATAATATGAATTTCAGGTCAAGGTTCAGTTTCCTCAGGAGAGGACTGAAAAGAAAGCTCTCGAGTCTGAAGAGGGATCATTGTGAATGCAAGTGGACAAAGACGATTCATTATAGAGTTTTATGGGAAGTATTATTCCTACTGGAGCTCCTCATATAACTGGAAAATGTAACGTTACTAAAAACATATTTCTATTTTTTGCAACTTTTTTATTTGACCGTGCGTTATTAATTTTTTCGATTGAACTACGAATGGCAAAAAATGGCAAAATTGCCATACAAACTGGCTAAATCTTAGCCAAATTGAAAGCTACAGTAGCTACAGTGTGGCTCCGTCTCGGTTAAAAATACTGAAATGAAGTACACTATGAAAACGTTACTTAGCAACCGTACTTCGGGTAAACGTATTCCTGTCACTGTTGCAGAACTGTCAAACTCCAAATCCAAGATAGAGAAGGAATAAATCAAAGAACGAGCCAAGCAAAATAAAATATATACATCTCCAACTTAGTCACGATAAATTTCAGCGAATGGATATTTTATTTACAGTAGGTAGGTATACTTGCCAGTCCACTTGACCATATTCAGTAAAGTCCACTTCAACTTTATTTTCCCCGCGTGAGACCTCATAAATGTCAGTATTATTTGAAAGCCAACGACAAATTCAACGCATGAAAAGGCATTAAACTATAGTCGAGTCGCCTTACGCCACGTAGCTATTGAAGCGCGCCTTTTCAAAAGCTGTGCACTCGGCTTTTCAATAAATGCTCAATGAATACCTCCAGTAACCTACCTGCTTCCCTCAGAATTAATAACGTTTTCGATTCTTGTAGATCGAGATTTTGAATTAAGTGTTCCTGGATTGTATACGAATAAACTGGACTTTATATTTATTATTATCAATATTTATTATTCTTTCATATTGTTCGTCGAATCGTTGAGCTCCTTAAGTTCTGAGTTGAGTTACATGATTACTGACAAATGCACTGACTGGACAGGTCCACAAAATCTGTGTGGTTCCTTCCTCAAAACACCATTTCAGACACCAATCTACATGGTCTTCACATGATCTGACCAAGATTATGTCTGGACTTTAAAAGGGACTGTGACCTCTGAGTTTGTTTTGGCCTTTCTACCCAGATTAGTCAGATAAGAAACGCCGACCTCATCTAGTTTTTAAAACATGATTGACGTGTCATAGTGTTTGTATAAACCTGTTTACAGAAATAAAATTATTTATCATTTACATCAAACTAGCGACCCGGCCCTGCTTTGCACGTTTTTCACAACTTGACAAAACATCGAAATTTCTTTACTGTAAGTTTAATATTAACATCTCAAACGTCGAATGTACACCATGTGTACAGATAACAATAAAATGTCTATTGTGTCTGCTAATTGGCGCGCGACGGGTTAATCTATTATACACACAAACCTTCCGGAATCACTTTTCTAAATGATGGTGAAAACCGCATCAAAATTCGTTACACAATTTAGAAGAACAACGCGGGTACAGATAGACACGAAAGGCGTCTCTAATTTATAAGATGTTTATGTCGCAGTAAGATGGTTAAAGCCGTGATATATTTATATGCCGAGGGATATAGCCCCACAAAATAGTAATGTTTTCTCAACTAAAATACCAGCTTTGATATTATTTAAAATGATCAACATAATTAGCATAAAAAATATTATTTAAATCTCGATTATGATTGTAAATGTTTGCATAGTCGATCCCTAGCATTAGTGGGATGACACTGATAGCTCACTCCACGCACGTTATCACGGTGAGATTTTTACAGAATCGACATGCTGGACTTTGAGTTTCATTTTTTATAGATGGTTGAATTAATTGGTTACCCCTTTTCTAAAATTTCAACGTTCAGACAGGTAATTACTGCAGCTGTCATATTTTCAGTTCAGAACAGTTTGCTGTCGAAGTGTGGGGAGATTTTTGTCCAGTGATGAACCTCTATAAGTAAATCAAATAGTTAAATATGTAACCGGTCATGTAGTAAAGTATTCGTGAAGATATATGGAATATGTACAGTCACCAAAAGAGATAAGTAACCAGGGTCGTTGGATATAGTTGAAGTTTAGTAAGAAACTGATGGATATTTCCGAATGAAATTTAATTTGATAAATAAACTGTTTGTTTTCTATTAATTCAATTAAATTTCATTCGAAAATGTCCATCGGTTCCTTACTAAACTTCAACTATATCCGACGACCCTGGTTAATTATCTCCTTTGGTGACTGTACGTCAATCCGTAACTCCAAGATTTTTTTTTTATACTTTAATTTATATTTTTGCCTCGATTGCCTTGTTAGTTATTGGTGAGCATGAGTCCCTGGGTTCGTTCGATTCCCGGATCGGGCAAAATGTTATTGGGTTTTTCTGTCTGGAATTACTCATTTGCAGCTTGGAGTCTGGACTTGTGCCTAGTGGATGTAAATAGGCTCGCACTATGTCACATGATTTAAAAATTACTGGCGAAACGTAGGTGATACTATATATAAGTGCGCCTCTGCCTATACCTTCGAGAAATAGAGGCGTGATATCATATGATATTATGTTAAGCCTTTGTATCTATTTATCTGAACAAGCGCACCGTGTAATTGAAAAGAGTTTCCATTTAAAAAGTTAAAATAAAACCCATGTTCTACCTGCCCAAAAAAATCTTTTCACAACCCTTGAACCGCTACGCATACATTACCAGCAACAAAACAGGCTTATTAATTAGTTTCTTGAGAACAATATACGAGTACGTATAACAATAAAATAACAAAGGGGTATTCGTTCATGTTATTTCGAATTAGCGGGACAGAACAAAGGTTCGGTTGCCATAAGAATGGAATATTAATGGAATGGAGGAGAGCTCGCATGATGGCCAAACAATCAACTTGTTTGTGGTGGCATTTACAATATCAAATTCCGGCTGGCGTGGTTATGAAGATTCAGTAAACTGTGAATGTTTTAAAATTTAATGTTTTTGTATATTCATTGCGTATGTAGATATAATTTTATGGGAATGGAGGACGTGTCCGTAGGGTTACGTAGATTGATTGATGAGTTCCTAAAATTCAATTTATATCCAATGACAACTTTTTTATTGGCAAATCGAAGGCTTAAAATAGATTGTAATTCATTTTACATCAGAAAGAGACTAACGTTAGAGTAGATTTGTTATGTTGTGCCGCGTTGACCGTCCGTTGTTAACCCTTCGGAAACCATAGAAATCATCGTTTCCTATATTTCTGTGACATTATATTATATTGCTTCCTTAGTTATGTACACATGTACAGTATTGTCTCTCCTTGTCCTTTTTAAACTATCCAGAGGTTGTCTTTAAAAGATCGCTTTTAGCGATAAGACCGCCCATTGTGTCACTCTTTGTAAAATTTCTACATTTATATCTGTAAGTTTTTTGGTGTACATAATAAAGAGTATTCTATTCTATGTAAGTTGTACAATTAATACAGGAAGCAATGGGAAGTAAATTCATCTTTCTTTACACAATGACACCCTTAAAACCTTCAAGCAATCAATCACTTCATTATATTTCAGCTACGTAAAATCATTCAACAACCAACTTGACATTGACAATGAGCCAACAATCATTATGTCCTACAGGTACTCCAACAACAATGAGCTAACATTTTGCTCTGCGTTCTGCCCTCATTATTCCTCCCTAATAGTTGTTTTTCCCCACCGACGCTAAGTGCAATTTATATTAATGCCGTCATATTTTCACGTTGGTTACCCGCATTTTCATATTAACTGTGGACTGAGCTCCCATGGTAATGTGGAGGTTCCCACCTTCGACATTTGTTTGCGAGCTGATTAAATTTACAGGGCTAACGCGGTCCGCTGTAAAATTAATTCCCTTAATACGTGTGCTGTGTAAGATTTAAAAAATAATTCAGTGGCGAATGGTCGGTGTAGGAGTGATGACGTCACATGGTACGTTACATACGACCTCTGTGGGCAGGATTTGTAGTTTATAGGCGTTTTAGTGAAGAGTGGTCATTGAGTGTAGTCGTAAAGTATATTGGGTACAATTGACGCGGTTTTTTGACGCATTTTCTGTTTTCTACCTTTGTATTGTTTGTTTAGTATAAGTAAACGTTTTAGTTTGTAATAAGCAAACCTATTTTTTGATAAATACCTAAAATGAACATCATAATTGTTTCATTTGAGAGCTATGAAAATCATGGAGCTTGGTAGGTTTCACCTATTTAATTTCACAAATATCCGTTATACCTAAAATCATCATATTTTCTTGTTTCTTCAAACAAAATAGAGACATAATTTCGTGCTGACCCAAAAAGAGTCTTTTACCGACTTTACATAAGTAACGGGATGAATTCGTAAATAAATTCTTTACGGACCCGAGCTTACGGTTTTTTTTTCAGTTAAACAAATATACAAGAGGGAAAAAATCGTGAACAAAAACCGGCTATAATCTTCGTCCCTCTCGACGGCTCGACGAGGCTTGCCCACATCACACTAGTAAACCGGATCCGCAAAGCGTATTTTCTTTGAAAACTGATCCCCGAAATGCTTTACTCACACGGGTTGAGGGACTGACGTCAGACTTTATAAAAACAACCCCCGACTTAGGTGGAATTTACACCGGCGATACGACTTATTTGGCGTTGTCCGTTGCAAAAAATTGATTCGAATATTGCCAGTCGTGTTTTGAGGGCTGGATGCAGTACGATTGTTGAACTCCATCAAGCATCGTGAACTAGCAATTTATGGTCACAAAACGGTGATATTGATGCGTATTCCCGAACACTAGTTACGGCTATTGGGCGACAATGGGCCACCGTTTAGTCTCAATCTAGCACACATCCATTTACTCTGTCATTTGTTTTATGGGAATCGATGCTTCTGCAAGGCGTGTGACTTGCAAACATTTGTAAAACGTGTAGAAAGCGTTAGTTGCTGTATTAAGTACGTGTGTCATGGATAATCAGCCTATAATGTTCTTACTCCTGGGACAAAGGGCTCCTCACTGTGAGCGGGTGTAGGTCGTAATCCACCACGGGCCCAGTGCGGGTTCGTAGATATCACATGTTTTCTCAAGATTATTTCCTTCACCGTTTTGAGAGCAGTGGTAATGAAATAACTTAAACAAAGTAAAGCGCCGGTCTGGGTTCGAACCTACGACCTACAATTCATAAGTCGCGGATGCTACCTCTGGGCCACCACTTCTCTCTATGTTGTGTGTACTAAGCGTTATTTACATGAAACATAAAGTCCCTCTGATAATGACGTATCGGCGGCTCACAAAGCTGCACATGTAAATGTTATCGGTCCAGCCCATTAAATGAAGTGTAATCGAGTTCCTTTCAACCAAATTTAATTTTGAATTTACGATTTGGTTCATGAAATCCAATAACAGTGCTCACTAAATGATGAAATTCTAAAGGTTCTAATTTATTTGAAATCCAATTCGGGAAGGCTTTCTGACTGACAACTTTTGAGCGACGCTATTTTGAAGGGGCTACTATAGGGTGTATTTAGATGCTGGATCTGTTTTGCTCTGTGCGATCCCAGCAAAGGACCCTCCCCTGTTCCCCTGGGCGTCGTTAGGGGTGAGAAAGGGATTATGCCGGTTGAATGGGCAGTAGCGCTCATCTATACTGTAATGATATACATGCTGATCACCGGTTCGCATGCCATGTGTTCGACATGGTGATTAAAGACGCAACTGCACTTCTAACGAGGTTTTCTGTCTCCTTGTTAGCTGTGGTTAGATGGCATATTTTAATTAGAAGCTTGCTTGATTCTTTATTATTTTAGACTGAAATAATAAAAAGAACCCTGCAATCTTTACTTTTTTGCTTTAATCTACTTAAAAGTGCTCCTTTTTTCCGCGATCTAATTTTAAAATACTGAACAAAAATTTGACGAGCAAAAGTGTCTCACAATATCTGTAATAAACATCATTTCATTTCATTCCAACACCAATATAGTACGCCCACTTACATATCCATCCCTCCCCAAATTGAAAAGTTTAAAATACACAAAATAATTAGGTACTTTACAATGTAAAATAACCTCGAATTGGGAATTGATTCCGATGCCTTGTTTGCCCTACAAATGCGAGGTAGGCGTCGTATTGCCGCCGATAGTCTGTGGTCAGCGCCGCAAACCGCAAGCTGACAAACTATACGCGTTTGTGTACATCGACAGGTAATATTATTGTGCAGACGTATTCGTGTTTAGTTAATACATATATTGACTTGCTGGGTTACAAGTATTGATGGGTTTTGGGAGCTGTGTATTGAAATTGACTTTTGTAAAATTTATGTGAATTAAGTATAAAATTTCTGCTTATTTTGAACTCATGATTCTTTCTTATTATAATGCATGTGAGCACAGCGAGTTTGTTTGTTGTATTTATAAGATTTCTTTTGGAAGTAATGAATCATTCAGTTTTGTTCTTTTTTCCGATCAGTAACACTTTGTTTTTATTTAATTACCAACAAAAAGCTTTAATTACAATATCCAAGCTAGCACTGAAATATTTATATACTATGTAGTTTTGGTTAGTTTGAGTTGACTTTTGAAGGACAATGTAGGAATCTGAATAAAAAAAAAACAATTTCGTTTTGTTTACATTGTTGGAACATTCTTCTGAAATCGACTTTATCCGAGTAAGCACCGCTTCAAGACTGCTTTGTCCCCTATTTTATATTTCTTTGTCATAAAATCAAAAACAAACAAATAACACAAGAGAAACTTGTACATCCTCATCTTTATTTATTCGCCCTTAAATGGCCGCTGATACCAAGAGGCACTCTTTGATGCAATCATCTTTAACTTTCATTGTTACGTAATAGAAAAGCTTCCAAAGATTGTATTCCCTTTTTCTTTGTTATAATTTATTTGAGATTAAAAGGTTGACTCTGTAATCTGTGCTTCTTATGTCAAAATGTAAGTACCTTTAAGTAGGTACTCTTGTCAACTGCGACTATGTTTCAAGTTATTGCGAAGGGAACGCAATCTTTTGATAAGTCTTTAATGAGCCTTCATTTTCCGAAAACTTATTTGACAAATTGGTTTTATCGTTCTGCTGCCAAGCTTGATTTTAGATGTTAGTCGAATTTACCTATTCTATTGAATATCCGGGAAAATTCTGGGAAGCTGTGATGGGTAACTGTTGACTATAAAGCCTGTCAGATAATGAACGAATTCCACAAAATATCATGTAGGCGTACACCAGCTGATAACGTTGTATCGATTCAGTTTCGATTTCAGTACGCTATTGTTCGTTCTGGTTATCTGACAACTCGATAAAGGCTAGTTTCACTTAAAATCACATGTGCCTTTCATGTGGCAGTATTTATTAGGTGCAACTGCCGGTTGATTCCGTTAGAATCTCACCGTGAGAAGTTAGGTGAAGTGAGCTGTTATTCCATCGGATACTAGAGATTGATACTAATGACTGCTGACTTTAAGCTCACTTCACCCGAGTTATCACGGTGAGATTTTTATAGAATAGCACTACTGTACATACCTTCTGTGAAATGTAATCTGTAACTGATACAATTTTAGTATGATGTACTCGTACCAAAAATATCACCACATGCTATAAAACAAAGTCCCACGGAGCGTCTGTCTGTCTGAACGCAATTAAATCAAAAACTACCGAACGGATTTTCATACCGTTTTCTCCAATGGACGGAGTGATTCATGAGGAAGTTTTAAATGTATAATTCATAAAGGTTTTGTATAAATTGGCTGAAATATAACGATAATTGTTGAAGATGTCGGGAAAAAACATGCAAACTGGGAGCTTCATTGGCGTGCGCCGTGTGAACCAATAGACTTATAGAAAAACAATTTATAAAAGGAATATTTTCCGACATCCACGCGGGTGAAGTTACGGGATAAAGGATTATGTTTAAAAATCTACAGACGCCAGCACATCAAGCGACCAAATCAATCTGTATTTATTTAATAGATTTTTCAACTTTATCGATAAAACATTAGGTTCAAAGTTGGTGAAAAATTTGACAGTTTCGGGTAGCTTGATGTGCTGGCGTCTGTACGATAGACTAGGTAAAAATTTTATTAAAAAACCATACAGATGTCATGTCAAATCACCACGCAATATTAGACAAAAAGTACTTTATAGGACATAGTAATTCCATGACAAAAACTGAGCTCCCTCGATATATCAAACCCGTGACAAATAAAAGTGATACAGCTCTCCATTTCAATACAGGGTAAGAAAAGGGATAACCAAATAATCTACAGGTACAAAATAAAAACAGAAAGCGGCCATTTTAATCCCAAAATGCAATCCCAATCTGAATAATAAAATATTTACTCACTTGTCATTGTA
This sequence comes from Eremobia ochroleuca, assembly GCA_949629135.1. Lineage (NCBI taxonomy): Eukaryota > Metazoa > Arthropoda > Insecta > Lepidoptera > Noctuidae > Eremobia > Eremobia ochroleuca. The sequence goes on from OX451389.1 coordinate 16,325,894, forward strand.
ACGACATCTGTACGTATCCCTACTCACTATACGGTCCCTTTCGCTAAAAAATGAATGTGAAAAAGGCTTTTTTCCACTCGCCCTTAGTCGTATACGTGCCACGGATAAAGCTATGGAAGGATGTAAAGGGAAATGTGATCATAATCCGTTACTTCCATATTTGTTTGGACGGTCGTCCTCTAATACACTCCCGAGATGAAAGTCTCTACCAGATTTTTCTATCGAGATTGATTTGTGTATAAACTTTGGTAGGTATTATGTAGATATATGATTTGACAACCTTTCTTCGACAAGTTTTAGAATGCTTACGGCTGAAAATGGGCTTTTTAATCACGTACGTAATTAGAGTAAAGCGAGCAATACAACAAAAGAGACAGCCCACAACCGTCAGGTGTGGCGCTGAAGTACTGCGAGGACTGACCCCAAATAAAAAGGGATAGTAGCCAGGAGAAAGAAGAAGAATATGAAAAAATAATTACATTACCACATGCGTCGTAAGAGAGAAAATATACTAGTTTTCGTAAATCCCTACGCGGAAACTTAGTAATAAGCTTCGTAAGTAGATTGGCGATCGCAGTATGTTATTCAATCTTGAACGCTGCACATGCCAATAAACCCTTTACAAGGTACTCACGGTTGAGTAGGGTCACCCCACTATTTGCAGAATTTCAAACTGCCAATAAAGTGTCTCTCATTCCTTCCTGATTCTGAAAGAATGAAGTCTTGGTTCAGTAAATCTCATTGGCTGTTGTGGTTAATTTATCAACATTTCAACAAACAATTACATATATGAGTTTTGACGTTATATGAAACTGAATAGGTTTCCAAAAACCTCAGCTTATTGAAAAGTTCATGTCTATTTTGGTTTACGTTTGACATTCTATTATGTATGTTTGACGGTTGTTTGTTACCTGGGCAAACCGATGGATGACGCCAAAACTTTGCACAAAGGGAGTTTGCGTTACCGATAACAACACAGGCATACTCCCCCGATTACGTGGGCAAGATAATAGAATGAGCTCCTGGCTTTTGGGCAACTTGAGACCCGCGTTTACGAATGAAAGAGTTTCGAAAAACCTTCTATCATGATATTACACAAGAAATTTCTTGTGTACAAAAAAGAATGGGAAATTAATCTTAGATACTTTTTTTTGGCTATTTGTCGATAGGAAAAGAGAAGATAAATGGGATGAGAAATGGGAGAAGATATATTTTCTAGGAATTTAGTCTTAAAGTTTGTGTGGTCTTTGTACGCAAAATTAGTTTATTTTTCCTTCAAGTGTACATTGAAAGGGTCATCGGGCATTCTTCAGCAGTGAATGGCAATGGGTTTACGTATGATGATGAATATTATTAATAGGAAGGCGTTCATCTATAGAGACTGGACTGTTGTAGACCAACAAAAATAAAACTTCGGTTTTTGAGGTACAACATTTCTCCATATTACACTCTGACTAAAAGAAAACATAGAAGATACACTTTTGTGACTGCTACAGCCAATCTGCAGCTAAATCGTCAGCCACTAAGCGCTGTTTCCCTACTCCCCATTCACGAAAAGGAAAAACGAAATACCATGCATCGCACTAGTGACGCACGTTCGATTCTAACAGTTTAGTGCAAACAGTCTGAACGTGCAACATGTCAGGACTAGGCGTGTTAACGGAAACCATCTTAGTGGAGGTGGAAAAAAAAAGATAATTATGGTAAAAGGATCTATTTATTAATAGGTAATCAAAATTTTGAAGGCGCAATTTATATTTCATAAAATAGATAAATAGATAGAGGAGCTTGTGGCTAAGTAATAAAAGCCGCACGAGTCGATCGATCAGGTTAAGCTACGCTTGCCGCGGTTGGTCCGTGGATGGGTGACCATCTTCACATACCAAGACCCCTCCGTGCCTCGGAAAGCACGTTAAGCCTTTGGTCCCGGCTGTCATTCGTGGATCTTTAACAGTCGTTACGGGTCGTCAGTAGCCCGAAAGTCTGACAACCAGCCTTACCAAGGGGTATCGTATTACCCAGTAACTGGGTTGTTGAGGTCAGATAGGCAGTCGCTCCATGTAAAATACTGGTATTCAGCTGCATCCGGTTAGACTGGAAGCCGACCCCAACATAGTTGGGAAAAGGCTAGGCAGATGATGATGAATTTATATTTCATAAAAACAGTTTTGCGGCTTTGTCACCTAGGCGATTTGTTAGTGGTTGATAAATTTAACGGGCTTTACTAAACAGCTTTACTAAACTCTTGGTACTGAACCTGGCGGTAGTGATGTCATCATCATCATCAGGTTACATTCCTTGAGTATTTGTGGAAGCGGAGGTGAGGTCCCGTAACAACCCTAGTCAGAACATAGTGCAACAGTGCTCGGCTTTAGAGAGGAAACTGAAGTTGGACTTGAACAAGTTGTTTATGACAACATGTCGCGTTCTGTTGAGTTTCCTACCTTGTTGTTAAAATTCTTGTTGTCTTTTGTTGCTGAAGTTTTAATTCTGTTATGTTTGTAATGGAGTGTTGTGAAATAGTATTATGACTTAACAGTTAAAAGACTTTAGTTAAGAGACGGGCTCGTGGTGAAATAATAATAGTCACGCAGGTGGATAGAAGGTTAAGCTTTGCTTACCGCGGTCGGTTCATGGATGAATGACCATCCATAACATATCGAGGCCCCTACGTGTCTCGGAAAGCGCGTTAAGCTGTTGGTCCCGGCTGTCATTCGTAAGTCTTTGACAGTCGTTAGGGCCTTTTTCCACGGCAAGATCACGTTCTTTGCAGGTACGGTTTTTTGCAGGAGTTTAGTAGTGTACGTGTTTAAATATAGTTCTTCACTCAAACATCCTGTTTGCAGTTTCCGACAAACCAGATGCTTGTGTGAATATGTATATTTAAACCGTGGGAAAGAGCCCTTACGGGTAACAAGCTGGGTAAGACAATCAGGCTTATTATGCGTCCCTGACAATGGGAAGAGTGCCCAAAAGGCTGGCAGCGTTGCCACGTTGGATGGCAATGCTGATTATTTGACCTAAAAATAGAACAGACTCCACTTTGCCACATTATAAAGTAACAGATCAAACTATTCTGCCTCATCTAGCTATTCGATATTCAGTTAGAAACAACTGTAGTGGAACACCGCCGTCCATGTTAATTGTGTTTAAACTAATGAACTATTTATTCCGACTACGACCCTTCTAGAAACAATCCGTTTTCTAATACAATCTCAATGTGGCCCCAAACTAGGAACTTTTGCTAGCTTTGTGACGACGTTTTGACAAATAGAGCTTTGTTGAATTTTGCTTAGAGCTTCTAGCCAAAGACCGGGATTAGGAAAGTTTTTAAGTTCCTAAGACATTATGCTTAGTACGATTAAACTTAACTAATAATCGTCTATTGCTGACATTTTCGACGAGGAAAGTTGACAGTGGTGCCGATTCAATTGTTTACAAACTAAACAGAATTTAAGTTCAGTGCATTTTTTTTTTGTTCTATTTCATTATGAAAAGGGATGAAGATAAATTTTACTTTAGTCCTGTCAAATTAACCAGTTCCTGGCATAAATAGACGTAATTTTAGTAGGCAAGTTTTTAATCACGTCTAAACTTGTATGGAGTAGTGTCAGGCGCTGATTAATTTAGAAGTAGCACTTGAGACCACTGAGCAGACGAGTCCGTATTCTTTTTCTTTGTTTTTACACCGTTTGAGCCCAGTCGGTGGCCACGTTGATAGTAGGGATGCCTCGATACGCCTTTTTGCCGATACGATACCGACACTCTTATAAAAATATTATTTTTATAAGAGTATCGGTATCGGCAAAAAGGCGTATCGAGGCATCCCTAGTTGTTAGCGGCCTCAGTTGCATTCTTGCCTTTCGGTAACTTCGACCGAGATACTATATTTTTAATTCGATGTAAAACGTATTTAAATCGCATTATTAGTCATTGTAAACAATAAAACGGAAATGCGAGCATTGAACTGTGAAACCAAGTCACCTAAAAATATTTTCCATTCAATTACTTATGCAAACAGAATGGTGAATTTTATGCAAAATCATAATATACGCAGCCACCGGAAAATTGGGGGATTTAATATTATTATGATATTGTGCAAATAACAGTGAAATTGTGTATCAAAGCACTTTTATTTTGGTCAATACAATCTGCGCTACATAGAAAATGTAGATAGTTATTTTAATAAAGATATAATAATTATGTCGTTATTAGGGGCATGTGGCTAAATAATAACAGCCGCACAGGTCGATCGATCAGGGTAAGCTACGCTTGCCGCGGTTTGCCTGTGGATGGGTGACCATCTTTACATACCGAGACCCCTCCTTGCCTCGGAAAGCAAGTTAAGCCGTTGATCCTGGCTGTCATTTCTGGATCTTTGACAGTCTTTACGGGTCGTCAGAAGCCCGAAAGTCAGACAACCACTCTTACCAAGGGGTATCGTATTACCCAGTAACTGGACTGTGGAGGTCAGATAGGCAGTCGCTCCATGTAAAATACTGGTATTCAGATGCATCCGGTTAGACTGGAACCCGACCCCAACATAGTTGGGAAAAGGCTAGGCAGATGAATTATGTCGTTATTAAAATAACTATCTACATTTTTTATCTCATCGCCACTGCTCTCAAAACGGTGAAGGGAAACATCGAGAGGAAACCGGCATGTCCTACAATCAAAAATTCGAAGACATGTGGCGTCTACCAACCCGCACTGGGCCCGCGTGGTGGATTACGGCCCACTCCCTCTCACAGAGAGCAGGCCCGTGTCCCAAGAGTGGGAACATTATAGGCTGATTATGTATCTACTAGCAGTGCCCCGCGGTTTCACCCGCGTTAATTTCAGGAAAATACCTATTAAAATATATTCCATTACTTATGATTATTACTTAGTACATTAATACTTACTGTAAGAAGCTATTTTAGGAACGTCACGCTATGATCAGTAAGAGTGGAATTAAGTATAGTGAACTTCGCAGAGCTACCGGCGGCCGTGCGGATTTATTTTAAAACTATGATATCTCAAGGTCAATTTTGTTCAAAATTAAATACTTGTCATGAATAATATTTATTTGGATAAGGGTTAATATCATGTTTATGAAACCACCTTCGCAAGTAATGTATTGTTTAAGAACAAATTTGATTACTATAAAAAAGGTTATAGCGAGTCAACCATAAAAGATAGACATATGCTGTCGCGGATTTTTTTTAGAACTTTTAAGTGGGAACAATTCCGTCATACATGATTTTTGCGTAACTTTAACCATTTACGCAGCGCACGCAACGGAAGCTCTCAAAAACAATATTTTTTCCGCAACGGAAGCTCTCTCTTTTGCAACATTTTTCATTGATCCTCCGCTCCTATTGGTTGTAGCGTTATGTTATATAGCCTTCCTCAATAAATGGACTATTCAACACAAAAATAATTTTTCAATTCGAACGAGTACTTCATGAGATTAGCGCGTTCAATCAAACAAACAAACAAACTCTTCAGCTTTATAATATTAGTATAGATACAATTTTTATCAGTATATAAAAAAAAATAAAATGATAAGTTGAACTTTCATATCATTATTATACACTAAAACTTATCCACGTTTACTCATTCACTACACTCACGTTCACTTCTCACATGTTGACAATCTATACGATGTTATGAAATGGGGGGCCTGGAGATCTACGAGTAAGTACAGCCGGTCGATTCTGTAAAAATCTCATCGTAAAATCATAAGTGAAGTGAGCACTTAATAGTGTCAATCCCTACCGTTAGGGAATGACAGAGCTCACTTCCCGCTCACTTCACCTAAGTTCTCACGGTGAGATTTTTTACAGAATAGCACTGCAGGCCTCGGCTTAGTTTAGACTCCAGATCTGCCACAAATTACGAAGTTGTAAAGTTTTCCTGTAAGCTGTATAATATATGTATAACTTGGTGTAATTTGTGGAGATGAAATAAACATTTTTATTATTATTATTTATTATTACCTGACTTTTAAAGTAGGTAATGGTCTTGGTCGAGACATCTGTATTATAAGAAAACCCGAAACTTATATTAGAAGTCCTGTGCGTCCTGTCCGCTGCACGTTACAGGAAGTGATGGACGCAAGTGACTGCGCCAAATACCTAGCCAAATTCTGGACAGAATTCATTTAGATTTCCATCGATACGCCAAGAAGAAGAATAATAGCAGGTGTTCACCTTATCCACTGTACCTAATCTGTTAACCATTGTAATACTTCTAGATAATTAATTATTAGTATATTTCCGTCACAATAAAGTTTAATTATAATCATTATTAATTAATTAGTACAAAATTAATGTAAGTATTAACTAACTATTTACCTAGGTACTGAATAAAAAAAAAACTAACTAACTAACTATATAAATAAATACAAAAACAAAAGGATTTAGGCGTCGAAGTATTCGTCCGCATCGCTGTCATCCGGAAACGTGCCCAGAAGACTGGCAGCATTGCCACGTTGTATGGCAATGCTGATTCTTTGGCCAAAGAACGACCCAGCCCTCTGGTCACGTTAAGTGTCGATCAGCCGGCGAGCAATTTCTTTAAAAAGTAGACGGTAATTAATTTCAGTTTAAGTCGATTTGTTTTTTTATTACATTGTCTACTTTATTCATGAGTCAATTTAACTGTTTTAATAGATAAACAGGCAATTTACCCCGTACTACGCCGTAAAACGCAAAATTCGAAAATACGACGTAACGCATTCAACATTTACGATCTGTTTTCAACGATAAGAGTTACTCTAATGTAAGGGACAGTAAATTTAGTACGCGCCGAATATATCTAGTAAGAACAAATTAGTCATCGCTACAACCGGGTATAAATAGTTCGAACCGTACTCTAGTAACATCGAGTACTGGTACGAATAGATATTGCTACTGAAATAATGTGTTTTGCTAAGAACGCAGACGGTTATTGGTGGGCAGATTTTTTTACCGTAAACGGATTGAGAAGTTAACGGCTTAACGGGCTTTCCCACCCTTCCGTGCCTCGAAAAGCACATTACGCCGTTGGTCCCGGCTCTCATTCGTGGATTTTTGACAGTCGGTACTGGTCGTCAGTAGCCCGAAAGTCTTATAACCAGTCTTACCAAGGGTTATCGTATTACTCAGTAACTGGGTTGTGAAGGTCAGATAGGCAGTCTCTCCATGTAAAATACTGGTATTCAGCTGCATCCGATTAGACTGGAAGCCGACCCCAACATAGTTTTTTTATTATTTTTTATTAAGTTGTCAAAAATTGCTCTGTAGGTATTTAGACAGCAGTTTTTGTCTGATCGTTCACTGCTTTCTTATGAAACCAAAGTTTTTGGTAACAGAATCCGCTGTGGTTTCCTGCCCTGTTAGAGTGTATAAAAATACATATCTCAATATCCAAATTCGCAATGCTAAAAACAGAATGCCACATCAATTCCTACGGAATTTTATGAGGTTAGATTCATGTTATTATAAAATGAGTCCACTAAAAAGTCCCGACAAGAAACTCAATCGATAGGTACCTTACAAAATCAGTGACATTTCAGCAGACTGACCCATTTTATTGGGCCTGAAAATACCGGATAGGTCATAGGTGATCTAAAAGGTGACCGTCTAAAATAGACTCAGACTAACCTCCAAATCTGAACTACAAAGGTCAAGAAGATACCTATAATATATTATTGCTTACATAATCAGCGTACAATGTTCCCACTCCTGGGACTCATGCCTCCCATTAGTGAACGGGAGTGGACCTCCACGCGGGCCCAGTGCGGGTGGGTAGATGTCACATGTCTTTGAATTTTTGGTTCTTGGATACGCCGGTTTCCTCACGATGTTTTCCTTTACCATCTTCACTGCTCATGGTATTCCTTAAACCAACTTAAATACAAGCTCAAGGGACAGACAGACAGATTAATAATTTCCCTTAGTCAGAAATAAGCCATAAAGAGAATTATAAATGTGAAGTCTAATCTCTAATTTACTTAGCGTTTGAGAGCTCGGAGATTATAAAATATAATTTTCCTTTATGTATTCTCAAAGGTGTTCTCAATATATTTGAGAGTAAGGTATACACTTGAGAGCAATGAATTAGGGTAACATAAAGATACCTGAAAGTCTCGGAAACTAAGAATGCTTAATGAAATAAATTATGTTTAATACACCATTAAATGTTCCATAAATAAAAGTAATAAAACTTCTTAGTTAGTCTAAAGTTATGCTATAAAAAATGACAAAATAAAAAAAAATGGGACTTTTGTAAATGGAACTACTAATTTTCTGCATCTGCTTTTGCTATTGTTTCTATTCTGTCATATAAAAAGTTATATAAACAGCATTTCTGTTGTTCAATATTCATTATTGAAGCTGTTATAATGTCGTTTACACCTGAGGAATGCACCAGAATTCTCACAATGCTGGCAATCGGTCGGAGTCAGCGTGATACAGTAAGGACAGTTGGTGTGTCGCTGTCAGCTGTATATCCAGCTCTGCGACGTTACGAGGAAACCGGCTCTAACCTACGCAGACCAGGAACAGGCAGGGCCAGGTGTACCACAGCACGAGAAGATCAATACTTGGTCAACAAAATGCTTCGAAACCGATTTCTCGCAAGAACTCGTCGTAGAAACACATCGACATCATCGACATGTGCACTTGCATGTCAGTTCCGACGCCCCGGAGAAAGTAACCCAAGTGCATGAACTGTAAGACGACGACTTGCTGAAGCAAATTTAAGACCATTAAGACCTGGAAACGGCCCTAAATTGGAGAGAGGGCATCGTATTTCGAGCTCAATATATGCCCGGAACTACTTAAATTGGAGTATTGAAGATTGGTCAAGAGCTATGTTCTCAGATGAATCAAGACTCTGTGAGAACGACGGAAGAACAAGAGTGTATAGAAGACCAGGAAAGTGGTTCAAGCAAGCATGTAATTCGTGGATCTTTGACAGTTGTTATGGGTCGTCAGAAGCCCGAAAGTCTGACAACCAGTCTTACCAAGGAGTATCGTATTACCCAGTGACTGGGTTGTGGAGGTCAGATAGGCAGTCGCTCCATGTAAAACACTGGTATTCAGCTGCATCCGGTTAGACTGGAAGCCGACCCGAACATAGTTGGGAAAAGGCTAGGCAGATGATGATAGACATATCTAATATTCATAACACAGCAGCACGCCTGTTTTAGGCAGAGGTGTACCTTTTATTACCTACACCCAAATATCGCGGGTTATGTTTAAATTCCAGGCAAAATGGTGCGAGCTGATTAACCTTTGTGCCGGTTGCGATCAACAGGGCACAAATTCACTGAGGTAGTTACTGAGAAATTGCTGACAGAGCAACCCAATAACACCGCTCGACCTAGGAATTGAACCCAGGACCTACGAGCAATAGCGCGTGCGACCGCTAAAACAACGAGGAAGACATATTCTCTCTCTTTACAAATAACTTCATATAAAAATACCAGCACACACCGGACAACAGTAAAGCACACCCGAAGTCCGTTAAACAGTTCTCCAAAGCCATAAACAAAGTCTGGGTGGGTATCCAAACTAATCAAAAGTTTTCGCACAAAGAACTCGAATGCAGTCAGAACAACCAAGACATTGCTGTTTTATTGAAGGTAGTAGGAAAACTTATTGAATTGGTGTAACAGAAACTTTGAAGCGGTGTCGGGTTAAATATTGACTGAAACGCGTCTCACAAACTGCAGATGAAACTTTCAATACAGGGCTTTATTTTTCAATTTACCTTTCTGGAATGTTTTGAATCGCTCACATTAGCTATTTAGGTTTAAAGATATTTTATTTCTCATAAGAAATAACACAGTTCACTTAAAATGAGACATAAAGTGCTTACCTACATATAAATAATAATATCATATTTGCCTCTGGGGCGTTGGCGACGTTACAGGGTACAATTTTGTGTTGTCTCTTAAGTTTTATCATACTTGTTTAAATCCTCCAGTTAAAGAGTTGTGCCCCCTCAACCAATATTTTTTTTCTTCGTGATTAGTCCGTGCACGTGCAGTCATTACTTGAAATTTGTTTTTACTTCTTGTGTTGTGTGTTATTGATTTTTTATGTAGCTGTTTGTTTGATTGTACGGAATTATTGGTGATTTTTTTATTAGAATGCATATGTAATGTGTTTAAAGTTGTGTGAGATTTAGTAGCTTAGTTTTTTGGTATAAATTTTTTGTCGGATATAGATAGTGATAGTGAAATAATACTTTGATAATTTTGTTTTGTATTCTTTGTGGTGAGTTTAGATTTAGCGGCTGATACCCACACTTCGATTAGGTGTTCAAGGTTTGATTTCACTAGGCAGTTATATACAACGTGTAACGTTAAATGCGCAAAACCTGAAAATAGTTTGATCAGAATAACGAGCAGAATCAATTGAACCACTTTTTAATATAGGTCACATTTTTCAAAAAATCTTCATTAAAAACGTTGCCGTGTCTATTTATCAATAGGTCAAGCAAGCCAATGTCAGCGCGGCGCAGCGGCCCGGCGACGACTCCTCCCTCGGTAAAGCGTCGTCGCAGACGCAAGAAACGATCAGAATGGCCAGTAAAACTAAAACAGCACATAAAACCTTTACAATTTTTTTAATGACTTATTTTCTCTCTGAAATAGGTCAATTGAATTAAAAATCAGTTGGGGTGTCTGAGGTTTTGCGCATTTAACGTTACGCATTGTTTAATTAGACGTACTTTTTTCGGGATACATTTTCTAAATTTTCATAACGCTTATAGTGATATTAATTTTGTTTTGACGTGATCGATGTGAGTTTCCAAGTAAGTTTGTCTTCTACACAAAGTCCGAGGTAGTTTTCGTAATTAGACCGTTTGACTATTTGTAAGAGATACTGTATTTTGTTGATGTCATATAACTACTTAATCCAAACTTTAGCCCAATGTCTGGTCCCACTGCTGGGACACATGCCTCCTCTCTGTGAGCGGGAGTGGGCCGTAATCCACCACGCGGGCCCAGTGATGATTGGTGGATGACACATGTCTTCGAATGTTTGGTTCTAGGAAATGCCGGATTCCTCACGATGTTTTTATTCACCGTTTTCAAAGCAATGGTGATCTCTCCCTGTAGGACTTGCTTTGTATCTGTCTTTATGGTCAAGGGATTAGCTGACGGTTAGTATAAATACTTTTCTTCTAGAATTTTTACCCGCTAGGAGAGACTCCTACGCTTCTGGAAAAGGTTCTAAAGTCATAGATGTCAGTGAAGTACTAATAACGACCCATAATTCATAAATTATGGGAAACCCGACATAAATAATCATCGGTTGTCACCCGAACAAATAGCTCCAATAGTTCATCAAACTCACTTAATCCGAAATAACTTCCGCGAATTTAGCATATCCCTCGTTCAAAATGAATAGTAGTCCATTTATACAAACTAATCATTGTAAAAAGTAGACAATAAGAGATTGTTTGGAACTAATTCCGAAGTTATCTTGAGGTCTCGTCTTGCTGGTTCTAAGGCAGGATGTAGACTACCACGAACTTTAATTTTGCACCTTCTGTGCGCTCAGTCAGTCGTGCATCCCTAGCTACGAGCCAACTTATTAGCATCTCTATAGCCTCTCGTGTCTACACGCCCTATTGAGCTGTATTGGTTGAATGTCAGGCTGTGTTTTTGATGGCAATTGATTGTTTAGGGTGCGTTTTCACAGAAGCGGAGCTGCGCGGAGCGGAGCGGAGACGTGTAGGAATCGTCCAATCACAGACGAGACGAGTGACGCGATGAGGATTTCAACCATTGTGATTAGTCGATTCCTGCACATCTCTGCTCCGCTTCGCCCAGCTCCGCTTCTGTGGAAACGCACCCTTAGAGATCGGTGACGTAAGTTTACAAGGACGAGTTGTTTTAAGCTCTAGGATTTGTTGAATTATTTATTTAAGTACCGTTATTAAGAGAACTTTGAGACAAAATGTTTGCGCTTTTTTTATTTTTAACGTGGCGATATTATCGTGGACGTCCACTACAACATAATCACCCGGGGAAGTAAAATTATTTTAAAATTTCCTCCGACGATAACGTTATAACGTCCACGTACTTCCATATATTTTGATTTCCCTGCCGTGGACATCCACAATAATATCGTCACGTTAGAAATTAGAAAAGCGCACAATGCCGTAAATATTGTAATAATACCCATGGTTGCTATTTATGAAAAACTAAAACATACGCTCAACATTCTTTTGATTATAATATCACCATAAAGCTAGTATGTGTTTGTGATATTTGCACCCACTTAAAGAACACAACCCCATCGTTTAGTGTAAGCGACAACAGTAGCCAAACATCAACAAATCTTTAATGTATGAAAAATAATCACGTACTCGTACGACGGCGGTAGGTGGTCGGGTAGTAACCACGACAAATGCGCTAGAAAGGTGAAACAAATTTTAATTAAACACTCGGTAGTGTCTATCCTGGATTAGCGCATAAAACTCCCACTTTTCGCTCTCTAAAACCCGCGCTCGAATTCGAATTTTTGAAAGGCTTGTTTAATCTGCCAATAAATCTCATATCCACTTTAATTTCATGATTGCTTGTTATAATTTTAGACTAGCTGAGACAGCAGACATTTCATCGGACATTCAGATACCTGTACTGGGTGTAGTTGCTGGTGTATTGATAGTAATAAATTTGTTTTTTTTTTTTTAACTTTCCCACACTAGGAATTTCTCCTAATTTATGGGTGCATTTACAAACATTTAAAGTCACATACACAAACAGCCAGACCCGGAACAACTACTTGCAGGTCATACAAATATTTGTTCCGTGCGGGAATCGAACCCGCGACACGCAGCGCAGCAGTCCATCGCCTAACCACTGCGCCAACCGTGCCGTCGACACTCGACCGATAGTAATAAATAGATCCTTATGTTAAGTTCCAAAACAAATAAATCAGAATTCTAACCCTTAAGAAGTAGAAACTAGTCTATTAAGCTTCATAACACAGAGTAAGTCAATAAAACAATCGCATCACTACGTATACCATTTAACGTTAAAGGCTGCAGTATACAATCTCTTAAATTGGCCACGTTTGCGGCTTGTTTGTACCCAAGCGTGACACACGGGCGCAACGCGACGCGACGACACGCGGCTAGCGTCCCTTCCCACCTACTAATAACATTTGCAAAATTAAACATGCGGTTACTCGGGACGCCGCATATGCACAATTACAACGGGCAAGCCAGCTTTTAGCACCTAGTCACCCAATAAATAACAATTACATAAACAAACCGTTAATCCGACTACAAAATGTTATTAAATAAGTACGTGTGCTACATGAAATGCCGAAGCTTTTACAGAAGTTTTTACAAGCTTTGATTCTACCTTTTGTGGGTTAAGTCTCATTTCGTTTTTGGGTTAAGATTTCTTTTTTGTTAGGGTTCACTCGAGTAAGATTTGAAGTACAAGTTGTTGTATGATTAAGGTTACTTGGGAAACCAAGCCCAACATATGTAGTTGAGAAAAGGCTTCGGAGCTGATGATCGTGATTAAGGCTACTTGGGCACAGGTTTATGGGTGGTTGTAGGGTGGTGAAGAAAAAACAGCGAAGAGACAGAAAGATTTATCCAACTAAAAATAATGTGGGTAAAGTTGGATACTATAATCAAAAGAAATTGTGGCATAGTTTCCAACTAAATACAAAAATAAATCGAGTAATTGATCACACGCTTGAAAAACTCAAGCATCTACGATTTAATATAAATATCGAATGTATCACACTGAAAGTAACTGAAGCACTAGAAAAATAATTGGCATGAACGTCCATATTGTCTGCGAAGCGCCTTACAAAGACAACAGCCGCAATCTTTTGTAGTCAAAGCTTGACAATATTGTTAAATTATTGTTCATAGTTGTTTTATACGAATAGTTACTCTCTCTGAGCTCTGACGGCCTGGTAGCTTTGATATTGTTACTGGTACCGGTGGAATACAAGGCCTTAAAACTACCCAAGAACCTTTTTAGAGATGAAATAGAGCGTTATGAAGTTTAATATGTAGTTTCGATGAAAAATATCTAGGAAGAGAAACCTGAATTTTATTTTTCCACACACCATTCGAATTCAACATGCACCCGGAGAGATGGGCAAGGATCGTCACTCGCTGGACGCTAGAAGGAGGACATCGCCGTCGAGGTAAACCAGGGCGAAGGTGGTGTGACGATCTAACGAGGTTTGCAGGGCCAACATGGCCGGAGATCGGTCAAGGCCGGGAAGTTTGGAAGGAAAAAGGGGAAGCCTTTGTCCAGCAGTGGGACACAATATTATTAGTATTAAAACAGCACACCATGCTTACCTACAATGCCGACAACACTAACAATAGAAGGAATAATCTTGTATGCATATCTAATGCAACCTCAAAACCTGTCTTTGTAGAAAGATTTTTAACATTCTTAGGCCCATTCCCATACAATAATCGTAGATTAAATAGAAAACTATGTATCTATAAACTAAATTACCATAACTGTAAAAAAAATATACTTAAGTATTTACTAACCCTCGACTATGTACAGACAGAAGACCTACTTACTGTCTGCAAATAAAACTGCTAACATCCTACTATTTTTTTATTTTTCTAGCCTGAAGCACAGGTTCAACCTAGTTCAGGCAAATTAGAAACTGTGTGCTATCGTAATTGTTAAGGTATTAATTGTAAATGTATCCCCTTTTTATAAATAAACGATTTTATTATTTATTTAATATAGGCTAACGAAAAAAAGACAATTTTCCACCAAAGGATCTACGATACACCATTAAACAAAAAAAAAACACATTGAATAACATCACAAAAGTCATGAAGTTCGCAAAAACATTTTGTTTCATGCTTTTACATCGCAGGCTGCGACGTGGAATGCATTCTATTGTTTTCCGATGGCACTCGACAGGAGATGGATGCCTGCCATTGTCTGCATATACAGATTGAGTGTTACAGAATTATACGCCCGTACGCCAATCGCGTAGCAACATTGTATGACATCCTGATTTAGATGGAAAGTTATTAATAGAGCAATTTACAGTTCCGTGTAACCGATTGTGAATAGGTTTCCGGGTGACGCTATTAAGTCACGTGTAATAGGCTTTCAGTCAGCAATTTGAACCACAAGAAATAATTGACTATTTATCTTACAAAATTACCCAATAATATAAAAACGAGAAGAAGATTGGATTACCCGAAATTGAGCAGTAGATTTATTTACGTCGACGTAATTTTTTCCTAGCAGTGTTGTGAATCAATCGCATTTTTTTCAAGCCGAGGAAAGCTTTGCTTGCCACACAGGATTTGTACGGATTTGTCGGCTGCCAATCTGTGCCGCAACCGCTAGAGGCGACCGAACATTTCGACCGGATAAAAAGGTCCTCTTATTCCTTGTTAACAGATTCCTGAAAGTTGCGAACAAGAGAACACAAAAAATATTCCCCTCTTTATTTAGAACAACAATGAATGTGTCAGGTGATTGTTCCCAGTACTTATTTTGCTACCCACTTTAAGGACAATCATTTACAGAATCTTAGATTTACACTCGACCGCTCCGAATTTAAATAGGACCACGGAAACGAAAATTTAATTTTGGCTCGTTTCCCTCCGACTTTTATTTCGTAATCTAAACAAGAAAAATAATGCTTACTAACAAAGTACGGCGGATTTTTTTCGAGCGGCTAACTTGTTCGGTGGGAGGGAGATAAAACAACAAGGGCACAGGTGGCAGCACTTAGCAAATTATGCAGAACCATATGGGCGCTAATCCATCAAGCGATCGGGATCGTGTGCCGGCTTTCATTAATCATCCTTCATTGATTAATGTCTCCACACAAAGTAAGTAATTTACTCGGCATCAACACATTGATGAAGTGTGCTTTGATTTTTTCGTATAATCGAGCTTTAGGTGATTTTTATAATGGCGTAGTTTTGGGAGTACCTACGCCTCTTACGTTTGTGGTTCCTTGGGTCTGTTTGAAGATTTGTGGTAAGGCTCTCAAAATAATCCTACTCCCAAACCTCCCTATTTATAGCGAAATACAATTTAACTTCCGCGATTTTCCTCATAATATTTTCGGGTAAAGCGCTTGTTGTTTTAAATCTGGGTGACACGTATCACGAAACATTTTTGAGGGTAATGTGTGTGCCTCATTAAATAGTTACGGCAGACATATTGTTTAATCCCGATGCCATCCCGAATGGTCTGTTATTAACCCGGAACATCAAGCTGGCGGCTCGCATAATTAATATTGCAAATGTTGTTAGCAGTTAGGGTACGGATTGTGTGAGCGAGCGTACCTACTGTACATATTGCACGCACATACATATGTAGTGGTCGGGATGACGGACGGTTGAAATGTTTGACATATCTAAGCGCCGGCGCATTTGTGAATCTGTAAGCGGTAGTTTAGATCATAACGCTGCCCTAGTTCAACAGATGTCTCAACATAGAAACTTTTTTATAATTCCATATAAGGACATTTGAAGAAGTCTCTGTGTAGAAATAAAAGAAAAGTAAAAATCTTCCTGACTTTATAAATATCTTAAGATGTCAGAATCTTGAACTAAAGGTCGGTAAAAATATGCTTAAATGTCTCAGTGAGACATTGAAATTCAGGCACTTTGGTTGCGTTTTACAAATACCCGATTTTTGAACCGGACAGAAGAGCAAATTTTTCACATGAAACAAAACTTAACTCAATTTTGTTTTTTTTTTTAAGATATCTTACTGTTGAACTAGGGCAGCGATAATATCATAATATTCTTTGTTCTCTGATAGTTGCTGATTTTCCTAGCAGACATTGCTTTTATAGTTAGGTATTGTCTTTTTTCAAAGGTTAAAAAGATCTAGTTATGAAGACCTAACGGCTTCATATAATATTGAAGCGGTACCTAAATTTTTTTTACAAGTGTTTTTTATGTTTTTTTTTTTATGCCAAAATTGTGTATAGTTTTTGAAGATTTTCTTCTCGTTCTTTTAACCCGTGAGGAGGCGCGCCTAATTTTCTTACACGAGTAGGCGCGTGCGAGCAAATTGCTCACACTATCATAAAATGTTTATATTTTTAGTGTTTCTATATTTATTGGCTTATAATGTATTTAAATAAATAACACAAGGTTTAGTAAGTAAGAAAACAAGTATTTTAATCAAAACTATTGAACATAATAGCAACTTCTAACGCAAATAACAAAACAACCTAGTATTAATTAATTTTTTTGGCACGTTTCATAAAAATCACAATAAAAACTGTTCCATAACAAAAACTAAAAAGTGTTATTCATCCATTAAATCTACACTAATGTGCCTCTCGAAACACACTGAAAACATGTATTTTACATGTTCGGTGCAAAGTAATTGCTGGGCGCGTGATGAGCAAATTGCCGCACGTTGGTACATGGCCTCCACAAACGCCTTGCTGCGCGGTCGCAACGCCACTGAGCGGATCGAGAATTGCGTCAGGGGAGAGGGGGTGAATATTTAGGAAGGTACTTAAGTGCTTGAATTGGTGTGGCATGGGAAAGACAAAAAATTTTTGAATTAGATTTTTGTGTGAGCAAATTGCTCATAGCGCGCCTTCTCACGGGTTAAGTAAGACCTTGGCGTTTGTCAACATAACGTGATGTTTACAATTTCGAGAACTACGAGATGACAATCCATTGCTTTCTTGTCATTATATCATGATTTTGAACTTTCAAAAACCAAGCTCACAATAATTTATGCAAAAGTCCTAAAAAATTCATATTCACTGTACATCTAATTTCATGTTTAATGTATTCTGGTCACGAGTTGATTCATAATAAATATATTAATTACGATTTACGTTGACATTTTCGCTCTTTATTACAGTTCAGAATAGTTAAAACTTTTTGGTATTTAGTTTATTTCGTATGAAAGTAGTAATAAACATAAGTACATATTAAAAAGTTAGTTTTCAGGTGGACCTTGTACCAGCACCTACTTAATTAAATTATGGGTAAACTAGCGACCCACGCCAGCTTCGCACGGTTTTTGCGACTTGACAAAACATCGAGATTTCTTTATAATAATTATGTAAGATTAATATTAACTATCACACTAATATTATAAAGGCGAAAGTTTGTGAGTGTGTGTGTGTGTATGTTTGTTACTTCTTCACGCTCAAACGGCTGGACCAATTTTGATGAAATTTGGCACACAGATATTTTATAACCAGGATTAACACATATAATACTTTTTATCTCGATATTTTTACGGGATGGAGACCTATGCGGGTGAAACCGCGGGGTGCTGCTAGTAATTATTTATTTACTATTATAATCACACACACACACACTCACAAACTTTCGCCTGTATAATATTAGTGTGATTAATATTAATATTAACTTCTGAAAAAAATCCTCTAAATAAGGTGGCGCAGTGGTATCGGTCCCGACTTACGAGTTTAGTTGTTCGAATTCAGGCAGACGATTTACTTTGTGTAAATGATTTCAACACCACTGCTCTCAAAACGGTAAAGGAAAATATCTTGAGGAAACCAGCATATCCTAGAACCAAAGTTCGAAGACATGAGACATCTACAAATCCGCACTGGGCCCGCGTGGAGTACAGCCCACTCTCTATCGAAGAGAATGGCCCTGTTTCCCAGTATTGGGAACATTATAGTCTGATAATCATTATGCTATACTTAGATGGTGCTCATTCCTTCACGGTATGAAGACAGTCTTTTGCCATCCAGTTGGACGGCAATTGACTATTTTTTTTTTAAACATATTATGTCATCATCTGCCTAGCCTTTTCCCAACTATGTTGGGGTCGGATTCCAGTCTAACCGGATGCAGCTGAATACCAGTATTTGACATGGAGCGACCCACAATACAGGAGAAATTCTTAGTGTGGGGCAACGTTTTATTAAAAAAATAAAATAAATAAAATGGAAGTGACAGTATTCAATTCCATTTTACATTCATTCACGTACTGTTCAAGTACTGTTCATTTTAGACAGACAAAAATGAACAGTACTTATAAAATCATTTCTGCGCCTTCATTACGATTCCTCATTAATTTCCAGATAATAGAGGGATAGAAAATCAAATAAATTAATGTTATAACCATTAATTACTGCTTTCACATTTGAGTGATACGTTTTTAACTAAAAGTACCAGGAAGCCAGCAATAAGTGGAATGTTTGCTTTCTACGGGAGCGGTCATTAGTACAGCAGGCTCATTGGTCTGCTAGATGTGCGCACTCGACACCATCATAAGTTCATAAAGCAAATACGATTGATTACTGAATTGAATAATCCTATTATATTGACAAGTAGTTACTGAATTGAATAATCCTAACTAATATTATAAATGCGAAAGTAAGTTTGATTGTTTGTTTCGCTTTCACACTAAAACGGCTAAACGGATTTGGATGAAATTTGGCACATGAGTAGAACATGACCTGGAGAAGGACACAGGCTACTTTTCATCTTGAATCGCAGAATAAGTCGCGGTAATAGCTAGTATTTTTTTTTTTAAACACTGTCCCGCACTAGAAATTTCTCCTGTAGTGTGGATGCGTTTACAAACATTTAAAGTCACATACACAAACAGCAATATGTAAATACACATGAAATAGTATTCGTTGGCATCACTTGAGAACGGGTGGCCCGATTTGGATATTGTTTGTTCTAAAATGATCGTAATAGTCCAAATTAGGTTGTTATGGAAATAGTTTTTGTATAGATTCCCGGAAACTTAAAAAAAAAAATGGGAAAACCTCAACGTCCTTTTTATATGGGATTTTTGTAAGAATTATTGGAATATGGACAGGACGTCTCTCGAGTCAGCTAGTAAACACATAATATTCACACAGAAATAATAACAGTAGATATATTTTATTATTTATGTACACACAGTAAAATTGATACAAATATGACATATTAGTTTTGAGTTCAAAGGTACTGCTTATTTCATAAGATATTTCTTCCAGCAGACGTGCGAAAGGAGAAATGAAAAAGAAATGTATGTGAATAAAAAAAGTAAATAGTGTGTGAGAACAAAAATAGTAGAATTTGATTTTATGATGTGTTAAAATATTTGTTTTTTTTTTGTCTTTTTTATGTTTTTTTTTATTTTATTGATTGTACTTAATTATTGTTTTTTTTATGTTTTTTTTTATTATTTTATTGTTTGTAGAAAGTTATTTTATGTCGGGATATAGGTGAAAATTACTTGAAAATAAAATTAAATAAAATCATTTATTTAATTAATTTTTTGCCTCGCTATTTTTGGACAATAATATGTCATATTCACTTGTAAAGTTTAGATGGTTAAATAAATCCAACATCAAATCCGACGAAATGAAATGAAGGACAATTTGAAATGTTGAAATCAGTGATTATTGGAACTGAGCTGTTTTCAATAAACTCGTTTATAAAGTTTTATTTGCTTAATAATTAGTGCCAAAAAATAATTACGATTTTCAAGGTTAATTATTAAAAAGCAAACTTTAACGCCTTTAGAACTTTGAAGAACTTTAATTAAAATCACAAACCTAAAATCTAACTGTCCATTAAAAAACTCAACAGGCATCGAATCAAATAACCTAACAGTACATCTATCAAGAAAAACAGAACCCAGGCTACAGCTTACCTTTGCCTCAAGCTCACAGCAAAAAAAAAGCCGCCTTTGCTATTCCAGTAGCGGTATATCTTAGACTTTATACTGACAGGTTGACGACCTATAAAAAGGCTTCATATGTACTGTGAAGCCAGGAACTCTCCCTCGCCTAGAGAGTGTCGTTAGTCAGCGAAGGTAACTGGATAGTCGTGTAGACGTACTTGTCTATATACGGCCTTATGATGCATGTGGCTGCCATTTTTATACGTAAATTATGAGTTATGTATGTCTTATAAATTAATGTGTTAAGATTTTATGGTAGGAGGATTTTATCTTTTGTATTACTTACTTGGATGTTGAAGATATTTTGTTGTTCTTGTTGGTGATAAATTAGAGGTTTACCTGTAACAGACAAAAGCAAATTTAGTAAAATACCAAAATTCAACTGTGATTAAATACAAATAGCTTGAAATAAAACAAAAAAAAAAAAAACAATTTTAGTATACATCGAAACCAAAACATTTTCTCTTTGGCGGTGTTAAATCTATACTCAGCGTTGCCATCCCACGTAGCAATTCTGCCAGCCTTTTGGGCACTTTCCCCTTTGACAGCGATGCGGACGAATTTATCTATGCCAAATAGCTCTTCCCTTTTTATATAATTGTACATAATATGTATATTTGTGTTAGCTTGTATATTGTATTTAAGATTTCTCAAAATTTTTAAATAAAGTTATAAATCTCAACTTAGTTGTCATTTATTTTAAAAACAAAAATCACTAGACCGTGTTTTTTAAATCATTTTCCCAATAACGAATAAGGGTCTCTTGTGAGATTTCTAGAAGCTCAGCAGTGCGTAAACATCGAGACTACACCCTCCTCCCCCCTTTTCAGTCGTAGTTACTCCCTTTAGCAAATCGTAGCTCGATGTATGTTCAATAAAAAGGTTGTTTACATCGACGGTTAGTAAACAAACATCAATAACGCTATACGCTGTAATGTTTCAAGTAGTGGGCTAAAGTGAATTGGGTTTGAATTGGGTGTAGAGCGCTAAGAATATTTTTATTACTTTAAAATAAACTTGCTAAAATAAGTTATACTCTAAAGAAAAATGCATCATCAATATTAAAAGTATAAGACGTTCATAACTGACTAACTGCTTTCGTAACAAGAAAACAAAAAAAATAAATAAAACGAAATTGGTTCAGCTTTTTGGGAGCTACGATACCGCAGACAGACCACGCACAGTGGTCCACTTGAAGGACTAAGTGCGGAAACCAAACCCGTAACATAGAACATAGAACCGCAGACAGACCCACAGAAACACATATACACACGTTAAACTTATAAAATCCCGCTCGCGCGCGTAAGATCGCTCTTGGCGATAAGACCGCCCATTGTATCACCGTTTGTAAAATTTCTATATTTATGTCTGTAATTTATATGATGTACATAATAAAGAGTATTCTATTCTGTTCTATTCTATCCTACTTTTTCCGTCGGGGGTGAATAATATAGTCATTGAAAAAATAGTTTCAATATTCACTGATTTAAAGTGCTGTCTGTACCTTTTCTGAGAAATTATATTTCTTTGCGATCGTTTAGGTAGTTCAGGCAATTTATATGTTGTGTTTGTATGTGAGTTGTAGTCTTGTGTATGTTGTTGTTGTGTGTGTGTACAATCTGTGTCATGGTAGGTACATCGTAAAATTAAAGTAGATACAAAACAACTGTCTAAAATGTGCCACCATCTTAAAAATCCCACAAGCGCTCCATTGTTATTCATACTCACTCAAAACACACAATCTTTATGAAGTCGGAAGAGAAGCGCCAGCTTCATTGAACGGATTTTATTAGCCGAAGAGCACCACACAGGTCTCGTAATCCAATAACTGTCTACGATGGTGTAGAGAAGATCCATATTTCAAATAACCATAGCGTAAGCAGGGGCAGAAGGCTTATAAAATATGGGTATATTAAGGGCTAGAAAACCGCTTGACAAATTGATTGTCAGATGTGCTTCCGAAATCTTCATTTTTATTATACAACGTGTAACGTTAAATGCGCAAAGCCTGAAAATAGTTTGATCAGAATAACGAGCAGAATTAATTGAACCACTTTTTAATATAGGTCACATTTTTCAAAAAATCTTCATTAAAAAGGTTGCCTTGTCTATTTATCAATAAGTCAAGCAACTCAATTACAGCGCGGCGCAGCGGCCCACAGTGCGGCCGTAGGCCGCACTGTGCGGCCAAAAGTCAAAAAAAAAAGTTTCTAGTATGGGGTTTTTCGTCGTTGGGTTGGCTAAAGGGTAAACTATAGACGGTTTCCAACTCTAGGGGGGGCCCTAGAGTTGGAAACCGTCTATAGTTATGCCCCTTTTGTCCAATCCCCCTCAAAATCTCAGTCGGAACGCGACCGTCGCGCGAGCGCTACGCTTCTGCACAAACGCGCCTTTGGTAAACGCTTTCTTCATACGCGTGTGAAATTGGTTAAAAGAAAAATATCGCAGTCAGACAAAATGGAATCTACAGGTGAAAGTAAGTAGAACGAATAAAAAAATAGCTCAAGTACTAATTGTTAAGTAAACAATTGTTATAAATAATAATGTAAGGGCTATTTTTCGATCTTTTATTTATAATATTCTCGGGGTTTTCGATCAAAAAGTTAAGGTATCCTGCAGTATCCTGCTTCGAAACTTATAGGAGATATAAATGAAAGTATAAACTATAAAATAAAAAAAATTTTTGGTACGGACTCCTGCGGTCTGAGTTTTTATGAACTTTTCTTTAAAAATAATGCAAAACAGTCAGTTTACAATATGACAACACCTGGAAAATGAAAGCAAATAAAAGTGTCAACATAAAAAATTTTAACAACCCAAGCGAATACGCGAAACTTAAAATGGAAGCAGTATACTGCATGTGAAAAATAAGGAGGGAGACAGAAGAGTAGAAGAAGAGAGCAGTCAGCAGGGACTATACGTGCCGATGCGATGCCGCGCGTTCGTGCTGCAGGGAGCACACTCAGAGAAAAATATCACAGTTTTGACTAAAGTTGCCAAGCCAAAATAGCTTTGGTCGCTCAAGTCATAACAGCTGTAATTTCGAGCTATTCTAACCTAACACACAAGCAATACCTAGCATTCACGTTATTGCTTGTCTAACACAAAGCTAATATGGCTTGTGTCTACTTAGTTGATACAACTACACCTTACCTTACTATGTGACTGAAGCTAAAACAGGTATGGTTTATCGCCGATACAGCTATATTTTTCTCTGAGTGCAGCAGAAGCGTAGGGATCTATTCAAGCTGTTCTATATGTATATCTATGGGAAAAATCTTTTGTGAGCATCGGGCGAACACTGCTTTAGTGTTGGTCCTTTGCTGAAGCTGGTATGGAGTCATGTGTGTGTGTTTGCACGCGCGAGACGCATGCATGGGATGGGTGCGAGTAATCGTATGAACATTTCATAAGTCTTTTTGACATAATTTTTTTACTTTGCATTAAAAATAAGCTTCATAAATTTATTTATAAATTATTTTTCAAAGAAAATTCCTGTTTGCAATTTATAGCAAAATTTTTTATGATAAAACTAAAATTATATTAGATTTAATATTTTCAATTTTTACATTTTATTTTATTCATTTTTATTTGTTTGTTTGTTTTTTAGGTTCAAATACTTCAACTGCAAATGACGGCGCAAAAACAATCACTAGACTGGATTTATTCAATGAAATCAAAGATGTATTAACAGATATTCAAAAAGTTTATGCAAAAGTTGAAAATCTTTATAAAGATAAATATGGTTCAAACCATTCACTATCCAATGATCATAAACAAGCAATCTCAAAATTGGTTCATCAGTTTAAAACAAGATGGACTGCTTGTCACAGAAAACAAGATGCTTTTGAGAAAAACAATCACGATTGGCTCAAAACATCTGTTGAACTGAAAAAAGTAGAAGAAAAAAAAGGAGAAGAAAAAACTGAGAAAAAACCGGCTGCATTGGGTCGTCGAAAAGTTGATTTTACAGAGGGTTCTGACCGTACTAAACGTAGAATGACAGAAGCGTTACGAAAAGAAAAATCATCTGAAGAACTTGTTTATGCAGCAAAGATTAAGTTGCGGTCTGAAGGCAACACAGATTTTGCGAAGGTTATTGATAACATTTCGCATGGAAGCCCTACTAAAGCTGCAAAAGTAAGAAAATCTTTAGAGTTCGACGATCAAAATCTTCCTTTCGATGACGACGAAGCTCTTTCATTGTTTGTTGAACTAGATTTATCTCAAAGCAAGTATCAACAGCTACGAAATGCTCTTCTGGAAAAGAAATCAAAGATAATACCTTCTTATAAAAAGATACAAAGTGCAAGGAGAAAATGCTACCCACTGGCAGGTACTACTAATTACACAATAAACAAAGCAGAAGCAAAATTGCAACCTTTATTAAACCACACAACCGAACGAATTGTTAAGTTGCAATTGGAAGTTTTGAAAAATTTACCAGAAGAAATGCTGAAAAATTTAATTTTGTACTGTAAATGGGGCTGTGATGGCAGTTCAGGTCACAGTGAATACAAACAAAAACGTGACGAAAACAGTAGTAGTGACGAAAATATTTTTTTTACGTCTTTCGTGCCACTACAGCTCATATATACAGATCCGGTGACACAGAAGAAAACTATTGTCTGGAAAAATCCAAGACCCTCGTCCACTAGATTTTGTCGACCTATTGTAATCGAGTGCGCAAAAGAATCTGTGGATTTAACGAAAGAAACAACGGATGAAATTGAAAAAAAAATAAAAAATTTGGTTCCTTTTAAAACGGCGATTAATGCAAAACATGTATCCATTGCATATGATTTTCAATTAACAATGATTGATACTAAAGTGTGCAATTCATTAACCGATACAAAATCTGCACAGTGTTGTTATGTATGCAAATGTAAAATTTCGGAGTTCAATAAAATAGATGAAATGTTGACGAAACAAATTTCTACAGAGCACTTAAAGTTTGGCCTATCAACTTTACATTGCTGGATCCGCTGCTTCGAGTATTTACTGCATGTATCTTACAGATTGGACATAAAAAAATGGCGGGCTAGTAGTCAGGACGAAAAAAAATCCGTTGCGTCTAGAAAAAAGACTATTCAAGAAACTTTCAAAGAAGAATTGGGTTTGAATGTTGACAAACCAAAATCTGGTAGTGGAACTTCAAACGATGGAAACACGGCTCGAGTTTTTTTTGAAAATTATGACAAATCTGCTCAAATACTTGGAATTGATGAAGATATTATACATCGATTTTATATAGTATTGCAAACTATCGCAAGTGGCCATTACATCGACGTAGATAAATTTAGAAAGTATTGCCTGGATTTAGCTAAAGCAGTTGTCGAAAAATACGAATGGTATTATTTACCTACTTTAGTTCACAAACTTTTGATTCATGGCCCTGAAATCATCGAACAGTCACTGTTACCTATTGGGCAAATGTCTGAAGATGCCCAAGAGGCTTGTAACAAATATTTCAAAATATATCGGTTGCGTTTCGCAAGAAAAAATCACCGACAAAAAACGATGGAGGACGTTTTTAAAAGATTTCTAATTGCTTCTGATCCATACATTTCCAGTCTCCGAAAATTACCCGCCAAACCTCTCAAACATTTATCGCAAGAAACAATAAATTTGTTAAAATCTCCATCAGACAATGCTGGGATTGTTGGTGAATTGTATTCTGACAGTTCTGCAGACACCGATGCAAGTACTGATGCGGAAGAAGGCGAATCTTATGACATTGGCAATGGAAACTTTTTTTTGTAATATTTAATGTTTTTTCAGCGCACACCATGCTCAAATATGTTTTATTTGTAATTCAAAAAGTTTAATTTTGATAAAAAATTTGATTTATTTTTTAAATCTCAGTTTTATACTCAACAATAATTTATCAAACACAACTCCGATTCTGCATGGTGACTATTGATAAAAAAAATTTTTCTTCTATTTCAGGCTTCTATTGTGAATTTTGTCAAAGTATTGTATTTTTTTGTAATTTTCTGTAAATTGACAATAAAGTATGCAAAATGATATTAAAAAATTGCTTTTAATTATTCGTTATTATTTTCCATTTTAATCGAATTTTTTCGTATAGCATAGCGCCATATTGGATCCGCCATATACCGATTTTGAGAGCATTTCGTTCATTATTCGAGTTTTTTTGGTATGGCCAACCGCCATATTGGATCCGCCATTTTGAATTTGTTAGTTCTGATAACAGATTCGTAATCAGCGACCCCAAAAACCCCCCTATACCAATTTTGAGAGCATTTCGTTCATTATTCGAGTTTTTTTGGTATGGCCAACCGCCATATTGGATCCGCCATTTTGAATTTGTTAGTTCTGATAACAGATTCGTAATCAGCGACCCCAAAAACCTCCCTATACCGATTTTGATAGCATTTCCTTTATTATTCGACTTTTGGCCGCAAAGTGCGGCCTACGGCCGCACTGTGCGGCCCGGTGACGACTCCTCCCTCGATAAAGCGTCTTCACAGACGCAAGAAACGATCAGAATGGCCAGTAAAACTATAACAACACATAAAACCTTTACAATTTTTTTAATGACTTCTTTTCTCTCTGAAATAGGTCAATTGAATAAAAAATCAGTTGGAGTGTCTGAGGTTTTGCGCATTTAACGTTACACGTTGTATAAATTACAGATATAAAACTGTAGAAAAGTTTACATAGTTGTCACAAAGGGCCAATAAATCTACAATATAAAAATATGGAAATAGTGCCCTATTCAATATGATTGTTGTAGCTAATGAAAAGTGGTCGTTCTCATACATTCTGTAAAAAATTGCTACCATTGCAGGGCAACACGTCCAATGTCCAAAATAGTATTTTGGCACAAAAAGAAAACAAATATCTGTCGAACTAACACATGCAAACAGAAAAATATAATTTTGTCTAGTGACTGCCTGTATTATTATTCGATACTCTCGTCTCGCTAGCCCTGGTTAATAAGTAATATCATGGGTTTTATGAAGAAAGCCTTCTGTATATATTTTGTAGAGGGGAGAGAGAGAGACTTAAGGGACTTATTAAAGTCGCCTATCAAATAGAACTACACAATTGAATCGAAATTAATATAATTTAGCAATAATGTTTCATCATGTTTTGTGGTAAAATTTTGTTATTGAAGTATGTAAGCTTTTAGTGATAGCTTCAAAATAGTCTTGTTTTAGAAAAAAACCTCTGACGGCGTTTAATAGAATGAAAAAGATTTTTTAGGTTAATATTTTTTCCTAGACTCAATTATTTCTGAGTTTTATAAATGTTAGTGATAAAATACTTGATTTCAGCGTCTCATTTAATCATAGCCGTTGTTAGGGTTCCGTAGTCAAGAAGAAACCTTATAGTTTCGCCATGTCCACCCGTCCGGCCGTCCATCCGTCCGTCCGTCCGTCCGCAGCTTAGCTCGGAGACTTTTAGCACTAGTAGGTAAGCTATAATTTGGCATGGATATACATATTAATCACGTCGACAAAATTTGTCGTCCACCCGAAGGTGTGGGGTATCGTTGAATATGTCTTTCAAATATTGCGGGTTTGTGAAACCAATTTTTTGATTCATGGACCTGTTTGTGAAATATTAAGTTTTGAGGTGCTAATTTTTATATAGCCACGTGTCTCAAGCCGGCTAACTGGTTGTTTTTGGATATGTGAAAAAAAAACACGGTGTTAGTATTTATGTATATAACGAAGTTACAAGGAAAAACTATCACAGCGAATTTCAACCCTTCATAGTGCATGGTCGAAGCGCACTCGGCCGGTTTTTTTTTTCTATAATATTGCTCATTTTATAACTTACTTTCGATTTTGATGTTCATCATTATCTTAGCCTTTTCTTCTATTAGCCTTTTCCCAACTATATCGGGGTAAGCTTCCAGTCTAACCGGATGCAACTGAATACCAGTATTTTACATAGAGCGACTGCCTATCTAACCCCACAACTCAGTTACTGGGTAATACGATACCCCTAGGTAAGACTGGTTGTTATCAGACAATTCGATTCTGATAATATACATAGGTAACATTAAATAAAATAATAAACTCATAACTACTGTTATACGCAGTAATTAATAAAAGTTACCCTCGCCCTCCTCTTCAAAAATCATGAATTGACGTCTGTCCTCTTTACATATCAAAATAAATCAAAGAGGGGGTTGCTGATGCATGGACCTCTTTGTATAACAAGACGACACAAAGTCTATCTCCCGAGCAAAAATAAAAAAAACATTTACTCGACTTAGCACTCATATTTTCTTTATAAACAAAACATACAGCGTCGGATGTCAGCTTCTTTTGTCACTGCGTTTGCAGACACTGTATTTATGTTATATTTTATCTTTCATCTTTATTTTGCTGCTTCACTAGACTTTTCTCGAGGATTGTTGAGTTATTTAAATGATTAAAGGACTTTAAGGGGTGATAACAAAGGAAATTCGTTTCAAAGGTGAAATACAATATATTTGTTGGCTTTCAGAAACGAGTAGTACTTAATAGTACATTATGATATAAGTGCGGTAAGTTGAAAATTACAGCTGAGGCGATATTGCTAGCCCGAGCCGTAGGTGAGGGCTATAAGAAAGCAGAGGCTGTAATTATCAAACCGCACGTATGTCATACGACGTTTTATAACACATTTGTGAGGAAACACATAAAATAATAATTTTTAATAATAATAATTTTTACTTTTTCACAAATTAGCGATGCGCGCGCATCAGCGTCTTTTGTTTATGGCAAAGGCACAAAAAACAGCCAGTATTACTAATAAAGTAAATTAATAATTTTGTGTTTTTGTTACAGATAAATGGTTGTAATTAATTGTCAAAATTAATTAAATTAAAGAATTAAATGTTTATTTATTATATTTTATCTCCCAAAGTTAATTTTATTCATAAAATGTTAACCACTTTTCTGACATAAAAACTCTTTGCTAAGATTTAAAAAAGTACCGTTCGTTTTAGACGGAGCATCTTGATAAACCGTGCGCTTTACATTACAATTACGCACAAGTACGTAATGAGATACATTACGATATTGAAATTGGTGCAGTAAGAGACCTTTTACGAGCAAATGTGTTATAAATAACTTTTATACAACTGTTGGATACTAGCCGACACTTACAAACAACTCCTTAAAAATACAGCCGGTCGATTCTGTAAAAATCTCAGCGTGAAATCATAAGTGAAGTGAGCACTTAATAGTGTTAATCCCTAGCGAATGACAGCTCACTCCACGCTCACTTAACCCAAGCTTTCACGGTGAGATGGTTACAGAATCGCACGGCAGTTGGAAATGCTTATTCAAATTCTGTCATAAAATTATTGGTAGGCACGTTTTAACACAATGTTTGATCACGAAGCGTGCAATCCTAATAATGTTTGTTTGTTGCAAACGTAGGTAACCATGCGAAGCTCCTAAAGTGACAGCTAACTACATCTAATTACTTGTTCCAAGCGCAAAAAACATTTGCAAAATTCCGTTGCATTTCAACACAGCGCTCGATCTCCGAGCGCTGTCATTGTAGTAGTCAATTTATACCGGTTCAAACACTCGAAATGGAACCGGCCGGTCACTTGTCATTGGAATCGAATCGTTTGATTAACTAGAACATCCCTATGTTGTAAAAGGCTTTATATGCGATATATGCAATCGTGTCGTCGCTCTTTTATTTATATTTTTTTGGTAGACGTTATCCACAGTTTCAGACTTTTATAAACTGCCCCTAATAAATATTTTCTTCCTATTATTGTCAAGTGTTTTAGATTGTTGGTACATTAGCCCTTCAAACTGCTCAATGGCGAAATAGCACAACTCAACATAACTTTTTATTTCTAAAATTTTTAGAATTAGGTATACCTATCTCTCGATCTCTAAACCATACGCATAGATCGTAGCTCACCTCTGTAAACAGGCAAATAGTGCAATTTCCCACCTACTGAATAAAATACTAACACGCGACGCCCGAATGAGTAAGTTACCCTAATTTGCTGGAAAGGTACATAAAACTGTTACCCTATTTGTAGGTAAATGCTGTAAGAAAACAATGAAATATATTTGGGGGCATGAACTCACGTAACGACGTGTTTTGTCACGTGTGCCAAGCGCCACTTTCACGCCAAAGAATTGGTACATTCTTTTTTAAATTGTATTTACGTAAATGGCTAATTGGAAAGAGATTGAGATATTTGCCTAGTAGTCAGACATAAAAACTTATTTAAGAAAAGCTTTATACTCATCAAACATTTTAAATTTTATTTTTTTAATGCTTCTACCCTCCACCAGCGAGAGATTAATGTTGCACCCTAATGTGTGAGTGTATTATTTTTATTATGAGTCAATGATACTCGAATTAAATGATTTTATATTTATAATAGCTACCTCAATTCTAGGAGACACCTGCATAAAACTACCTCACCAGTTTGAATAACAATGAAATCCACTCGAAGTCGAGACGTTAACGTCCCGAAGCGGCGACAAACGTCACTCTCTGTCACACACACACCCCCGTTCAATACACCCCACACTTAAACACTCACACACCTACATACGTAGGTGCTCTCAGATATTGAGACGAGCATTCGACTCTCATATTGACACGAAGTGCACCTTGAACCGATAATAATGTTATCCGCAGAATCGCATTGAATGGCGCAAACTTTTATATGACTTTCGAATGGCGGGGAATGAGCATCGTAAAGTTATTTTATTGTAGGTAAAGGATGGAAAATTAGGGCCAAAAGATTAAATAATAAATTGTAAAACAAATCTTCGTTTTGTTTTAAATACAATATAATCAATAGAATTATTACTGTCAGTTTCAAAAGACTGAATTTAAATATAATAATAAATAATTTAAATATATTCAAAGTTCTTACAAAATTAAATAACACACTAATTGTTTACACTCTCTGCCAAAGAATAAAAAACACAATGAAGTAAATATAAACAGATTAACAAAGCAGTGTAAGTTATTGGTCTATTTAAATAATTTAGATGAGAGTGTTATTTGTACACAAAATATTGTTTCTGGACGTTATTTACGTACCTACCTAAAAGAAAGACCTAAGTAAATCTTTTCTGTTGTTTCAGCACTAGTAAATAATAAGGACAAGTGCTTATCGTTCTAACACAGATTTGTCGAGGAGCAGTGGTGGCCCAGTTGTAACGACCGCGATTTATGAGTTGTTGGTCGTAGACTCGAAGCCAATCAAGTGCCTTACTTGATATAAATTACTTCGTCACCACTGATTTCAAAATGGTTAAGGAAAAAATCGTGACCAAAAATGACCATAACCAAAAATTCGAAGACGTGATTTCAACGAACCCGCACTAGGCCCGCGTGGTATATTACTGCCCACTCCGTCTCACAGGAGGGCTGTGTCCCAGCAGTGGGAACATCAAATACTAAATATGCAATGTTATGCTACTAAGATTCATTTAATCATCGATATTTAAAAAAATGCTGTCTACACCTTATCTACTAGCACAACTTAAAAATAAATTAAAATAAATGGCAGCAACGAGACATATCCAAAGAGATCACACATAACAAGCAAAAGGCTCACAATGACGTGTGGCGTACCTTCTTCAGGTACAAAATTTATTTTCCTCATGTAGAACATGTCACAAACAGGATCACATTACATCATAAAGAAGCATAGAGTACGGAATACTACGGATGAATAAATATCGAGGACTCGGGAAGAGGCGAGGTTGCAAGAGAAGGTGGCCTATTCCCTCTCGTACTCTGTCTCCTAATGGGACATTAGCATAAGATATCAGCCATATTACTATGTTCTCACTGCTGGGACACAAATCTCCTCTCGGTGAGATGGAGTGGACCGGACGTGGGCCCAATGCGTCATACGTCTTTAATTTTTTTGGTCTAGGACATGCCAGTTTCCTCACGATGTTTTCCTTTACCGTTTTGAGAGCAGTGAATTTACACAAAGTAAATCGCCTGTCTGGGATCGAACCTACGACCTACAACTCATAAGACGCGGCCGTTACCACTGTGCAACCACTGCTCTCATTATTCTGAACATATTAACGCAGAAACTAATACCAACTAAACAATATAAACGTTGTTAATACTATTGCAAACAACTTGTACTGTGTTTAATTGGAAATCCCAGGTTCATAAACAAAGTTCGTTCATTTGAACTGTAAGTGCGAAGTGTTCGGGTGTTAGATAATTATAATTAAGGTAGAAGAGCACGTTCCACGTGTGTAAAGATGTTTTTTTTTTCTTTCTTATTTTGTGGGTAAGGAGAATTTTGACGTTTATTATGAAAATGAAGAGTGCCTCGGAAAGCACGTTAAGCTGTTGGTCCCGGCTATCATTCATGTATCTTTGACAGTCGTTACAGGTCATCAGAAGCCCGAAAGTCTAATAACCAGTCTTACCAAGAGGTATCGTATTACCCAGTAACTGGGTTGTGGAGGTCAGATAGGCAGTCGCTCCATGTAAAATACTGGTATTCAGCTGCATCCGGTTAGACTGGAAGCCGACCCCAACTTAGTTGTGAAAAGGCTAGGCTGATGTTATGAAAATGAAGAGTTGAAAGAAATTGCTATGTTAAATTCAACCTTATAGTATTTATTTATTTATTAAACTCACTAAATCCGCCTTTATACACCAAGGACCAGGATCTGGGTATGGTTCTTTCTTCTTTTGATTATAGTCGGCGGCACATAACTTGGCAAGGTTTTGCCGTAGTGGGAATAAGTTTGCGCATATACACTTAGTGCAACAAAAAAATTATCAGTTTCATTGCTTGTAATTTTATTATTCTACGGTTATTTCCATAATTTATTTTAAAAACGTCTGTTTAGAACAAAGTTAAAGAACGGAGAGGAAAAGGGGAGGACTCTTGCCAAGTTATGTGCCGGCTACTGTATCCTAAAGTTCTTTTCGTTTTCATTATGTTATCCTGTTTTTTAGGCTTTAGGTAACGCTCTTCAAAATCGGCGAGTTAGTGACTGACTCCCCGTGATTCACCAAACCGTGATTTCCGTGTTTTGCTAAACTGGTATGTATGACTCTACATCTTCCTTGTTATAAAAGATTCTGCTTGCATCTCGGATTATCATTTTACGTTATTTGCTTTAGGTTTCGTCCGAGAATTTTCCAAACCGAATTTCAGTCCACCCACCTATCTACTTGCTTCTGGCTGGGCTGCCGTAGACAGCGAGCGGGCTTGATCAGACATTTTGTCACCTAACGTCTTGGAAGTTCCTGACTAAGATACCAGGATAACAGACTGAGTGCCAGCGTCACTGCGAAGGACTTAGACTCTATATTGCAGATATTTAGTTTTTTTTTTTTTTTTTCTTTAATAGTCATAGTTACCTACTCCTTTTTTATAAAAAAAAATCTTATACTTCAGAACGATATCTCAAAATCTGTTAAGTAATCTTTTAAATAACGATGTTTAGAACTATGAATTCGCTTTTGCCTATTTGACGCGGCCGTATTTAAGTTAGGTACGTGTTGGTCAGGGGTCCAATTGCAATCGTATCATATTTCGACGCGTAACAAAATCACGATTAAAAATTATAATATAAGGTACACATGCCTAAGTTATTTTTTTTTTATTTCTAATTTAAACCTACCCGTCGTACTTTTTTACCTACTTTTGTTGTGGGTGTTGTACTTTCTATTTTTTATATATTCAGATGCTATTATCAAAATTATACGTGTTTCTGTGGCGAAGATGTGGTTTCCTTTATTTATTTTTTTCACTACAATGTAATGTATCTCTAAAGTATTAAATAAATTGTACCACCACACAAAATGACTACATATTATATTTAAAAGTAGTGTAGTAAATGCATTGCAACATTTCGGTAACAAAGCACAGACTCTAGATTTAGGTCCGCTTAGGAGTTACGGGAATGACACCTCTCACATGGAAATAATGAAAAACGTAACTACACGGAGAGAAAAATCTTACAATTAGAAAAATTACTGTTGCGTCTCATAATCTGAGTGCATTTGAGTGGTAATGGAAAAATTACCATGCTAGCACAGTAAAAATTCTTATGTTGTACAGTAAAATTTATTCGACAAATAGTGATTTTTTCCCAGTCTCACTCAGAAAATTTTCTGTAGATGTCACTTGCACTTTACAGTAACGAGCACAGTAATTTTTCTAAGAATTTTCTCTCCGTGTACGTGGATGTATCATACCGAACGATACATCTGCTTCTGTCTCACCATTTGGCCAGTACAGATGTGATATTATGAGCCGACATAAGATCCTTTATTTTGACAATAAACTAGACACATGTACATACATGAATATACGGAAAAAATAAACGTCTTATCGACAGCAGCGAAGTGGAAGTTTATCGTAAAATCTCGTGAATTTTTCTCGTGTTAATATCAATTGGTATGGCAGGTGAGCTCATTTCGTATGAATTCGTCGTAAAATTTACGCTTCCTTTGATCTTTCACCTCAAATCGTAAAAGACATGTAAGTAACATTTTTGTCGCTTCGTCTGTGTTCAAATATCAATTTTCGTATCAAAGAAACTGAAATGTTTTAACGTAATAATTCGGAGAACTACTACTACTTTAGTAGATAGAATATTTTATTCAAGCGTTATGATTTCAGTGAGGTAAATAACGATTTCTGATAAAGTTGATTTATTGATTAATATCGAAACGAAGATAAATAAATATTTGATAAAATCACTGATTGCCTTTACATACACTGTTTATACTCTAACGATTTTCAAGTAATGGGAATAGTCAAAATTGATACCACCCAAGTCACCTAGCAAAAGTAAAAGGTGTGCTAATTCTTTTGTTTTTGTTTTGTTTCATATTCATACATAATACTGTCGACATGAAAAGAAGCACATGCTCCTTGAAGTTAAACCAGATTGCCAAGCACTTGCACAAGTCATATTGTCACCCTGTGCTCCACCCTTGGGCTTAGACCAAAAGGCCTAAACCAAGTCCTATAAGGAAGATGTGGAAAGAGAGTTACATCTTTCAAAGACGCAAGTGCTTGCATTATGCATTCATTCCAATCAGTTATAATTAAGGTCGTATGGTTGTACGGGTCTCAAGAAACCCGTTCTGGGATTTAGGCCCAAGAGTTCGCCAATACACTGGTCGTATTATTAAAATTATTTTTGAAAAGGCTATTAATTCTTAATGTCTTTATTGCATAATGGTCGATTCAATAAAGTCATTAAACATATCAATGTTCAGCTTAATACATTTTCAGAATATTGATATTAATTTGAATAAAAGCGTTCTCGTCACAGACCAAAGTTATCAAATTAGTTAAAGTATCGCGTGGTTCGGTTATGTTTTATCAAAGTATTTATCGAGAGGACTGTTGTATCCATGTTTAAGTATAAGTGCACTCACGATATTTAAGTACATTTAGCAACATCCATTGATAACTTAGATTTTTTACTTATTTTCTTAGTTGGAAGCATGTCGATTCTGTAAAAATCTTACAGCGAAAACTTGCGTGGAGTGAGCTGTCAGTGTCATCCCACTGATGACTGATTATACTGATTGACTGACTATTATACTGACTGATTATACTGATAGATTGACCAAGCATAGATTTACAATCATAATCGAGATAGTAATAAAAAAAAAATATGTTAGTTATATTGATCGTTTTATATATTTATTTATTTTATTTTTATATTTTTATACTATTTTGTGGAGTTTGAAAATAAAACGGCAAAACAGAAACTCAGTCATAATATCAATTTTGTTTGTTTTCTTTTTTCCTAAATTAAAAACCCACAAAATAGTAATATTTTACAATTAAAATACTAGATTTGAATGTATATAAAATGATCAATAGAATTAGCATAAAAATATTATTCAAATCTCGATTATGATTGTAAATGTATTCTTGGTCAATCCCTAATATCAGATGGGATGACACTAACAGCTCACTCCACGCTCACTTCACCTAAGTTTTCACGGTGAGATGGTTACAGAATCGCACTGCAGAGCTTAATGCAATGTCAACACGTGCGATTATGATTTTTTGTTGCTTCGAGCGAGTTCTCGACATGGTAACAAACTCAGTTAGTTATGTCGTATCATGAATTTTGTCAGTCTAACTACCAACTTTTACATGTTAGAAGCTTGTCAGAACTTTACCGCTTATTAGTTAGCTAGGACCTAAATATGTAGAACCCAGGAAACGATGTATGAATATTGTGAAAGATGATATTGCTAGAGAATAATATTAAATAATAATAATACCACCGTCCCACTGCAGGGAAAAGGCTTCTTCTCATGCTGAGAAGAAGAGAGGCTTGAGCATTAATCACCACGCATGCTTGAGGTGGATTTGGCGATTTCAGACTTGGTTTCCTCAGGATGTTTTCCTTTACCGATGTCAGTGATGTCCAAGACAAACTTAAGAAGTAAGAGTCTTGAACAGAATTGCGTAATTGTTATAAATGGAAAAGAACCGCCATCATCAACACCTAACCCCAAAACCAACCCCAAATAAAAGGGCAAGAGAATGATGATGAAGTAATTTAAATTAATTATGTCGTCACATGAATTACAAGGTTGAGCACTGGTGGCCCAACTTACGAGTTGTGGGTTCGAACCCAGTCAGGCCAGTTATTTTGCGTAATTTATTTCATCACCGCTGCTCACAAAACGGCGAAGGAAAATACCATGAGGAAACCATCAACCTTTTCCCAACTATGTTGGGGTCGGCTTCTAGTCTAACCGGATGCAGCTGAATACCAGTATTTTACGTGGAGCGACTGCCTATCTGACCTCCACAACCCAGTTCTGGGTAATACGATACCCCTTGGTAAGACTGGTTGTCAGACTTTCAGGCTACTGACGACCCGTAACGACTGTCAAAGATCCACGAGTGACAGCCGCGATCAACGGCTTAACGTGCTTTCCGAGGCACGGAGGGGTCTTGGTATGTGAGGATGGTCATCCATCCATGGACCAACCGCGGCAAGCGTAGCTTAACCTGATCGATCGACCCGTGCGGCTGTTATTACTTAGCCACAAGCCCCTCTATCGTGAGGAAACCAGTACGTCCTATAACCAAAATTCAAAGACATGTGTCATCTACCAACCCGCACTGGACCCGCGTGGTTTATTACCCACGAACTCAACAGAGAGGAAGCCTGTGTCTCAGCAGCGGGAATATTATGAATATATAAATAATATGTATGAATAACATCTACGTAATCAAAACCTTCAGGTGAGGAAGCATAATAAAGCTGTAGGACTAATTCAATCACCTCAGCCTATCGCAGTCCACTGCTGGACATAGGCCTCTCCCAGACTGCGCCACAACACCCTGTCCTCCGCCTTCCGCATCCAGTCTACCCCAGACACCTTCTTTAGGTCGTCCGTCCATCTAGCTGGGGGGGTGTCCCACACTACGCTTGCCGATACGCGGTCTCCAACTAATACAGGACTAATTAGGTTTTGATATTTAGTTACCGATTAAACAAGCTGTCAAATGCAACCACTAATTAAACCACGGTATCATTTCAGTCGTAAAAGCACCGATCCTGCAAAGCATCCCGTGTGCTTTAAACTAATAGCCATAATAGTTGGTTTAACAGTTAATAAAAAGTCCCCTGTGGCCTTTATATTGTGCGTCCGCGTGAACCAGATAACGGAATGATAAAATATGCATTAGTAATTTATCATAGCTATCTCACTACCCATGGGAGTTCCCACAAGAATTTTCTTAAGTAAGAGTAGTCTGTGGTAAGAGATTTCATCTTAATTAATTGTATTCGTGAATGGTGGACCATCTCGTTCTATTTCTTTGTGAAAAAAAGTTGTTGCTTTTCGTCCAATATTTGTGTTGACTGCCAATGCAGCTTTTTGTCTTCAAGTGCTAGAATGCTTCTTCACCGTCGCTGTCTTCAACAGTATGACATTAATACAGAAAGACAAATAGAATGCAATTATTTCTAATGTAGGTAAAGTAATTAATTAATTTATCTATAATATGTATGTATTTAGAAATATATATGTATGTTTATCAGTTGTCTAGTACTCATAGCACAAGCTCTGCTTAGTTTGGGACTAGATGGCGTTGTGTGAAAGTTGTGGAATATTATTATTATATTATTAATTATCAGATCTTTATACTACCTAAAGGAGAATGGGTAAGACCGTACCCAGGCACGAAGTTAATTTTAGCATTATGAACTATGAAGAATTGTTGTTGTCCTCGTGAAGTAGTTTAATGAATCCTAAGACATCATGTCGGAATTCACTTAGCAAAAAAGATATGTGAGGAAATGAAATTGCTTTAATAAAAGGGAATATTTCACTATATCTATAAGTAATCACTTTTTAAAATTAATGAACCTCTAAAAAGTTTTTGTGCTTCTAATGATTCACTTTTTTTTAATAATATGAGTCACTTTTTAACAATCTGTGTTTTTGCGGTGCATAAAAAAAACATGTATTCAATTGAACCTTCAATAATTCTCAATATGCGCTGGTAAAAATATTATCGAATACTCTAATAAAATTATTGTGCCTGTTTTTGTGAACCTCAAACCTATTTTGGGGTCCTAAAAATACTAAATGGCCAAGTAACTGCAACCAACTTGATTGCAGCGCTCGACAGCCTCTGGCGCGGTACCGCTCGCTTCGCTTGCTTGACTTGCACGGTTAGTCACAGTTCCAACCTAACCTAACCCGTTTGTTCCAGGTACTCCAGCTTAGTTACTAGCTGTGACAAAAGGTCAGAAAGTTAAAAGGAGGATCAATTATTTTTTTTAAAGTCTGTTATTAAAAGCGCAAAAAGTTTGGGGGGGTTCATTAATTTCTGAATAAGCAGGTCAATAAGTTTTTAGTGAATAAGTTAGATATTTCAATTTATTCCATCAATCTTACTTCCTCACATATCTTTATATCCAAGTGAACTCAGTCATGCTTTCCTAGGATTAATTAAAGTACTCCCTGAGGGCATAAAATACAGATAGTTCATAATGCTAAGGTCAAAATTTTTTCTCGTTACGGGGTCCATAAAACGCGACCTATTGTCCTTTCTTTATTGAATATATCAGTAAATATTCTAGCCACGGAGCGTTCCATGCTTGACAAAAGGCTTATAGACCGAGTCCCAAACATTGAGATCCCCAGACGTACAAAGGTTTTCGGTATCGGAAAACGAGTTACCGGACTCAAATGGAATTGGGCAGGCCACCTGGCACGGCAAAGTGATGCCAGGTGGAGTAAGGCAGTGACCGAGTGGCGTCCAAGGACTGGGAGTGAAGTGTCAGCCATCCAGCGGCGAGATAGGTGGGAGACTTTGTTACCATTGCGAGTAGAACCTGGATGAAGGTTGCACAGGAGCGTGGATTGGCACATAAAAAGAGAGACCTATCAGCTTAGCGGTAGGTGAAGTCAGGCTGACGATGATGATGGTTCTAGCAATGACTTTCACTGACTCTCACTGAGAGGAGGCTTGTG
Source organism: Eremobia ochroleuca (assembly GCA_949629135.1). Taxonomy (NCBI): domain Eukaryota; kingdom Metazoa; phylum Arthropoda; class Insecta; order Lepidoptera; family Noctuidae; genus Eremobia; species Eremobia ochroleuca. The sequence goes on from OX451389.1 coordinate 16,366,029, forward strand.
TCCCAGCAGTGGGAATTGGCTGATTATACTAGCACTGAATTTAAATATAACAACATTGTATGCGCTAATAGTGATGTTCTACCACAAAGCAAGTGCCAATTTCCCATCAGATATTGCACAGCGTACACGGGATGTTATTTCATAAGCAAACACATAGTTGCATACCTTGTTTTCCGCTGCATACCTTCCTAGTTCCTATAATCCCGTTCAGACGTGAAATTGTACAGTACCTAATCTTGTGTTGTTTCCGACTTTAAAATGGAGCATGACTGTTATTTCTTGGTATTTGCAGTATCGCTAAAGCCAAGAAATTATCAAAATATGATGCGGGAAATATCAAAACGTGGTATGGGAATTATTAAAATATGATATTATTATGGAAAATTATCAAAATATGGTATGAGAATTATCAAAATATGATATGGGAATTATGAAAATCCTTGCATAGTATAAAACAAAGTCGCCGAAATGTCTATACGCGCATAACTTCCGAATGACTGCACTAAATTGTATATTTTTTTGTTATTTTTGTGTTCGGTATTGCCAGGACAAGGTTTGTATGAAAGAAAATTTTTGGAAATTCGAAAAAAACATTGCAACCGGGTGAAGCTGGGGCGGGCCGCTAGTATGATATAATCCAGCGTCGTGCTCGGACATTGCTCTTGAATCTTTCACAGTAGACAGGTAACACTTAAGGATTCTGACATTCTGACAAACCACAGACCAAAAAAAAAACTTTGATTTTATAAAATGCACGGCAACCCAAAAAATTCCATTGATAATAATCAGAAAGACCATATCGAGCCGGCGGATGATGAAAGGCTTGTAGCGTCACTAGTCGTTTTGATAAAGTTAATTCCAACGGTTTTTATGCGAACAAAATACATTTTTACTTACCTTCTCCTCGTGTAGACTTTCAACTTTGGTTCTTCAAACCTTGTATGCGTACGTGTGTGGACTTTGGACAACAATGTACCGGCTTTCATTAATTTCTCGTACATACCCACTTCAGGCTGATGAAGGTTTAGAAATATTAAATATATTATCAAACAAACAGGGGATTCCACCGAAAAGGAATATTGAATAAATATGTTATGAAACCATCATACTTTCGTAAAGGTTGCGTTCGAGCTACATCGCTTCCGCATCGGTCGAATTTGATCCCGAGGCCCATTGGAAAAACGTGGAGTCAGTCACGCATAGCAGATTGACAACTGACGAAAATACCGGCACAAGCGAGGGAGACATCTACGGGAACGCGCGGAAAAATTCCGTTTATATAGAACAAGGGAAATTAACTTTACTGAAATATTTTCGGACTGAGTTGCTGGTACTTGTTGGGAGTCATTTAAGAAGTGGCCTTTCAACTTTGAATACTTTTAGGTAATATTAGCTCTGTTTAGTTAGTTTATTTTTAAAGCCGTTTTTAAAAACAAATCTCTAAACGTTTTGATTTTTTTCTCTATAAATAGTAACGTAGAGAGAATAGTTTTACACTTAATGTACCTACAAATAAATAAATTTGAATAAAAAAGTATGTTGACTTTTGTGCAAATCTCGCTTCACATTCTAGCTTCACATTCAAAACCCAACATATTGGCTGTCAAATACAAATCAAGTCCAAGCCCATTTCGCATTGTGAAAAAGGGTTCACACCTGAATAACAAACCTTGGAAACGCAAAAATGTAGTTACATTATTTACGTCGCATGAGCAAAATTAAATCGTATCAAAGAAGTGCGCACTTTTCTGCAGCGTCGGTTGTAAAAAGAAATAATAAAAATCCCTTTAGTCCGTAAAACAAATTTATTTTGATGTTCTTTGAGTCCGTTTCGAATATTTAACGAAACACTGAGAGGGAGGGACGGACGACTAAATGTATTATTATGTCTAGCTATTGTGACGATTGCAATAAGCCCTGTAACAGTGTTTTTGGCGACAAAGCAGACTACAGCTCTATATTATAAAAGCTTATATTGTACCGAACAATATGAGCTTGTAAAGTTTAGAGCTGCAGTGCGATTCTGTTACCATCTCCCCGTGAAAACTTAGGTGAAGTGAGCGTAGAGTGAGCTCTCATTGTCATCCCACCTGATACTAAGATTGACTAAGCAACTATTTACAATCATAATCGAGATTATATTTAAAAAAAATATGCTAATTCGATCATTTTATAAAATTTCAAAGCTATTATTTTAGTTGTCAAAACATTACTATTTTGTGGGGTTAACTTTTAAATATAGATCATAATTATGAAATGCTAAAATACCGAATGCTGAATACCGTATGAACGAATTTTTTTTAATGGTTCAGTCGCACGTATTTACTCGCCCAATGTGGGCGAATCGACACTAATATTAAAATAATAATATTAGGCGATTTTTGTGTCAATTTAGATGTTGTGTAAAAGTATGTAGTAGTTTTAATCGACTGCTATCGCTGACCATAAATACAAGTCTTAGTTTACAGTTATTAAGGATTTGATAACGTACAGAGAGTTAATACTCCTTAAAGGCAAAAAAGTACTTCATAACATAACATCACGCTTGCAACCCAGTTAGGCACAGGTGCACTTATAGTACAGACGCTAGCATGTCAAGCTACCCGAAACTGTCAAATTTTCCCAATCAAGTTTGAACGTTATGCTTTTGACATAAAGTTGAAAATATATTTTTTAAAATTGACAGACTGTAGTTGCTTGATGTGCTGGCGTCTGAACATCCACATTTCGCCAGTCATGTTTAAGTCCCGTTTCATGATTATATTAGCCTATTACCAACAACCGGGCAAAAACCCAGACTCCGAGCTGTAAATACCTGTCCATGTTTTAATACCCCTCCTCCCGTATTGGGTTGAGAACACACCCTTCAGTTCAATAGACAGACAGATTGCCACTGCAAACAGTTCAATAACTAAAACCAGTGATTCTGAATGGGGAGAACTCAATAAAACGAGACTTGACCGTTCAAAAATCCAATTTGAATTTGACAATTGATGCATAAACCTTTGATTGGTCGTAGAGTAACTTTAAATTCAGACTTGTGACGAAAACGAAAGAGTATTTCGGTACACGATTTTTTTTTACCAATTTGAAGGACGTATCGATGTTTATGGTTTAAAGCTGGATACAGACCACGTAAGCGAATGTCAACGCGTTTCGGCAGAATTTACCGAAACATGTTCTGGGGGTTTCACCAAATCTTTTATTTAATCATCAAAACTTAATGCACACTTAAGAAAATACTATACAAAGGCGTATAAATAATGTCTGAAGAATTTTTTACTAGTCAACTTTAGGGTGATGCAGTGACAAAACATGGCAGATACCACATAAGGCATAGATAACTCGAAAAATAATAAGTACTAATATATAGATAAATACATATAACGAAAATAAATTTTGTCAGGAGAAATAACGATAGATAAATATGTAACTATAGATAGATAAAGAATCCAGGAAATCAAAGCAAACTTCTTACGAATACGAGTATGTTCACGTGCCTACACTTTACAAGATTACCGACTGGTTACCACTCTGATGTTCAGAGGGCGCGTTCCAAAGAAAGATCGCCTGGACAAAGAAAGAAGAATGAATGAATGAAACCAGAGCGGTAAGAAGGACATCGTATAAGACTAGTGTTGGTTCAACCGACATAAACGTATCAGTTGAACCAACACTAACCAAGTCCATTGGCAATTAATGGGGCATTGCGCACACAGGTTTACCTACTCAAGTGCATTTGTCATTGCCTCATTAGTTTTCGACGGGAGATTATCTGTGGCCATAATTTTGCAGTTCATATAGACTAACACAGCTTACAAAATTTACAATATTACTAGCTATTAGGCATGGCATTAAAGGCCCTGTATATGGTTTTTAAGAAATGCATATTAAATATAAACACCCGGGTTTTCAATGTGCTTAATACACGATAGTAATGCATTAAGTCCACCTCTGCACATTTATGTGCTTGAAGTATTAAATAAATAAATAAAACCAAAAATAAATTAATTTAATGATGCAGAGTTTCGCTAGTCAATTTAATTTGACACTGTATATGAGACCGAACACCGTATTTTTTTTTTTTTTGTTTTTTATGTGCGTTTTGTTTGTGCAGAATAAACGTTTTTTCTTTCTTTCTTTCTTTCTTGAGTGCAATAGACAGTGGGGTATGTGATGATATGAAATAATACTCAAGTAGGTACGAAATGAAGATTTGTATTCACGTATTCTCGTCTCCGAAAGAAAAAAGGGCACAGCAAACTGAATTCAACGAAAACAAATGAGTATAAAATTGGTAGTCTATTTTAAACAATTTGAAAAGTCATCTTTTTTAGTTTAAAACAACGGCCTAGTTTCCGTATAAATTTTAATGCCTTTCTCACCGATGCTGCCGAAAATAGTTGCCAGAAATACGGCAAATCAATATCGGCTGCTGAGCCTGGCCCACTAAGTTATTTAAAATGCAGTTGACACTTCATTCGAGTGAAAATGCAATATTCGCCTTGCCCATGCGGAAACACGGTTATTTTCAATGGCGTTTTTTCCGGGAATATAAAATTATTTAAAAGCCATCGAAATCAATGTACCGAACATTGATTTCGATGGCTTTTAAATAATTTTGAATTTCTATTCAATTATAGTCGTTGGTTGCATTTTCATTTTTTTTTATTTTTATATAATGATTTAATCTTTTTTGTGGTTTCATTTTTGTACCACAGTAAGTATGACAGCCGCAGCAGTTCCTGGTTAAAATCTATTGAGTCAACATACTGATAAATTTACTACTTGGGTATATGATATTCATATACAGTTGGGTTGCAGTTGTTTTGGATGACTTTATGAGTTTATTAATATTTGAGGCATTTATTTCTATCATTTTTATATTGTGACTTTTGGTTTATTTGATTTTTACTATTTTTAATTAATTTTTTTGTATCATTTTAATCTGTGAAATTATTATTTTATTTTTGTGAATTGAATTTTAAATGGCACTTACTAGTCATTGTTATGATATGTATTTATTTCAATTATTAAACCTGTTATTGTTATGTTGTGTATTTATCCAAGTTAATCTTAAGTCAAATCTCTATCTCACACAGTAATGGCATGTTTCCCTCCATGAAGTAAAGTCTTGTCGACACACGGAACCAGATGCCAGCGGTTGTTGCTCTGAGCCTTACAAATGATAGCTTTCCTTCACACACGGGTCATAGGTGGCCTGAACTTACAAATCCCGCGTAAATTCTGTGACGTTGTATATCTTCCATTTTAATAAACGTCGGCTGAAACCGTTGGTGTTTCTATTTGGTTATGGAGTTTGAAGGATTTCATGTTTGTACTATTTCCAGCCATAAGACTTTTTGAAGTGAAATATTTAGGTGCGTTGACTGATTTTTGGGTGGGGGGAGATCTTACGGGTTCGCGTCACTGACGTGTTAATATTAGGTAACACTGTTAACATTAGCACGTCAGTGACGCGAACCCGTAAGTAACAGTATATCTGTAGCTATGAGTATGATCGTCATATTTTGAGCCAATAGATGTGAAAACGAGATTAATGTTAATAATTTTAATTAACAAATTCGTCATAAGCCTATGATGTTCGCACTGCTGAGACACAAGCCTCCTCTCAGTGAGGGACGATGGGCCGTAATCCAAATGAACAATTAATTTGTAAATTATCAAAAAATACTGTTATTTCACAGTTTCAAAGTTTTCACTTCTGTCAGCAGTCCCCATAGAGTACTTATGTTTTTTTTAGCAATTTGAAAAGAAAAAGCGTGTTATATTTTTATTTTTCCCATGTTTTTTTGCAGTAAATGTATTATCTATATCTGAAAGTGATGTGAACAGAGCTTATTTCATTGACGATTATGATTGTTTTGTAATTTTAACAGTTGGTACGAGTAGGTACTTCAGCTTTCAAGTCAAAACAGCAGCAAGACAAGTTCTTGCTTGCATTTTCAATAGAAAAATACTAATAGTTTTGCACACAAAGGTGACCTATTTCTCACTGAATATTGAGTTGTAGGTGAAATTTGATTCAGTGAAATTGTTCATATAAAGTGCTGAGACTTTGTTGCTTAGAATTTTGTGGCGTTGTATGGAAGATTTAGAAGCTTATTTTAACTGTAACAACTGTTAATTTTAATTACGTATAGTAGATATTTAAGTTCATATACTTTGTGTCCAATACTATTCTTTGCTTTTCTTTCTGCAAACTGCCTTTACTTTATGTAAAATCCTTTATATCCCCTTATTAATTTGAAGTAAATGTCGGAATACGTTTCCCCACAAATGCGAAAATGTTTGCGTAATTCCACATTTTCCACGAAAATAATATGTTGTGATTCTAAAAAGTGAAATATAACTTAAATTTTGGAAGTCGGTCGCCAACAAAAAAAAATGCGAACGCAACGACACCAAGTCAAGGAAGTCGGTTGTTTTAATTTTATTTTTCTCTTTTAAGTTGTACCTACCCCACCCACACAAATTCGCAATGTAAATATCTGTGACAGGAAGTTATTATAACATCATCAATAAAAACTAAGTGGCAAAAATACGTATTATTGAAGTTAACACAAAAACTACCCAAGCAAAGTTAATACAATTTATATGGGTGGTCCCCATATAAACTGTTTAAAAAGACTGGTTTTATATCAGTGATAATAATTTTCTTCATCCATTTTTATCAGATTTTAATACTAAAACACCACACTCTTAGGTTATTGTGAGTAAACTTATAAATATGTGTTCTTTATGTTTCAGGCGTCACATAAACACTTGAGCCACACAAATGCACAGCGGGGCGTCGGTTGACCACCCCTGCTTTTATAAAATGCATTTGTAATAGTGAATATTATGTTATATTCATTCATTACTATTTTATGCTTTCCATACTAAATTGACCGACTAATTACAGACTAAAAACTGTAACTATTGACCAGTAACAAAATAACAAACAATATTTTAATCTGTGTTGATTTAATAATTATTAGAGTTGCGCCGAGTACAATTTTTACCGAGCTACCTAGTACCGAGTATTGCTCGGTATTATGTTTACCGAACCGAAGACTACCGAGTAATTCGGTTTAGTTGACGCAGTTATTAGGAACGCACGAAACGCGTCAAATATTATAGAAGATTGCCATGCAAGTTTTTAGGATTGATACAAGGAATTAGCGTCTACAGTGCCGCAACAGTGTGACTATCTGAAAACTGCCATTGGTATAGAGTTAGTCCAATATCTACGATTACCACGAAAGAGTGATTATTTAATTAAATAATATGTTCGTTTTTTTCACGTGCTGACAATGGCTAATCTGCATTAATATTGTAAAGAGGTCAGGTTATAAGTTTATGACGTCTTTTCGAGTACCTCAGTACTCAAACCAAGTTATTCGGCCGATAACGAGAACTACCAAAATGGCAGAGTATGGCCGAGTAACGAGTAATAAACGAGTATTTGGCGCATCTCTAATAATTACTGACCAATATTATGCTATCAATAAACCTAATCATCATCAGAATTATTTAGTTATTAAGAGTGAATTTAAAAACAATAATGCACCTTGTAACGAATTATAATTAATGATAAAGTTATGTATTTATCTGGAAATAATAAAACCTGCAAGAAGAATTTGGCACATGGTGTCTATCTCTCCATTATTTATTTTATTTGTTACTATATTGGATTCAGTCATCAAACAACATGTGTCGATAAGAATGTGACCAAGTGTAGACCATGGACCATTTCTGGTAGAACCTGGATGAGGCTGGCACAAGAGCGTGGAGACTGGCACATAAAAAGAGAGACTTATGCCCAACAGTGGACGAAGTCGGGATGTGGATGATGATATGGACATCGATATAATTATGTTTATCTAGTTACTTTATAGATATAAGCTAACGTCTTATTCCCAGGGGGTAGGCAGAAACTACAGACGCCACCTCCTACGATCCTTACCTACCTACTTATTTCTTTGACTTCGTCGATGTTCTTGCCTACTTATCTACAGACGCCAGCACATCCAGCTACCCGTAACTGTCAAATTTTCCCAATCAACTTTGAACCTTATGCTTTAGCGATAAAGTTGAAAATCTATTAAAGAAATTTGACAGATTGTAGTAGCTTGATGTGCTGGCGTCTATACATCTCTGGCCATACCTACCCGACCTTTATATTTAGGTACAGACGCCAGCACATCAAGCTACTACAATCTGTCAAATTTCTTTAATAGATTTTCAACTTTATTGCTAAAGTATAAGGTCCAAAGTTGATTGGGAAAATTTGACAGTTTCGGGTAGTGAACAGTGCTGGCGTCTGTACATACCTATTTAATAAAAAATAAGAATACTAGCCTCATCTTGTTGTAAAATGAGTAACAAGGTAGAGCAATGGTGGCCCAGTGGTAACGGCCGCGACTAACGAGTTTGTAGGTCGTAGGTTCGAACCCAGACTGGCGCTTTACTTTGTGTAAATTATTTCATCATCACCGCTCTAAAAACGACGAAAGAAAACATCGTGTGGAAATCGGTATGTCCTAGACTCAAAAAATAAATAATAATAATAATATTCCACAACTTTCACACAACGCCATCTAGTCCCAAACTAAGCAGAGCTTGTGCTATGAGTACTAGACAACTGATAAACATACATATATATTTCTAAATACATACATATTATAGATAAATTACACCCAGACAAAGAACAAATGATCGTGCTCATCACACAAACATTTGTCCTACGTGGGAATCGAACCCACGACCTTGGGCATAGCAGTCAGGGCCACTGACCACTAGACCAACAGGCCTTGTCAAAGGCTATTATTATTAGTATTATATTAGTATTGCGGCCCACTTCCTCTCCCTCCTTCTCACAGAGGAGGTCTGTGGCCCAGCAGTGGGAAAATTATGAGCTGATTATGTAATACCCGCCTATTATTGTCCCACTTCAGGATCTTATACAGAGAAGCCTGTATAGAATGTGTCCGGTCATGGACTAGCAATGTTCTAGGTATTTATATAACAACTATTCTAGTACACAAATTCACCACACACTAGGGTCCAATCCACTTTCCCAAAATTTGGCAGCCATTTTGCTTTTTTTATTGAGATATTCTCTACGTGTGTACGAAAAATGTCATATCTCTCAAAGTTTTGGTCCTAATTAGATAAAAGTAGACTTATTCGGAGGGCAATATTATGTATCATTCAAATTACGATCCAATGGGTTCACCTTTCGTTACTAAAAAAAAAAAAACTCCAATAAAAATAAAAATATGCCAATCAACAAATTATTACAATCAACAAAAATAACCCCTATTACTACTTTTATTTTTTCCTATATCAACGTATTTTGAGCTAAGCTACAATACAACATTAAATTAACATTCATATTTTAGTGGACTGGACCATACTGTTTAAACCTAGAATATCGCTAGTCCATAACAGCCAGTCGATTCTGTAAAAATCTCACCGTGAAATCATAAGTGAAGTGAGCACTTAATAGTGTTAATCCCTAGCGAATGACAGCTCACTCCACGCTCCCTTCACCCAAGCTTTCACGGTGAGATGGTTACAGAATCGCACGGCAGTACACAATTGTATAGAGCCTATTTGCTAAAATAAAATTATAAAAATATTTCTACTATCTTCTAAGGTAACTTAATACCTACCTTAGGAGACGTAGTAAGAACTTGTACGTAGTAGTCGACGCACACTACCTACATAATGAATGTAAACGACCACTCATACAAATGTATCACCTTTTTCAGCCCGTCGAAGGATACTTACTTAATTTATTCCCGCAGTTACCGTAATGCGTGTTTGTCACGCGCGCCGTTTTATGGCCCAAGCATATTCTATGACACCTTGGTTTAGTACCAAGTAAAAGGTCGTGAAGACCTTGGGTATTATTAATAGGAATATGGTATAAAAATGTTACTTTACTGTACTGCCTCCTGGTCCTGGTCTTGTTGTCACAAGTGCTGCTGTTGAGAATGAGGTCCTGGGCTCAATTCCCAGATCTGGCAAAGCGTTATTGGGTTTTTTTTTTGCCACGAGTCTGGGTTTGTGCCCGGTTGATGGCAATAATATTAATAATAAAACCATTTATTTTCAGGTAACAAAGACCCATAGATAAATACCTTAACATAGGTATACATATAACAATATAACTAAATGTATTAGTAAATAAAACTTAAAAACTATGTTAGTATCACTTAGTTGCACTAAGTCAAAAGTAAGTAAGTAAAATGTGGATAAAGTTATAGTTCACCAAGGTTCAGCTAAGTCTGGTTCTCGCGGGTGAGAAGAGAAGGCAAGTTAACTCTTGGCTTCCCCCGGGCAGATTGTATTTATGGAGACGTCCCTATTTATGTATGCATACACACATTGAAGTATAAAACTGATTTACATCCGACACCTCACAGTTCGCTCGCTGAATTGATCGATTGATTGATTGATTGATTGATCTCATACTTCAGGTCCAGTTGAAAACTAGTATCAGGCACTAGGTGTCTGGCATTTTTGCCGAACTGGGCCTAGTTGGCACAGTCATGATTTATGCTAACTCCTTACAACTCACTTTCCACTTTTATTGTTTTTTTTTTTTTCAAGTTATTTTTTATTTTATTCTATTCGGGAAACTTACAACTAATACAGCGTGTAACGGAAGGGCGGTATCAACCCTGAAGGAGGTGAATGTGCTCATGAAACTCAACAACTTTCCCCAAAGAACATAGGTCGAAATATGAAAAAAAAATTTGGCCCTCCCATAGTAAATCAATCAGCTGGTAGTCAGTTTTGTAAGGGAGGGCCAAATTTTTTTTTTCATATTTCGACCTATGTTCTTTGGGGAAAGTTGTTGAGTTTCATGAGCACATTTACCTCCTTCAGGGTTGATACCCCCCTTCCGTTACACGCTGTATAAACAGTATTCTTAAACAATCTGCATTCGAAGGCCATTTACAAGTTTCCATTGATAAACACTTAAAACAAAAAAATAAAGAACAACAAAAATAAATTAGGAAACAAAATAACACAATCGATTAATACCATAGATATCCGAATTAATACCTACAAACTCACTAAAAATCATTCAGACGCAAACAATTACTCTTCCGTAAAACAGATTTTCACCAAGAAATGCTTAAGCCGAGAAACACTGGTATTGAAAATGTCCAAATCATTTGCATTATATTATGTTGTGTGTCTTTTAGTTTTTACTAAATAAATGTATTTGCTTTCTTTTAATTTCTCCTCAAGCAAAAGAAAAGGCTTGTATCCCAACTCTCCGTTAAAGTAACAGGATTGACTGTTTACTTACGTAAACAATGCAATAACCGCACCACTAATATTTATATTAAACAACTCCACAACAGTCAAAGACATTCCATCTCACGTTAGTCGCTATTCGGATTATGACATACGTTTCAATAACTAGAATACACAAATACATAATACATAATCCAATTACAATAGCAATAGTGATGTTACTCGTATACGCTAGTAATTAAATTAGTTACATAGACATACTTCTACAGGAAATCTACACTTCACAAGCGGCTTATGCTTTATCTGCTGTTTCAAAATTGTGTTTGTGTTTTTAAATTATAGATGTTTGTATTAAACAATAGTATTGTCAGTCACATTATATACCGGATGACATTTTTCACCGGCTCGAAAAAAATACGATGTGTTGTGTAAGTGAAACAAAAGCCATATACGGAGAATATTTGCAAGTAAAGTATAGGATTTGGCTACAAATTCATTGATGTCCACCACGCACAGGATGGATGTGAAGCAGCACATTAAGTAATTTTTTGCTCCGTTGGTGTAAGTGCTATATGGCGTTCCAGTAGGAGGATAAATAAATAAATAAATTGATAAATTCCGCACATTCAGTAGTATCATTGCGGGAGTACGATTTGGTATCATTTGAGTTTCGATATTTATTAATCGATTTACTATTTTTTTTTTCAATTTTTTTTCTTTTATTTATCTGGTATAAAAAAGTTAACTTCAAATGTGTAGTATTTATTGCTAGATCAATTTTTTTGTATGTTATTGAAAAATATAAAATTTCAATGATATGGGCTTCCACTCCGTTTACCTATTATACCCTATTTTTTCAATACGGCACAAAATGCCATCCGATATAACTACAGTATGTCAGTAAGTATAATTGCACTGCTTCTTCTCATACAGGGTATTAAGCTCCACGCTTCCTTTTTGGTGATTTAAGTCCAAAAAGTTAAAGTTACTAAAGATTGTACAGACGCCAGCACATCAAGCTACCCGAAACTGTCAGATTTTCCCAATCAACTTTGAACCTTATGCTGTAGCACTAAAGTTGAAAATCTATTAAAGAAATCTGACAGATTGTAGTAGCTTGATGTGCTGGCGTCTGTACCAGTAAATGTATTACGGAGCTTCTATTTAGCTATCATTGGTCAATAGGATGTTTGAATCCTTGAACTGTAGAAGTGAAGAGTAGGTAAGTATAGATTTTTGGGAAAAAGTATATCTAGAACCTTGCCAATATCGTAGTTACCAGTCAAATTAATTATCATTTACATTTTTTTACGCAATGGTTATCGACACCAATCAAGATTTTGACCTCGCAAGTTGCATCCCTGCATCTAATTATTACTATCTACCGATCACTCATCAACTGTAACACCTAAATCATTTCAATGACAGTACATCTAGAAACAATATTTATCTTAACCGCAAAATGGCGACAAGAACTGTCAACCTACAATTTTTTTTACTCTTTGGATATAATCGTGATCTGCGGTGCCAGTCTAAGGTTGCGGTGAGGTATACGGTACAACCGCGGACAATGGCAGTTGACTACTTTCTAGCTGCCTTACGCCCTTAGTAATAAGGTCGCAAAGTAATCCACCGCCAATGACCGCGATGGTACCTCTAGCTACTCATAGCCGCATATCTATTTCAGTGATACAGCCATTGGTATCTATGCAATTTTAAGAAAGGATAAACATTGATCACGAAACACAGTCCATGACAAATAGGCTCTACACTAAAAGGCATCAAACTTCAGCAAAACGTAGATAGAGTAAAAGCTGACCAAAGTTGAGCTAAACTTGGTTGTAGTGGGTAAGAGAAGATAACGTAACTCTTCGCTTTAACCGGGCAGATTATACCTCCCTATTTAAGTATGCATACACAGGTTGAAGTATAAAACTGCGGGGTAATTGTATATTTTTATTTAATCTGTGGATATAGTCGGGAGCACAGTCGGTCACAGTACGGTCACAGTCTAAGGTTGCGGTAAGGTATAAGATACAACCGCGGATAATGGCAGTGGACTACTTTTCACCCTTACGCCCCCTCCAATAAATAAATTACTTAGTATCGTGCTATTTTTATGGGTCAATGTCAACTAATTTAATTCTATGGACTTCAATGTTTGCAAATAAATGATTATTATTAATTTATTGGATCGCCAAACAAGGCTACACAATTACATGCAAGTTAACGTAAACAGAGACAAATACAAGTGTGCGCTTCTAATTATAGGAGACCACATCCCTCAGGTATTTATTATCTGGGTAGTGTACAACAAGTTTGACAAGAACGAGAACACTACATGCAAACCAAACACATGAAAATCATTTAAAAAAATGCAAAGTAATACAATTTCAAAGTAAAAAATCAAATATTAATAGATAACAGAAATAATATTATGCCTTGAATACTATGACTTTTATGTCTTTTTAAACTTTGATATTTTGAATGTAATATCCAATTCAATATGCTTCGATGAGTATAAGATTGATAAGGTAATAAGGCAGAAAAGTGGTCCACTGCCAGTGACCGCGATGGTACCTCTAGCTACTCATAGTACACCCTCATATCTATTTCAATGATACAGCCATTGGTATGTATCTATGCACAAACATTGAGCCGTCAACATCGCTGATTGTGCATATCACGTCTGTATTATGCCGTAATTATATTAGTTCGTAAAATTAAATATAAGCGAACCACTCGTAGAAAATCATTTTTTCCATTCCGTATCTTTAGCTTTCAGAACACTCTGCAAATTATTGTAATTAATTAAATGGGGAAATGAATGTGAAAGTATCGCAATATGCGGAGTTATAGTGGGTCCACACGATACAGTCTTTCATACAGACTTCTATAGAATTTTGTCTGTGCGACTTTTTATCACACCGACATTTCGACTGCAGCAACAAACACTATCGAAACTGCAAATCACGCACTTCAAAGGAGAGCAATTCAAAGTTGTAATTCGATGCAAAAGTTCAGATAAAAATAGATAGAAATAGAATATAATATACTTCAGTAAAATTATATATTATATAATTATTATTATTTCATTTCTATACACTTATTATCTATATTTTTAAATATTTTTATATAATCATAAAATAAAAAAAAAATAAAAATTATTATTATTATTATATGTATATTATGTAATTTTACTGAAGTTAATAATACAAAATATTTTGCATCGAATTACAACTTTGAATTGCTCTCCTTTGAAGTACGTGATTTGCAGTTTCGATAGTGTTTGTTGCGGCAGTCGATTTGTCTGTACTGCTTAGTTGCACAGACAAAATTCTATAGAAGTCTGTATGAAAGTCTGTAGTCTGTATCGTGTGGACCCACCATTAGAGAGAGAACCAAAAATGACAAATGACAAATCTTCATGGCCTAAAATTCATTAAAATACAACTTGTGTGTGTACTATGCACATTATCTATATTTATACTAATCTATACTTAATAAGCCTGAAGAGTTTCTTTGTTGGAGCGCACTAACCTCTGGAACTGCAAGTCGGATTAAAAAAATCTTTTTTCATTTGCTCAGATCAATTATTGAGGAAAGTTATAGGCTACTAGCTTCTTAGGCTACTGCCCGCGGCTTCGCCCGCCTAAAAAGTAACTTTCAACTACTATCCCAAGGGAACACATTACTGGGATAGCAAGTATCCTATGAAAAAAAAATGGAAAATGTTGAAAATGTTGATGGAAATGGTTTATCTATGTGCCAATTTTCATTCAAATCAGTTCAACAGCTTATGTGCATTTGTGATTTAGAGTTATTTATTTAGATCGTATGTGCTTTTGTGATTAGCTTATGTGATTGAGTAACAAACATCCAAACATCTTCACGAACTTTCACATTTATAATAGTAGTAGGGTTTAGCATCATGTTACGAACCTTAGAAACCAAACAAAAAAAAAATAGAAAGAACGCTAAGCGAAAACTGAATAAAAGCGCGGGCTGGCGATGCGATGCGATGCGTTAAAAAAAATCACGCAGACGAAATCGCAGGAAGAAGCTAATTATTAATAAACTAGCTGTTGCCCGCGACTTCATCTGCGATCCAGGATGAAAAGTAGCCTATATCCTTCTCCAGCTCATGGTCTACCTATATGCCATATTTCATTCAAATCCATTTAGCCGTTTTAGCGTTAAAGCGTAACAAACAAACAATCAAATCTTTTCTCTTTATAATTAATTAGAAGATAAGGATGATAACACTCTACATCTACAACGTGTAACGTTAAATGCGCAAAACCTGAAAATAGTTTGATCAGAATAACGAGCAGAATTAATTGAACCACTTTTTAATATAGCTCACATTTTTCAAAAAATCTTCATTAAAAACGTTGCCGTGTCTATTTATTAATAGGTCAAGCAACCCAATGTCAGCGCGGCGCAGCGGCCCGGTGACGACTCCTCCCTCGGTAAAGCGTCGTCGCAGACGCAAGAAACAATCAGAATGGCCAGTAAAACTAAAACAGCACATAAAACCTGTACAATTTTTTGAATGACTTATTTTCTCTCTGAAATAGGTCAATTTAATTAAAAATCAATTGGGATGTCTGAGGTTTTGCGCATTTAACGTTACACGTTGTATAAACAATACTACAGTTCAACTCCCCTGCAACGGCAATACCCAAACATAATTACCGAATACCAGCACGTAGGAGTCCGGAGCTAATAAACAGTTACATGTAAAAGACATATGAAGGAGCACAATTATACAACAATCTGCCAAATAATATCAAGGATAGCAAATCGCTTGCAGTGTTTAAATCAAAATTAAAAGAATACATTTATGACAACATTTATTAGAATTGCTCGATCGCTGTATATTACCTACATAACTTTATTTTTACTTAAGCTCATTATTAAGTGAACTGTATTGTTCTTTATGAGTAAATAAAATCGTTAACCTTAATGTATTTATCAGCACGACGATATATGACATAAGTCCTGTTCACAGGGACTACCTACTGGTCCTGGGGAACCTGTTCAGGAAGACGGCGCTAAGACCTGTCAGGTTGTTGACATTATAGTGCACTTACGTTAGTCGCGAGTGCAGTTAGGTATGGATGGCAAAAACAATCGAACTTGACTTTTTTGTTTTCCTTTTTTTTAAAGATTTTGGAATATTATTCTTTATTGTACACAATTAGCATGTACTGTTCCCACTGTTGGGGCACAGGACTACTCTATGGGAGAGAGGGAGTGGGCCGTAATCCACTACGCGGGACCAGTGCGGGTTGGTAGATGTCACATGTCTTGGAACTTTTAGTTCTAGAACATGCCGGTTTCCTCACGATGTTTTCCTTCACAGTTTTGAGAACAGTGGTGATGAAATAATTTACACAAAGTAGAGCGCCAGTCAGACTGACTGAGTTCGCGTAACTGAATTTGGGCCCAAAGATGTTTGAAGTTATTGTCATCGATACGCTAAAAAGACCAAAATTGTAGTACAACGGCGTTGTTGTTGATATAATACTGTACTTTACGGTTATTTCTAAAACTATGCTGAAATTTGATAATGGAGTTGGTTTTGTCAAGTTGTGTAGTGTAATACGAAGTATAGGACTCGACCTCCCGATCTTTGCTTAATAGTCTTAAGCTCGAGAAGATGGTCATTGCTTGTAACAGTCATAATTATCAAGTTTTCTTTTAACTTTTATTGTTCACGTCATACTTGGAACGCACTTAACAGCATAAAACGGCAAAACCAAGTTTTTCAAAACAAAGATTTTCATTTTATTACCTTTTCTCATCTTACCCATTCCACTGTAATTTCTCTAAACCCCATATTTTATGAAAAAAGTATAAAAATCTCGCAGAAGTTGCGGTCTTGCTTAATAGCATAAAATGCCCATAAAACATGGGGCGGTATTGATGATAACAACGAAACTTGCTTAGAGTATTTTATAAGTACTATAACGAAGGAAGTGGGTACTTATCTAGGTACTATCGATGTAAAAATGCGTTCGGGACTTTATGATGTGAAAGCAATAAAACCGATTTTACAACTCGCTTTGAACTCAGATCGAATGGAAATTCTTATTTTATAGTGTACTTTTCTGTTATAATGTGCTCCATTAGATAAATAGGTTTTATTAAAACGTGTAATTAGGTATAAATATTAGCGTGACTGTTATAATTAAATACGTATGGATCTATCTACTTATACCAATAATAAAGCTGAAGAGTTTGTTTGTTTGAACGCACTAATCTCTGAAACTTCCAGTCGCATTTGAAAAAATATTTTTGCATTAGATAGCCCTGAGGAAGGCTATAGCGAGGCTAGACTTGGCTAGGCTATTTTAACATCACGCTACGACACTTAGGGGCCGAGCAAAAATTAAAAAAAAATAAGAAAGAATGCTAAGCGAAAACGTAGTAATACGGGCAGGCGATGCGATGCAACGGGGTTAGGGAACAAGAAATTTCACGCGAAGTTACGGGCAGAAGCTAGTATCTAGATAGAATAGAATAGAATAGAATATTTATTTATTTTATTTTATTTATTTGCGTAAAACATGGTATACAAGGGTGTTAAATACGAATTGAGGCACAAGCATGTTTAGCTAGGATAAAACATAGCATGCAAAATTTTAAAAACAAGTTAGCAACACTAATCTTTTTTTTATAAAAAAATCATCAACATTTTTTATCTATGAATTCTTTTAAACTATAAAAACTCCACTCGAGTAACCACTTATGAAATTTAATTTTAAATAATTTTGTAATTAAAGCTTTGAAATGCCTTGGTATTTTATTATAAATGCACACATTGCCAAGCAGTTACTATTGTATTTAGACAGTCTAGGCAAATCATTTAACACTAGTTTATATGGATCTCGTCGGTTCCGAGGATTGATTACTATCTATCTACGTGTTATGAAGCTATCACGAGTTTTTTAATGGTTCGGATTTAGGAAAACATTTTGCATCTCATTTTTCAAATCGGGGTAGATATTATATTACGCCTCCAATTATTTTACGCTTAGAAAGGGTGTTCAGAGTCCATAATACCACATCGCTTTATGTTATTAAGTAAACATTTTCCATTAAGCTTTTCGGGGATTTAAAAAAGAAATCTATCATATTTATTTTATTTTATTCTGTTCGGGAAACGTATAGCTAATATAAGGTCAACAAAAAACGTCAGTACATAATACCTATATCATAAATTCAAAAATAAAATTCAAACAATCGAATAATTGAAATATACAAACAATTACTTTTCTCAACCCTGTTTTCATATTACAAAAAAAATCTTTGTTATTTTTGCGGACGAAACAATAATTATAATCACATCCAAAATTCCAGCTTCAGAAGTTTACATTCAACCATCAACATTCAAGATTACATTCGATATTGTCTGTTTTATTAGATGTTAAAGACAAATAAAAAAAAAATTGTAAGCTCTGATTGTGAATGGAATATTATTTAACAGTGTAATATATTTTCTTTCATTTATTTTTCTGATATAGCTTCTGCTCCAATTTATAAACGTTTTTTTAAATAATTCTATGCTATATTTGTAAGAAACACTTTTATGAAATATTTGCTATCGTGACCAAGCGGGTCCTTACCGAAAAAAGACAGTGTGCGCGTATGACTACACGATAAAAGTAAAAACTTACGACTGGAGCCGAGATAACACGATTCAGCGACACTGACCGACTTGACCCGAGTATACCCGATTCAGCGTCACCGAACCGAGCGTGACGGTTGAGTTTCTTTCACTGTTCAGAAAGAAGAAAGAAGTTTTCACATTCAAAATAATAATCCGAAATAGACATGAATCTTTTGTTTTCGCCTCATTTGTTTTTGCTGACGTTACAAGTGCTTAGGGACACGTTGCTTAATAAAAACTAATCTAAGCATCCATTGAGGCTTTCGTTTCGCGGTAGTGAGTTTCACTGGCGCACTGTACTCGCCACACCGGTATCTTGGGCCCTGACATTACAGCAAATTTATTGCAGTAACCTTTAAGAGAATAGAGATTTCTTTCTTTCTTTCTTTTAGAGCTATTTTCCGTTTCCTCTACCACTCCATCTATATATTGTTTTTTTTTCTGACGTGTAGTATGTTATAGTGTTCAAACTCTTTTCAATGCTGACTTCGATTTGTTTCGATAACGGTGACCGCCATATACCGGCCGCAGTGACTGTCGTTTGCAAATGATGGTACCGGGGTTTGACTTTACGGTGTCAAAACGCTCTCTAGGGAAACACACCAACTTACTTTCATAAATAACATTTGAGTGACGTCATTGAGCGATAAATTGCAGACGCTATGTGGCAGCCACCATATTCTTAGGAAACCTTGGCTTTAACTAAGTATATCATTCATTTTTACTTCATGTAAGTATCTACTAAGGGTTCATCAGTTGATAGACGGCAAATAGGTGTTTCACTTCAATCTGTGTTGCATAGAAAATACTTCCATCGCGATCTTCTATCCAAACAATTCACCAGATTACTTAACTGATCCACAATATCAATCCGTCATCAACAAATACAACGTGTAACGTTAAATGCGCAAAACCTCAGACACCCCAACTGTGTTTTAATTCAATTGACCTATTTCAGAGAGAAAATAAGTCATTAAAAAAATTGTAAATGATTTATGTGCTATTTTAGTTTTACTGGCCATTCTGATCGTTTCTTGCGTCTGCGACGACGCTTTATCGAGGGAGGAGTCGTCACCGGGCCGCTGCGCCGCGCTGACATTGGGTTGCTTGACCTATTAATAAATAGACACGGCAACGTTTTTAATGAAGATTTTTTGAAAAATGTGACCTATATTAAAAAGTGGTTCAATTAATTCTGCTCGTTATTCTGATTAAACTATTTTCAGGTTTTGCGCATTTAACGTTACACGTTGTAAATGTTTTACATTATTTATTCATATAGGTAATTGGTGATCATCTAACTGTATTTTTGTGTGTTGTGCTGTCTTTTGTGTGCCCCAAATAAATGGTTTGTCTATCTATCTACTTATCTAAATATTGGAGTAGCCATTTCCATTGGTTGAACGCTGCGTGGGAATAAAAAGCAACGGGCACACTTTGTATTTTTCTTCCGCACAAAGATCAGAGAGAAAGCAAGCAAAAGCTTATGTCAATAAGAAAGGGATGAAGAGACTTCCTTTGCTAGAAGTTCCTCCATTATTCTTTGAGCAATTCATTTTATGACGACATCACGTAGCCTTAGCAGGACATTGCCCGTAGGTACCGCGACAGTTTTATTTATTTTTACTAGTTGTTGCCTCCGGTTTCATTAGCATCTTAGAGAAACGAAGTCATGTGCTCAGATAAAAGTTACTTTATATTTGAATCTGGGACATAATGTAATTGTCTGCGAATTTTTGTATAAATCATCTCTGCCATCATGTCCGTCCGTCAACAAAAATATAAACACTTTCGAAAAAAGCGCCTCGGTACACTAACCGAAAAACGCCAAATACAAGTAAGCCATCTAATACCTATACCTTTATCTCTGCCGCCCAATTCTATTAGTTGTGATCGATATCTAAAACAAAATTCGGTCTGTCGAGTCATATTCTAGGAAATAATAATAATATTAAATCGTTATCGAAATCTTTATGGAGGACTATAATATTCTTTATTAAGTAATGAACATTAGCATAGGCAGTGCACCTTGAGCTGGTTCAGCAAGATGAAACTTGTGGACTTTAGTGCGTGGCCTTTCATGTTTTTGGTTTTTCTTACTGACGTTTTTTTTTTTCCATTTATAGTCCTTCTTCGAAAATAAATCGTTCTCTTTTATTAGCAGCTCTTAATGTCCCACTGTTGGGGCAAGGGCCTCCCTACGCTCTTTCCACCTCACTCTGTCCGGAGTCGCCAAGGACTAATCTTTATGACAGGAGTTCAGGTCATCCCGCCATTTTCGTCTGGGCTGCCTGTTCTCTGTTTATGCATTCTTTACCTTTTCTTTCGTTCCCAAAACTATTTCTTGTTGCACAAATACCTTCTATTTGAAACATCGTATGTCCTCAGATGGCCCTCTGGTTTGCTTATTGTCAAGGAAAACAAAATTAAAGTGACATCGTCTCAAAGAGCTTTTGAAGGCCATTATTTTAGACAGGGTATTATCATACTTAAAAGTTAAGGTAGCAACAGTAATTATGTAATGTAAAATATGTCACAATAAATCATTATTTAAGGTACAAAATTGTATGAAGTTAAGTCATGTTTTGTTAGAATTAATATTTCATTTCTTATGGTAACAGTGCTTTGTATGCATGAGTTGTGGGGATTGTCTTTAAGCAGACGTTAAGCTTAATGTCCTACTGGCTTTATAAGATTACTGAAACAATTAAAATTATGTTTATACTAGATAGCTTTCTATTTATTATGTTCAGCGGTGGACGTATGCAGGCTAATATGAATAATGACGATGATATTGATTTCAGATACGATAAAGATCGAATTTCTGACTTAAACAGAGCGTTTAAAATTAATTTTATACATTATTTTTACATCCAAGCAGAAACACGGAAATAGAATAGAATGATTTCTATTACGTCATACGAATCACATATTTGAATTATAAATTTTATACTCATATAGAGTAATACAATGGGCGGTCTCATCCCTTGCGATATTTTAAAGACAACCTTTAGATATATTTTTAAAGGGAAAAAGAAAGACAATACTGCATGTAGTCTATGTTAAAACATATACAAATAGTGCCTCAAAAGCCAAAAAAAAACACATCTGATCCCCTACACTGCAAACAAGCTCAGAAAGTAGCCGTTAACGTAAATACCATTATAGTGATGTTTATACGTCACTGCCTCCGGACCATTCCCACGTCCGAAGAAAAACCTATGTCATGAGCTGGTAATTTTTCTCTCAAGCCCCAATAGATTGTATCAGAGTAGTTACCTATGTTCCGTAAAAATAGCGGCCACAGCTACCTATTCAATTACCCAGTCTCGTGTAATGGAATATAAAATATGAATAGAGTAGCACTTTCTAGCCATGTAGGTCGCCTACTATAACTCTCAGGTCCCCACAGTGGCATACGTCTCCATTTTTGCACCCCAAGCGTATATAATTTAGCTTTTAAAGAGCCAAAAAGGGGAAAGTTAGCGATGTATTTATTTTATTTGCAGAAATAAATAACTTTGTTGACGTTTGTGGGACGTTTTTGTTGTTTTTTCAGTGCAGTTTGTGTTTAATGTGGTTTTTTTGGTTTTTGTTGACGTTTTATCAACTTGTCGAAATTATTTTTATGTGGTTTAAATGTGTTTTTGGTAGCCTTGAATGTTTCCGGATTTTCTGGATGGATAAAATGCCAAAGAACCAAAGAAGCAAATTTCCGGTGTTTTATCTGATTTGAAGTTATTTTATGTTGTTATGTATGAAAAAAAAAATTGGAAATAGGTAAATTCTTTTGTTTTCGATAAAACGTCGAAACAAATAGACAAAATTCCAAACAAACTGTCAATTTAAAATAGATTATTGATTATTTTGCTCTCGATAAATGTCGATAAAACCGAAAAAAAATTCGAACGAATAAAAGTAGAATATTAAGTAAATTGAATAAAAAAGAAAAATATGGAATATGAAAACAAAAACAGGAGATAAATAATTTCGCAGAAAGTAATTGAATCAAAGAGTCATCAATTTTCATTAAGGTCCATTACAATAATGACGTGCCGGCAGAATGAAACCAACTCAATGAGATAACTTTCATCACAATGACTTTGTCTTAATACCCGTGACAATACTGTATGAGTATCAGGAGTATAATAACCATGTGTTTTTCATCACATTTTAGTAACTGATAAAGAGTTATGTACAAAATAAATGTTGCTAATCTCTGCTACAGTCAACCAATCTGTTATTTCTTAACTTTATCAGCATTTTTTTTAGCGACTTGTAAAAGTTTCAGTGTTTATTTTAGTTCGGATTTATGACTTTGAAAATAAGGCATATTTTTCTAAAAGTAACGACAAGCTTGCTCGACAAGGTTGCATGACTAACGTGATTTTTATAGGATAGGTAGGTACTTAGCTTATGTAAATATATTCTACGCTTCGAGATACACCTGAGTCAATAACTGTACCATAAACCACTCGTAAAGCTAGATAAAGTGCTTTAAAAATGTCAGCTAAGTAAGTAAGAAAAAGTATGTAATTATAGAAATATTATGTATCACACCTGAAACCCAAAGCATTTACAAGGGTGGCACACCGTACGGTGTTCACTGATCCGCCTTATATCAATATGGAAGAGATCAGTTTACGTTCATACATGCATGAGCCACGCGAGCTACCCGAGCCACAAGAGCCATCTGACCCATGCAACCACAAGGGACTAGTGGCTCTCTGTCTTATAAGAAACCTCTTCCGCGATCTAATATGCTAGCCACAAACGTATGAGTATTGGATGACAATGTTTCTTAACAAAATAATCTAAAACAAGAGTTACTAAGCCACCTTCTACTGTGAAGTAGGTACAATAGTAGGTACCTACGCTATCCAAGGAAAAAAGAAAATTAAAACCGAGTCAAAGTCAACAAAACTTTTCCTTAATAAAATCGTCGTCAAATAATTCCAAATGGAATTGTTACAAAACGTTGTTCAAACGTAATTTATTACGTTTTAATTAATAGTTGGTGAGACTAGTTTGTACCCAAATTAGAGGGAAGCTTCCAACTTCCGCAATAATCTTATCCCTTTCCCGCGCTTTTACGAAATTTATTGCTTTTTGTAATAATACATTGAAAACTTTTAATGTGGAACTAGGTATGTAGGTTCTTTTCGAAATAAACGTTGTAGAGAAACATGTATGTAAAGTTATGCCAGACATTTTTCAATAAACATAATTACATCGCTTTTAAGCGTAGAGTTCAGTGTAATATGAAACTTAGTTGTTCCGAAACATGTTATTAAAAACACATGTAATAAAAATTCAGTTGACGACAAAGACGGAAACAGTCTTCATTATAGACAAACATAAATCACGTACGTAATTAGTAGATCTTTAAAATACCAACACTAAATTTAAGATCCACTTTGAAACAAAGAATTCCAGACAGGTGCAGATTTATAGAAAATTTTAATTACACAGATTGCCCACCGCTAGATAATTAGAACGATGACAAAATAATCAAAGTTGCTACCCTCCGTTTGTTTAGCAATCACACTGTGTCAAGATTAAAGCTATCCAAGAAAGATCTCCTCGAGGACACTTAAAAAAACCAGAAGGATTTTAAAAAGCAGACGCAGCAGGTACTCACCTAGTGCTTGACGGATGCAAATGAGACCGGGCGGCGCGGGGCCGGCCGCTTTTCTATACGGACGCTTTTCCTTTACCACAGTCCAAACAATCCTTTATTTGCACCGACCTACAGAATTCTACAATGCCGACTAACCACGTGTTTAAGTCTCAAATATAACGGTCCTTTAATTCACTATGAAAAGTCCAAAACAAAAACTTAATAATTAAATGAAACTTTACTGACCGTAGTCCGGAGAGCTGGTGATGGGACCGTGGAGGATAATTCACGAAATAAGGGATAGGTTTTTGATAAACGTCGCGTCAGACGCGGCACGCTCGATTTAGTACCGGTAGATTTCGGAGAGATCGTACGTCGCGGGTAGGAGAGGATCGGACACACGATCGGGGAGACCGAAACGATGTGAGTGACGCCGGGCCGGTGCGGGTGCCTCCCGCCGCCGGGCCGCGTCCGCGAGCAAGAGGGATGCAGCGAGCGAACCCCCCAACTCGCGAATATCGCCACTCGGATCACCTCGCCAGAGTCTCAAGTGCTCTCCGCCGCCGGCAACGCTCTCTCCTAGAGGGAGGGCTCCCGACGTCCCACAAGCGAAACGGCATAAGTGACAACCGCGATCACACTCCCGTTTGAAACTTAAAGCTGTTGTTTTAAAATAGAATTTGATAACTAGGTCACGAGATGAACACCTGACGTTCGGCGTCATATCGAAAAACGTATGCCCCCGTTGGCTAGGTGTAGCAAATACCATAACGAATACTTTGGCTGAACACGCGCCATATTATGCAACGTTACGTCTTGTATCCTACGGCCGAGCTTTTACAGTTCAGATGCTTCGTAGGGTATGGGGGGAGTTGTTCTTTGTTTATTAAAAAAAAAAGATTTTTTTCCTTACATGTTGCTAAGTTTTATATATGTATATACTTAGCTTGTAGCAATTAGGATTACCTACATGACAAACGATTCGCAACCCGACCTTTCTGTTAAGATGATTAAATTATGGTAAAACTCGTTCCCGGAAGTTGTTGCGAGGTGAGGTGCGTTCTCGAAGAACGCAACACAACAGCCATCCATCAATCAATTAGGAAAGGTTACCTCCTGTTATTTATTGAACATAAACTTCTATTGTTATGGTTTTGTTTCTTACAGAGTCTCAGTGGGAATGCGAAAAAGATTTTCTTCAAAATGATACCTGTTAGTCTTATTTTTAGTTTGTCACTTTCAGTCAGTCACATAGTGAAAACATGAAAAATGTAAGTGATTCTAGCAACTTTGTAAGTTTGAGTCAACAACAAAGCTGGACATTATTCTTCAAATAATGTGTTATGTTGTGTTCTATAGATCTGTTCTATTTATTATACAGGTTGAAATTGAAAACATGCGACAAATCGAAATGAGAGATTGTACTATCATTGTGAACAACTTTTACTATGAGATAAAACCTGAAATCGCGAAAAAAAATCAGCTGTTCCCTACATTTATGTTCGCATAACTCGTCAAAATGTAGGAAACAGCTGATTTTTTTTTCGCAATTTCAGGTTTGGTCCCATGGTAAAAGTTGTTCATAATGATGAGTACAATCTCCCATTTCGATTTGTCGCATGTTTTCAATTTCACCCTGTATATATATACAATTTTGTGTGCACGTCTTTGTCTGACAAATAAACC
This sequence comes from Eremobia ochroleuca, assembly GCA_949629135.1. Classification (NCBI taxonomy): domain Eukaryota; kingdom Metazoa; phylum Arthropoda; class Insecta; order Lepidoptera; family Noctuidae; genus Eremobia; species Eremobia ochroleuca. The sequence continues at coordinate 16,392,293 of OX451389.1, forward strand.
TATTTTTCTTTATTTCTTTCTATGGCGTAAAGAAAGCACTTCCTCTGATTGTCAAACTAACTAAGCCTACCTAGCTGTCAAACTAAATAAATACTCTGTTGAAAGAACAAGGTTGTAAACCCTAACATTTTATCCACATTACAGCACAAGTGTACAAACACAGGTATAAGCTACAGCGCTACTTCAGCCGGAAATCATTTTATTTCCGAGCTTACGGAAATAATTTTATGCGAGATCTGTATGGAATTAGGTTTTATACTGTAAATATATTGCAGTTCAATTGAAATTGTTATTTAGTTTACTCTGCCACTGCAAGTTTCTTTGTCTTTTGGTGAATTTCGATGTTACACGTGGCGTTGATCAATGAAGTTCTTGACGTACGAATAATTAGTAGGTAGTAGTATCGTTATTAAATTACTTTTAAGGTGGTTGTAAGTAGTCAATTTATAAAATATAAAAAAAATCCATTAAAAGCTAGTTCAACAAACAGAGTGGGTAATAAAGTAAAATGACGCCGTGAATTACGTAAAACTATTAGTAAATCAGTCGGTTTGCAATGTAAATCTCATAAAGTCGCTTTTCGTATCTGTCTGTGTCCGCGTTGTTCTTTTAAATTACACCACGGATTTTGATGCGGTTTTCATCAGCATGACGAGAATTTATTCCGGAAGGCTTAATGTCTATATTACGTTAATATTAAACTTTCATATAATACAAAAATCTCAATGTTTTGTCATGTCCGTAAAACCGCGCAGGGCGGGTAAGTTTGATGTAACTCTCGGCAATTATTTTAGTAGACCGAGATAAGAGTTACATTGCCATGACTTACTGATGGTTTTAGTGCGATTGCGAATGTCCTATTTTAATAAGATTCCCTACAACCATATTCTGATGAATTCCTTTCCCCAATTGTAACCACAAACGACAGTATTAATAAACGAAGTAATTAAAGAATAACTCGAATATTTCAGATGCTTACCTAAACTATTTATGAAGTATTTAAATTGGAAATGGAAGCTCTTGCTAGCTATTCTAAATCGTGGTCGAAACTAGGCAGGTGTCCAAAACGTGACCTCGGAAACGCGGTTAAAATCAATGTAGTGTTGAGAAGAATCAAATTAGGAGAAAGCGAACCTTAAACTTCTAAAATAATTACGTATGCGGTAATTTTTAGGGTTCCGTACCCAAAGGGTAAAACGGGACCTTATTACTAAGACTCCGCTGTCCGTCCGTCCGCCAGTCACCAGGCTGTATCTCATGAACCGTGATAGTTAGACAGTTGAAATTTTCACAGATGATATATTTCTGTTGCCGCTATGACAACAAATACAAAAAAAAAAAACATCAAAATTCCCATTCAATCAAGTGTGAAACCTGAAAACATTGCGAAATAATCAATTAATTGAGTCAATTTTTAATAGATTCGTTTCACCCATAGTTTGAAAATTTTAATTTAAAGTAGTTTAATTATTATAATTAATAAAAAACTAACTAATATAAAATCTATATCTATGGTTTTTTTTATACAATCAAATGAGCATGAGTCGTGCACTTTTGGATTTTCCAATTTTTTAAAGATATATTTTCTGAAAAAAGATAATTAAATCAAAGATTAATCTGAAAACCTTTCACGGAAAAGGAATTTTCAGTTAGTAAAAACCACAAGAACTTAACTCTTTTATTACTTGGGTTCCTCAGAGCCCATAAACAACCATGTATTGTGAAATCTAAATAACCATGAAAGTGATCTCATATTTAACCGCTGTGATTGATTGACACGTTGATTTAGAGATAGATTTCCAGATTTGTGTCTTCCTATAGTACCTAAGTTAAATTCTTAAGTAATCATTCACTAAACGGAACAAGTAACACATTCATCTGTAATAATTATAAGTTTGCCGACAAAGTGGTAAAAATTTTTTTTTTCTCCCTACCCCATTGCTTGGGGTATCTTTCAATATCAGGGATCCGTTTGTGAAAGCTTTAAAGTGCTAATTTGTTAGTCAAATACAACCCTCCTCCCCCCGTCAGCTAAATGGTTGTTTTTGGATATGTGAAAAAAATCACGGTAGTTGTATAACGAAGTTAAAAGGAAAACTATCACAGCTAAATAGGCTTTACAAGTTTACGAGTAATAGTCGTCCAACTTACATTTGCAGTTGTAATGTATGGAAGAACATGATTTCAATTATGTTCTTGGTATAAATTCATTCCAACTACAGAACCCTTCATTGTGCATGGTCCGACACGCACTTGGCCGGTTTTTTCTTCAATCATTGTATAAAATTATTTATAAACCTTATTGAAAAATCATGGACAAAGATTGAGTTTATAAAATTAACCTCAATAATTGTCAAATGAAAAACGATCTTTAAGGTGACTTAAAATTAGTATTTCGGATATTTAAATAATCAAATAAAAGCACTCAATTTGTATGTAGTACATGAAATTGGCTTCCAACGTTTTCTGATCCGTTTGTTTACATTTTCATCAAATACTTTTGGAACAGACCACAGGCACAAGTTTCCAAAGAGAAATAGAAATCGAGTTTTGTACATAAACGCATTGAAAACAGAACCTACGTTACAAAAAAAAAAGCATATCATATTTCTATTTGAAAATCTCAGGAGCTTGAACTTCCGCGTGAAATCATAAGAGTAATTGCTCTGAGGAGAAATCACTAACAGGTAAAGGTATTCGCATAGGAAAACATCGTCTAGTCTTTTATTATATTAAGTATTTTTGTTACATTTCCTGCCATTCGTATGATGTATAGACATGTAAGGGTACGATCACACGTAACGACACCACATCGCAGTGACAAAATGTGGGCAAGCAGAGATTACGTGTGAATAGTGTCGCTGCAGCTTCTTGCAGTTGCATTGTGGTAACTACAAAATCAAATAAAGTGGTCGACGCAACGTTGTGTGAGCAATGTCAACTCAGCCTATCGCAGTCCACTGCTGGACATAGGCCTTTCCCAGACTGCGCCACAACACCCTATCCTCTGCCTTCCGTTTCCAGTCTACCCCAGCCACCTTCTTTAGGTCGTCCATCCATCTAGCAAAGCAATGTGTGGTCGCTATTGCGTAGCCTAGCTAGTCGTTGCAACATGGCTGCCTTGTGGTTGCGACCTGGCCTTGATGTAGTCCATATCGCCCACACGGTTGATTTGACTTCGGCGGCCAAATGTGGTCCGTGTGAATAAACTATTTATTTTTATACAAATTAGCGCCCGTCCACGTGGTACGTGTGATTGGACCTTAAAAGAGAAATGTTTAAGCGAAAGATGACCGGAACATACTGACAGCCCGAGCAACGGTGAACATGCGAGCTCCACTGAAACATTTTCAAGCTTCTTGCCAATTTTATTTCAATGGCCGTCGATATTTGCTTCACTTTACATTATAAGCATAGTTATTGCTAAACACTTTCGTTTTGACATAACATAACAAGCTTTAAGGCCTTGTCATACGTGTGTTTTCAGTGCAACGCTTGTCGATTTGGGACTGGAGGGAAAAGCTCGGGCTTCACATGATCGCGATAACGCAGCGATCGACGTGTGGCTGAAAAGGCGTGTTGTTGCTATGGTAACTTTTAGCTGGCTCAAAATTACAGATTTACATCGGAGAGGAAATTCCCGTGTTTTTAAGAACTTTCGTATTGTAATCTCAGTTTTAATCCGTCAAAAATGCCGCTAGCTTACCTAAAGTCCGTCTCACAAAAGTCCCGCGGCAATAAGTTGAACTGCTTTTTATTTTATAGTTAGCAAAATTCCTACAACAACCGTCCTACCTCACACACCTTTCTCTATTTAAGATTGTGCATTTTACTAACCAATGCCTGTAATATGATCTTGAGATAAATAAATAAAAATACAAGACTTCATTCGTGAAACGGACTACACTTATTATTGACAAGTTTTTGACATTGATTGGCGCTGAGATGAGGTTGCAACCATACGCAATTCGTAAATATAAGAAAGTTCACAGTGTGATCTGTCTCAATCTGTCCAAAATACCTCTAATTTTCGTACATTTTTGAAAAGGTATTGGCATTGACGCTGAGATGAGATTGCGACTAGATTTTGAACGTTTTAGAAAAATTAAAAGTTTTTTTTTTTTAATCAAAAGTTTTTTTTAGTTTTTATTACTAAATGGTCCCCCTCTTGACCTTGATTACGCCTGATGGAAAGTGATGAATGAAGCCTATGATGGAACGAGCAAAGCGGAAGCGGAAGCAGAGCGAGAAACACGGTCAATAACCTTAAGTTTTCGAATACGGAAGGTAGCCTTCAAGTCATTTAGATGAACTGAAACGCAAAATCTATCATTACCTACAAGCTACTATTAGTCCGTAAATCTTCCTTACAATAAATAAATAAAAAAATAGCTCAACTAATATGTTTACCAAACCCTCGAACCTACAAAGCCCTGAAAAAAGTATCGAAACAAATTATATCATAATAATCTTCACGGTTATAATTCCCCGTGGGATACCCAAAGGTATATTATCGAATACCCGCAGTTTGCCGATGTATAGAGTCCCGCTGGGATAGGGATCCGACCTATTCATTGGGAACGTTCCATTCCTCTTTAACTGGGATTTTCTTTTGTAATAGAAAAACCCAATTACGGGCTTACGGTTGACAGTTGAAAAGTCGTGTTTACTACCGAAAATCATAGCATTGAGTGTTAACAAAGATGCAGGGTACGTAAATATGTAGGTTAGTGATTAATTAGTGAACTATATTACATACTAGCAGTGCCCCGCGGTTTCGCACGCATAAGTTTCGATCCCGTGGGAAATCCGGAATAAAAAGTAGCTAATGTGTTAATCCAGGGTTTCAGCTACCTCCACGCCAAATTTTATCAAGATTGGTCCAGCCGCTTGTGCGTGATGAAATAACAAACATACAAACACACTCACAAACTTTTGCCTTTATAATATTAGTGTGCTGAATTCCGAGGGGATTGTGGCCTAGTAACAACATTCGCACGAGTCGATCGATCAGGTTAAGCTACACTTGCCGTGGTTGGTCCGTGGATGGGTGATAATATTTACATACCTCTCCTTGCCACGGAAAGCACTTTAAGCTGTTGGTCCCGGCTGTCATTCGTGGATCTTGGACAGTCGTTACGGCTCGTCAGAAGCCCGTCTGTCTAACGACCACTCTCACCAAGGGGTATCGTATTACCCAGTAACTGGATTGTGAAGGTCAAATAGGCAATCGCTCCATGTAAAATCAAATTCAAATTCAGCTGAATCTGGTTTGACTGGAAGCCGACCCCATAATAGTTGGGACAAAGGCAGATGTATTACATACCTAATTATTTCCGATAAAATTCTCTGAAAATTTATAAACAAGGAGTTATTATACCTACTTATCGTGTGCAGGAATCCTTTTAATGCACAATGAATCTAAGCAAAGCGAGCACTTTGCTAAGGCATTGAGATATTTTTAATAATTGATTCTGTGCCAGTAAAATGTTGTAATATAAACATTTTACTTAAGTATTTATCTCAACATCTGAGTCGTATATTTTTTTTTTTACATTTACCTCATTATTCATAAACGTTGCTTAAAGTTGTGCTTAGCGACTTTTTAACCATAGATTTTTGACGTTTAAAAGTGACTAAACTTTCATCATTCATAAATGAATCCTTTACTGAAAGTATTCATTAATAGGTATTACCTACCCAAAATGTAAAGAAAACAAAAAATCTAAACGGATTTTACTTAAACACTTATTACGTTTATCTTCGAACTAAACCTCCTCTAGATATTATCACAGGTTAATTCAGGCAATGAGAGCTAGTGGCCTAACTGATTTTTTTTCAATACGGATTATATTTTGAAAAAACTGCTCTAAAGGGTAAAAATCATAGCGTCACAGTGGCCTGAACATTAAAAAATAATATTACATATTAAGAGTCTTGGTCAGCAGAGAATGATAAAATATATTTATTTACTAAAGTTACAATTATTTGAAATCGGGGCTTCTGTTTTTTTTCTTACTACTGAAAACTATCGTTTAAGTAGTTAGTCCACTCTGGCTCTCATGGCCTCAATAACAAATAGTCAGGAAAACTTTAAGCAAATCGAATACCAACTAAAACTGTCCGTTCGAATTACAGCTGTCATTCTTTTTCCTCCAGCGCGCACACAAAAAATTACCAAAGTTTCATCACAATTGATCGAGCCAGTTTTGAGTTTTTTTTGCGAGACTAACGAACGGCAATTGATTTGTATATGAAAATTGTAAATAAATCAAAGGTGATGTTTTTTTTTTTATAAATAAATATATCTCCATTAATTTGTTTTAGAATTCACTCTTAGTTATTTTACCCCGCTCTCGGTGCGCCCGCGCCCTTACAACAATACGGCACGTTTATGTTACCAGCACGCGTGACTTTGCATGACACAAACCAATATGTCTCACACCAACGTGCCACAAATCGATCCTGATACGGTTTGTCACCCCTTTGATGGATGGATTACCGTTTCATTTACCAAATTCCCTGTTTATACGTAGTTTTTCCTGTTATGTTCATAAACTAAGTGTGGATGGGAAATATGTTTCAATCTCGCGTGTTTCCTTCGAGGATTGTTATACTTTTGTTAATAAAGCTTAACGGCCTATAATGTTCTAACTGCCGGGACACAGGCCTCCTCTCTTCGAGAGGGAATTGACTGTAATGTACCACGCGTGCTCAGTGCGGGATGGTAGGTGTCACATGTCTTCAAATGTTTGGTTCTAGGACATGCCGGTTTCCTTACGATGTTCGTTTTCACCGTTTTGTTAATAGTTAATGGTATTTAGTTTCATTTAATAAGTCTATTAGGCCTCTTAGGCTGTGGCACAATCCGGTGAGGCGGCGAGCCTCCTTGCCGGATTACCGCCATGGGATCTGGAGGCAAAAGTCCTCGCCCAAATATGGGAGTGGCGCGAGGAGGCAAAACGCCGGGGCGTAACTCCGCTGCCGCGAGAAATCACATAATTTCCCACCCAACAAAAAAAAAAAAAGGCTGCGGCACAAGACCTTATCCTCCGCCTTCCGCATCCAGTCTGTTCCAGCCACCTTTTTAAGGGCGCCGGTCAGCTTGGGGGCGTCCCACACTATGCTTGCCTGGGAGAGGCCTATATCTAGTACTGGACTGTAATAGACTGAGTTGATTTAATTGAATAAATCTATTTTCACTCAGGTACCTGGAAGGGCCCGTGGCTCAATAATAACAGCCGCACAGGTCGATCGATCAGGTTAAGCTACACTTGCCGCGGTTGGCCTGTGGATGGGTGACCATCTTTACATACCGAGACCTCTCCTTGCCTCGGAAAGCTCGTTAAGCCGTTGGTCCCGGCTGTCATTCGTAGATCTTTGACAGTCGTTACGGGTAGTCAGAAGCCCGAAAGTCTGACAACAAGTCTTACCTAGGGGTACGACTATCGTATTACCCAGTAACTGGGTTGTGGAGGTCAGATAGGCAGTCGCTCCATGTAAAATAATGGAATTCAGCTGCATCCGGTTAGACTGGAAGCCGACCCCACCATAGTTGGGAAAAGGCTAGGCAGATGATGATGATTCAGGTACCTGCCAATATCTTCTATGAACTAAACCGGCACTCACATCTCCACTGTAATCGTAATTTAGGGTTCTCTAATGTTAAAACGAAACCTTAATGTTAATTTTGTCTCTCAATATATTTTTATTTTTTTTATTATTATTTAGAATGTAATCGTTGTTATTACTATTGCTACGCATGGATTACCAAAATATTGAATAACTATAATTGTAAATATCCTTTTTGCCTTTTTATTATTATTTAAAATCATAGAAGGTGCATGTTGTGTTGGCCTATAAGTAATTGTTGCTCTTATAAAATGTACTATTTAGGAAATTATTAGTTAAATGTATTGTGTAAATATTTGTTGACCAAATAAATAAAAAATAAAATAAATAAATACAGCTACGTTACCTAAGTTCCCACAGGGTGTTTTTTTTTTTAGTTAGTTTTAGACTTCACACATTCATATTTTTCTCTTCATGTTCTAACACGCTATTGTCTACATTTCTTTTTTACTTCTCCTTTCGCAGGTCTGCTGGAAGAAATTTATTAAGAAATAAGTAGTGCCTTTGTACCTACTCAAATTATAATTATGTCATATCAATAAATAAATTAGTTTTTTTAAGGTTATATAGGCAATACAGGCTATGTCTTGTAAAATACTGGTATTCAGAAGCACCTGGATGGACTGGAAGCTGACCATAACATAGTTGGGAAAAGGTTAGGCAAATGATGCGGTTAATGAGATTTATTTCTAATGCCACAAAGTTGATAATTTAATGAATGAAACCCCAATTCTATTTAGATCCACGAGAGTGATTTGTCAAACAAAATATTGTATTCGATTCGCGGCTAATACTAACCATCATCTCATTAATAGCAGTTTGATAAAGAGCTTTGATATTATGTCATTATGTGAATTTGAATATTATGTCATTATGGTCTCAAACCCTTTATTTTTTTTTTTTTCATATTCACTACAGTTAATTCATTTAATGGTAGATTATTCACTAAGGGAATAAAGCAGTGTGTGTTACGGGCGCTATTTTGAATCCTGAACGCAAGAAAGGATTCTAGGGCTCCCGAGCGTAGCGAGGGAGCTCTGAGTTAACTCTTGAGCGAAGCGAGGGCGTAAGAATAGAATCCTGAGTGCAGTGAGGGATTTAAGCTCGCCCAAGACGAAGACACCTTTATACCCGAGGAGAATACTCTACTTTTCGCAGCTACTGCGAGGTATTATAAAGGGCTGTTCATTTATTACGTGAGACGATGGGGGGGGGGGGGGGGTAGTCTGAAACAAGTCTTATTTCTTCTTACATGGGGGTGGGAGGGGGTCTAGATTATTCTAGATACTAATCTTAAGTAACTTTAAAGGGGGGAGGGGTTCATTCGAGTCTTATTTTTTCTTACGTAGGGGGGAGCGGGGGTCAGAAATTAGTTGAAATGGTCTTACGTAATAAATGTACAGCCCCTAAGTCAATTAGATTATCGAATTAGTAGTTTATGAAACTGTCACAATTGACAATTTTTTTAATGACTTATTTTCTCTTTGAAATAGGTCAATTGAATTAAAAATCAGTTGGGGTGTCTGAGGTTTTGCGCATTTAACGTTACACGTTGTATAACCGGAAAATACCTAGAAATTCCCCGGTTAAATAGCAGTCGGGTAAATACACACTGCCTATAACTAGTTATATGCAGTGTCATACACTATTTACCCGACTACGTGACAGGACATGATTATGTTTTTATGCGTACTTAACTATGTATCTCTGTATTTGGAATTCATTATAACCTCAAACTATCATAACGTCCTTGAAAAAAAAGATTGTGTCATTATTAAGGGCTTGATTAGACGATTCCAAAAATATAACAGACTTGAAGGATTAAAATAAAATGAGAGAGTCAAAACTTGACTAGTTACAACTAATTAAGATTCAAAACTAGCTCACTTTTCGCGATGCAGTTTGGTGGCATTAAATCTGAGATTTAACTAAAATAACACACCTATTGCCTGTCGGGTTTTTTTTTTTAATTTTTTCAGTCTAAACTCATGCATTTTCGTCAAAACCACAATATATAATATCGTCAATGGAGCGTCTGCCCAAATCCAACATTCTAACGTTGGGGTATAAGCGGCTAAGCTCACTTCACCTTAGTTATCACGGTGAGATTATTCCAGAATCGACCGGCAGTACATTAATAGAATAAAGATTTGACAGGCCTGTTAGTCTAGTGGTCAGTGGCTCTGACTGCTATGCGCAAGGTCGTGGGTTCGATTCCCACCCAGGACAAATGTTTGTGTGATGAGCACGATCATTTGTTCTGTGTCTGGGTGTAATTTATCTATAATATGTATGTATTTAGAAATATACAACGTGTAACGTTAAATGCGCAAAACCTCTTAATGGGTCATTGTACTCATCATTATGAACAACTTTTACTATGGGACCAAACCTGAAATCGCGAAAAAAAAATCAGCTGTTCCCTACATTTATGTTCGCATAACTCGTCAAAATGTAGGGAACAGCTGATTTTTTTTTCGCGATTTCCGGTTTGGTCCTATAGTAAAAGTTGTTCATAATGATGAGTACAATGACCCCTTAAGAGGTTTTGCGCATTTAACGTTACACGTTGTATATGTATGTTTATCAGTTGTCTAGTACCCATAGCACAAGCTCTGCTTAGTTTGGGACTAGATGGCGTTGTGTGAAAGTTGTGGAATATTATTATTATTATTTTTTCGTTTTGTTTTTGTTTATATTTCCATACGATTCTCTCCGTTGACGTTCCAAATTCAAATCACATTAATGACCAGCGGGTCATAATGAAACTCAGTACAATATTATTGCTCAGCTAAAGCCTAGGGTTTAAATGACTTGCTTTACGTTAGGTTTACCTTACATATAATTTGACGTTAGCGAGCAGGTGGTGTGAAAAAATTAGTAATTTTGTAACTTTGACTTTGACATTTTAATTCTTAATTTTTGAAATTAAGAATAAAAAATGTCAAGATCAAATTGTAATACTTATTATTATTTTGTCAAAAAAACTATTTTTTTTTTCTGCATTTTAATTTTATTCCTTTGCCTATCTCGCCAAACAAACTAAACCTATGTATACAGTTGTCAGCGAAAGTTCAAACTTCAAAAATAATAAAGAACAACTAATACCTAATTAATACTAAAAATATACAAATATTATATACAAGTATATAACAAAAACCAAAAAAAAAAATATAAAGAAAAAGGCAGGAGCTCATTGGGCATCAAAAAATTCGTCCGCATCGCTGTCAATGGGGTAAGTGCCCAAAAGGCTGGCAGCATTACCACGTTGGATGGCAATGCTGATTCTTTGGCCAAAAAATAGGCCAGCCCTCTGCTCACGTGAAGAATCAACCAACCGCTTGGCGATGTCCCGAAATATTTGATGAGCACTCGGACCCCAAGGCCCTAGTGTTTCAACCCCAAACGGCTCAAACATATATGTTCCAAGGAGATTGGAGTATTTGTGCCGTTTGAGGTTTTCCGCACCTGCAGCAGCTATTTTTGTTTAATTGCTAACATGATCATTGATACGTAATAAACACATTATTTTATAAAAACAGACAGTAGTACATTTTTAACCTGACAAGGTTCAAAACGGAAACCATAGTCCACAAAATATTTCAAGCCTGCTGCGTTCAGACAAGCATTCCCAACATTAATACGCAAACATGAAGGACTCGACGGTGGAGTATTCTGCTCAGCGAAATGCAAAGCATTTTTACTATTTTTTTCCTTCTGACGTCTTAATTTGGTCTTTTCCTTCCATATTTTTCTGATTTGTCGTTGTTCTCTAGGGGTGCAGTCTTTAATAGTTTTAATTTTGCCTTGTTCTTTTTTTCGTCGATATCTTTCCCTATCCTGTCTTCTTCTTTCTTCTAATGCTGCTTCATCCATTTTGGCATGTACAAGACGTATACCGAGCTTCTTTTGATGACGCCTGCACCTTTTTTTGTCTTCCTCAGAAAGCTGAATCCTATTTGTACTTGCCCGTGGCATCGTAACTGTAACAATATTTACATCATTTCCATACATTTTAAGGATCCATGCTTCCAGTCACACAAATGTCTTTTACAGAAAAAAAAGATGTTTCAGCCAGAGTGAAACTTATTTTATACACATGCATCTACAGGAAAGATGTCTACAGGAAAGACATAATGTAAAATAAAATAGATATCTTAAAATATTTTGAGGTTAGAATGAAAGCATGTTGGATTTTGCAAACCTATCCCTAATGCACATAAACGCTTACGATTTATATAATTTTTAATTATCTACTTACCAATATATACGTAACACAGAAAAGATCTTCAAAACACGACCAAAATCTTGTGTATCCTTTATTAGCAGTATTTTTTCACCGACGCAGACGCCATTTAAGAAAATTACGAACGAATGAGCGACATTTGAAGCAGTGATGCCAACATAACCCAAAAAATATATTAGGTGTGTTCGAAATATTTAAAATTGTGTGAGTTTTACGTGTCTACAGTAGAAGACTACAAATATTAGAACAATATGTTTATGTGTTTTTATTCGTAAATATGGATTGCTGATTTTTTTATCTACGCTAATATGAAAAGTTGTTTATTTTTTACGTACATTCACATTAAAAGAATGTATTTATTGTTCCTGAAATATTTTTAAACATCTATCAAATTGAGGTGCCAAGCATCCGAACAGTCTACAGTAGGAGACATTTTGCTATAAACGAAAGCAGAAAATTAATAAATGTATTCTTATAAATAAAATAAGATCAAATATAGTATGCCGACAACTTAATCTTAAGTAATAAAAACACAAACATGCTCTAATAATGTACACCTGGAATTTATATAACCTGAACACTTTTTCACGCGTTTTTGTGTTTGACCCATTTGGCAATATCGTCAGTCATAAAACATTTCGCTGTTATGGATTATTTGTCAATTTTACTCAATTAAAATAATAAATATCGCTCTGCGCGCGTAATTATGAATTTATTAATTGCAATAATTAATATTGTAACACTAATTAATATCGTAACACTAAATATTGAACTGGATTTATAAAAAATCATGTGAAAACTTTCCAAAATACTTTTTTACCCATAAATCTAAATATTCACTAAGTTCTAACTTTCTGTACCTTCTGAAACAGTGAACAAATACAAAGTGGCTTTTATTCTCAACTATGTAGTTAAGTCAACAGACGTCGTCCTGTCCAAACAATAGTCTATAGAAAAAGAACTTTAAGTTTCCCAATTTTCAAAATTTTTGGGACACTTCCATTTTTTTTTTTTTATAAAAACATTATTCGGACTATTTCGAACAATTAGTTAGGGTATCATTTTGTTATTATTATTTATTTATTTATTAGGTATTCGTTGTTGTTCACGTATATATTTAATACTCTAAAGTAATTTTAATTCAAAGTTTACAAACAAATAAAAAAACAAATCGGTCCAACCCTTCTCAAATGATGCCGCCTTTAATTTTTATTTATACCGGCAGACTTTTTTTTCCGTCTGGACAAAAACAGGGTTTAAAAGGTGAACGGAGTAAAAACCAATACAGGTTAATAGAAAGATAGATTCAAAACAGTTTTGAATATTATATACTCACATCATCAATCATTTCATCACCAACATATCTTACCTAAATACAGACAGACAACATAACACAACGCTTAGATAATAATCACACATCCATACCGGCTACAAACAGGACAGACCGCAAATTGCCCGCAATATTAGCCTACCTACAGTTTATACTATCTAGACATTCTGCACTGAAACTCAATAACCAAACGACCATGACTAAACTGTATCTAAGTAACTAATAATAATATACCATAGTCTGGGTGTCACAGAGTAAGGAGTAAATGGAAAGATCCTTTTAACTTTTATCTGTTTTTATTCTTAGAGTTTAGTGTTCCTAAAAACAACGGCAATGGTCATCTTGCCAAATGATTCAGTTCCTGCAGGGCAATTGCGTAACACACTATCAGTAGCAATGGGTTTCATTTTGATAGTTCAACAACATTCGTTGCGTTATTTACGTTGTTGAGCAGACAAATTTTTCAAACATATGGAGCAATGGATTAGCAATATGCTTCAAAATTATGCAAATTGAGAGTGAGGGTGCGTTTCCACAGAAGCGGAGCTGGACGGAGCGGAGCGGAGACGTGTAGGAATCGTCGAATCACAGACGAGACGAGTGACGCGATGAGGATTTCAACCATTGTGATTAGTCGATTCCTGCTCGTCTCTGCTCCGTTTCGCCCAGCTCCGCTTCTGTGGAAACGCACCCTAATAGTGTGTTACGCAATTAGGGTGCTGCTTATTATTTGCAAAGTCTGAAAGTGTTTAAGCAAATCCAATTAACTAAACCATAAGCAAGATGCGAAGCCGTATTATTTTGCTGTAAAACGTAGACGGGTGTAAGTACTTAGCTCAATATTCAGCTCCCTTTAACATACCTATACCTATATGTACGCAAAGCAGCAACCCGCACACTTCGGATCTAATGGCGCTATTACACTCGGTCTGTTACATACCTAGTTTGTATTAGTAAACGCTAACACTAATGCTTAGTCAGCACCACGCCTTCTAGAATACCATTGCTCACAGGCTTCCAGTTCGGATTTGGCATTCTAAGAGTTGGGACGTATACCGAGTTTTCCCCAAAATATATTGTCCTTATTTAGGAAGTTCAAATAAACTTTTTTTTTTTTTTAAAGATTCGGGAGTATTCCATTCTAACAGGTTGTTCTCCCGAATTCGATTGCCTATGGAATTCGGGCAAACGACAAGTGTAAATGAACGGGGTCGAATACGCCCGTCTCCGGACAATCTAGTCGAGCATCATGTCCCAGTGCAATAACCAGTGTAGTTAACGTATCGGGTGCCCAAATTCGAGTAAATTGTTTCGTACCCCCGAATACCGGCTAACGACTAAGTATAATTGCGCCTATAAGTGCTTAAACAAGTTTTAGTTTTGACTGATATTAGCAGCTTTGAAACTACTGATAATGCTATCGTCAATTTACTTGGCAACGATACAATTCACAATTATTTTCAACAATATTGTTTCTTCGGTATTAACATCAAAAAAACTTCTACTCGTAAAATAGATACCTATGTTACCACTAAACGTGCTTGATTACTTAATCAAGCACGTTTAGTGGTATCCACTTGGATATATACATACATATTGTAAAGTAAAACCGATTTTCGGGTTTACTTGTGTGACCGCGTTGTTCTTTCAAACTGCGCAACGGATTTTGATGCAGTTTACACCATCATTTAGATAATTTACCCGGGAAGGTTTATAAGTGCAGTACATAAATATTGAACTCGCAGAAAAAAAAAACTAGATGTTTTATCAAGTTGTAAAAGCCGTGCGAAGCAGTTAATGAATATCCTATAATTAGGTATGTATTCTATATGCCTATCATCATTCCATTTACCAACTATTCCATGTTATCCACATAATGCGGATGTTTCCCGCGCTCAACTTAAACTAACTTCCGGTTCCGGTGTAATCGCATTTCCTTTGTTTCTGGCGGCACCGGTGAAAATTTGCAAGCAAAATGTTTATATATAGAAAGTTAATTTTGTCGATAATGTGGTCATATAAGTTGTGAGCCAAAATCAATATCGACTCTTAGGAAAGGTTTTATAAGAATAATTTAAGGTGTATAAAATAGCGGGGTAATTGCGTCACACATACACAATAAATTACACCATTTATTTGATCACGTTTTCTGACGATAATTATACAAAAAATTAACGAAATCGGTCGCGAAAAAAATCAGCTGTTCCCTACATTTTGACGAGTTAAGCGAACATAAATGTAGGGAACAGCTGATTTTTTTTCACGACCGATTTCTTTAATTTTTTGTATATCGTCAGAAAAGGTGATCAAATAAATGGTATAATTTATTGTATATATGCGGTATTCATACTGTAGGTATTAGAAATCTATTACAACTTTGTAGGTATACGGATACGATTACGATACTAACGATTTCTTGCAGAATTTCCACATTTGTGGACGTGTTGGTGAGGTTCCGTACTAGATAGCATTACATAATATCACGTTTGGAATTCCCAATGGTTTCAGCTGAGGTAGGTGTACCTAGTTAGTACACACACATTTGGCCAACTATGTTTAAGTTCCATGTAATAGGGAGCAAGCCTATTACGATCAACTGGACACAAATCGAATCTGCGGGCTGCTACTGAGAAATTCCTAAAGAAAAAGCCCAATAACACTTTGACCGACGGGAATCGAACACAGGACCTAGAACAACGAGGCAGTTATGCAAAACCCGCACTACTACATAGTCATTGTATTTTCCCATTAATAGTTGAACCAGTTTTAGGGAAAATACACTCACCAGTTTATATGTAAAACTTGTCATTAAACTCTGGTGGAACACGTCATTTCAACGCAACGACTGTTAATTACAGCAATTGATTAGTTTGTGACGCTCACGCATTTAATTAAACCGTTGATACGTCATATATATTGTATAGACTAGCCTGATTCTAATGGTAATTTACGTCAGATATATGGGGCCCATGGCTAAATAATAACAGCCACACAGGTCGATCGATCAGGTTAAGCTACGCTTGCTGCGGTTGGTCTGTGGATGGGTGACCATCTTTACATACCGAGACCCCTCCGTGCCTCGGAAAGCACGTTAAGCCGTTGGTCCCGGCTGTCAGTCGTAGATCTTTGACAGTCGTTACGGGTAGTCAGAAGCTCGAAAGTCTGACAACCAGTCTTACCTAGGAGTATCGTATTACCCAGTAACTGGGTTGTGGAGGTCAGGTAGGCAGTCGCTCCATGTAAAATACTGGTACTCAGCTGCATCCGGTTAGACTGGAAGCCGACCCCAACATAGTCGGGGAAAGGCTAGGCAGATGATGATGATTTATTTATTTATTAAAACTTTATGCACAAGTAAAAAAATACTGTACAAAGGCGGACTTAATGCCTGACCTGAATATTCGGAACAGTCCATATTATTAGATTTCATGAACAATCGACTTACTAAATAAAATTAGTTTTGATAGTACGAAGTGACCTCAACTATCAAAATTTCACAACGTAAAATAGACCAGTGAAAATCGGAGTAACAGCCCTATTACAATAAACGCGGTGCTCACAGAGTCTGTTATTAGATTTAGAAGTTACACTGAATATCTATGAGTCGGCGTTTGAGATGCTCTATTAGATCGCATTAAATGGGATGTAACTCTACACAGTTGTAGCTTGTTGAGGCCCGTCCATGTGAATGGGATATAGATCGCTTATTATTTACATTTTATGAAAATGGTTTTTAGGGTTCCGTACCCAAAGGGTAAAATGGGACCCTATTACTAAGACTCCGCTGTTCGTCCGTCCGTCCATCCGTCTGTCACCAGGCTGTATCTCATGAACCGTCGTAGTTAGACAGTTGAAATTTTCCCAGATGATGTATTTCTGTTGCCGCTGTAACAACAAATACAACAGACATATTTTTTGCCGGAACCCGTCGTCCGCGAATCTGACTCGCACTTGGCCGGTTTTTTTTTTTCGCAAACTTGCGTATACTTAGAAATATATATGCATCAGTTGTCTAGTACTCATAGCACAAGCTCTGCTTAGTTTGGGA
Organism: Eremobia ochroleuca; assembly: GCA_949629135.1. Taxonomy (NCBI): domain Eukaryota; kingdom Metazoa; phylum Arthropoda; class Insecta; order Lepidoptera; family Noctuidae; genus Eremobia; species Eremobia ochroleuca. The sequence goes on from OX451389.1 coordinate 16,409,549, forward strand.
CTAGATGGCGTTGTGTGAAAGTTGTGGAATATTATTTATTATTTATAAAGGCTGGCAGCATTTCCACGTGGGATGGCAATGCTGACTCTTAGACCTAAGAACAGGCCAGCCCCTGATCACGTGAAGAGTCGACCAAACGCTAGACGATGCCCCGAAATACCCGGTGAGCACTCGGACCCCACGGCTCTTGTGTAGATTAGGAATAAAATGTTATACTTTGTAGGTTTACTACATAGTGCCCGCTTGTGTCCTCAGCTGCAGGCTGCAGCGCAGTTAAGTTAGAAGTTTATATCTATATTATTAAACAGTTAAATACATAGTCCTTCTCTAGATAACAAACTCTGTTTGCATTTACTGACGCTTAGTTTTTAGACTGATTCCGGAAATACCACTCCTCGGTCAATAAATCGATCGGTCGGTCGGTAAATTGTTTTTGACATTTTCGAAAAACAAAAATGCACACGTTGATATTGTTTTTAATAAGAACAAACAAGTAGACACACGATGCCAATTTGCCATTTTAGCCATTCTATACAACTGTCAAAGAATGACAGTTGTGATTTGAATATACGGACAATATGAGTTGGTAGTCGATTTGAAAAGCATTGCCATCCACCGTGGCAATGCTGCCAGCCTTATGGGCACTTATCCCATTGACAGCAATGCGGAAGAATTTTTTGATGCCCAATGAGCTCTTCTCTTTTTTTATTACATACTTACTTGTACATACTATAAATATTTTAGTGTTAGCTTGTAGTGAAGGTTTTTCAAAATTACATTTTTTAAACAATTAATTTCTCAGATATTACGTACAGCAGTAACGACCAGACTGTAAGGTACCTATCACCACGTGTCCTTGTCCATAGTCAATTTGACAGTAGGTCTTCACGGCACCTTTTAAAAAGTGGTCTTATTATTTCTGTGGTTTGTTGCCAACTTTATACTTCCTCTGATTCATACCCTAGGATACATTTAACTGTAGTATAACGTAACTCTGGGAAGCGTTAGACCCGTCATGTCAGATAGACGTATTTGAGTTCGAATGCGTGTGTTACCCTGATAACAGACGAAGGCTATCCCGTCGTCTTCGGCAACTATACAAATAATACAATGACATGACGTGTCTTTGTCGTGTGAAATTATTATTTTTATTCACCAAAATATTGTGTTTGAAATACGACGGCGGATGTCAAAACTAAGTTACTTAGTACTTTAAGACGAAGTGACTCATTGTTAGATTTATTTAAGAATAATTTAACTTTTAATTATAACCCCATTTCATGCCTTGGGTATTTTGCTGTTTAATTATTATTATTTAGTTTATTCAGCTTTAGATATAATTTTAATAATAATGCCTTTTATTCCGGATCTAGACGGCAAAATTTACAATAGAAAAATAAAAAAAAAATTGTGTAACAATAAGATATAAATCAAGGCCTAAAACATAAATTCCAGTTCCAAAATTCCCGGGTCAGTTGTAGGCTGAAGATAGATGATGCATGTTCTAGATTTACAGAGCATATTTCCCGCATCAAATTATACATAGCCGGGAGCGTATTGGATGAATTTTGAACTTGGAATAAACTTGCAATCTAAATTCATGGGACGCCGGATCTGACCGGACGGTGGCCAGTCTTACTTATTTGAACATTTGCACTGCGTTTGTTTGGGAACGAAAATATTGCAGCTGGCCGGTACGTGACTTCAATGTTGCTAAATGATTAGGGTTCGAACTTCGGTCAATCGATTTAAAGATGGAAATTGATGCTGTTCTTTTTTTTTTTGTTGTTTGGAATAAATAAGGTTGCTACGTGTTTCTGATACTTTTTCTGACAGCAAACCTTATTATTTGGTGGATTTTAAAAATGAAAACACAATGTGCATCGAAAAAAAATTATACTCGTTGTTTTCTTCCGTGTAGATGAAACGAAGATTGCTCTAATCCTTCGGGAATACAGACGAGTTGTTATGTTAGGTTATTGTCACTATGGAAGCAAAAAAGAGACCTGCTGATCTGTTCTGCAAAAATGTCTTCGTGAAAACTTAGGTGAAGTGAGCTTGAAGTGAGCCGTCAATAATGTGAATTCCTAGCATCGGGTGAACTCATCTTAATGATGAGATTTTACAGAATAAACTGGTTTGTTAAGCTTTTAATTACAAGACTACATGGTACCCAATTTTCCCAATAGCACAAATAGGTATAATATTTTAGAGTGCCTACGCTAACTGGCTAAAAGCCCATTTGCGTTTGCCAATACCTACTGCACTAGTAAACACCTGTGCGGTAATACTGATATAACCTTGTGGTTTCCAGTATAGAATTAACCCTCTATGACTCATAAGCTGGGATTTATTTGATTTTTTGGATTAGAGATGATTACAAAAAAATAAAATACACGTGTTTCTGGATTTTCATTATTTTTAATTATTTGGGAAGAAAATTACAAAAATTGCAACAATCACTTTTACCAACAAAAACAAAATAAAATATGAAAGTGTTGAAAAATAACGTTACAAAATAAAGTTCAAACACTTACCTCTCCAATTTATCAATATAATACACAAGACACGAGCAGAACAATTTTTTATATATTTTTTAAATCACAGTGAACCGCCACGTTTCGTGCCTAAATACCGACTGTCGTAACACAAATCTCAATTTGTAACAAGAAGCGCCGTCTAGTCGTATTTTTTGGTACTAGTTCATTAGTTCGGATGTAGACTACGAGTTACAGTGCGCGATTACGTTATGAAATCAATTATTTTAAATTTCGAGGCGTTTGTACGGTATGTTGCCTACAGTCTACACTGAGCTATAGAGGGTTAAATATTAGGTGAATCAAATATAAACAGGACTTTTTTTATTACTGGTCGTTGAGTGAAGTGACGCGCTTGGTGCTGTTGTATGTGTTAGGGGGGATCATCTAGGGGAGGGGGGTATACTGCTCCGGTATGAGCAGGAGGTATATAAGTCTGTTGAGCAACGTCTTATCATAATTTTTTTAACACGGGAGGTCATAAAACCTTCCGAAATTTTGCATCCATTGACTCTACAGTTCGATAAGAATACGCTTTCAAGAACTCAAGTGTAGGAATGGCACAAAAAAAATTCAAGTGGAATACGTCGTTTTCACACTGAACAGATAGTGGAATCATTTGTGTGCAATTGGCTAAAGGCACGACCGACTACATTCTTCGATACTGGCATCAAGAAACATCCCCTGCGCTGGGAAAAATGTGTTAATGGAAGGGGAGATTATGTAGAAAAATAAAATATATTCCTTTTTTTTACGAGTATAATAATACGTGCGTATTTTTTTTTTTTTACTTAAGTCCGGTTTATATTTGATCCACCCACGTACAAATAAATACATAAACTCACGCCTTCTTCCCATGACAGTAAGCAGAAACAACTGCCAAGTCTTATATTTATTTTGATCAGCATTAATTAATTTTAATGAATTAAAAACCTATAGAGAAGACGTTAAAAAATCACAATGGTTTTAAACTTTAATCATTTTATTTTGAGACTAGCATCCGTCCGCAACTTCGTTTGCGTAGAATTCGGGATTCCCGCCGTTTAAATCCTATTACCCGTTTTCCCGTAGGAATGAAGCATTTTCCCGCGGTAAAAAGTAGCCTATGTTCATCAGGGATAGGTAATGTCGGATTCTATGGTAAAACAATTTTTCAAAGTTTCGGAGCCTAATCAATACAAACAAACAATCAAATCTTTCCTCTTTATAATATTAGTGTAGATTAGCTTCTGCCTGCGAGTTCTTCCGGTTGTAATTTCGGCCCCCGACCCATTACGTCGCATACCATAGCTCGGCCGTGCTACTACACCGTTTTCACTTAGCTTTCTTTCTGACTTTTTAGGGATCCCTACCCAAAGGGTAAAAAGAAACCCTATTACTCCCGCTCCGCTGTCCGTCCGTCCGTCCGTCTGTCACCAGGCTGTATCTCATGAACCGTGATAGTTACAGTTGAAATTTTCACAGATGATGTATTTCTGTTACCGCTAAACAACAAACACTAAAAATAAAATAAATATTTAAGGGGGCTCCCATACAGCAGACATGATTTTTTTGCCGATTTTATTGATACGGAACCCTTCGAGCGCTAATCCGAGTCGCGGTTTGCAGGTTTTTTTTTTTTCCTTTTGCTCGGCTCCAAAGGATCGTAAAGTGATGTTAAATATTTCTTCAAATCCGACTGCTAGTTCCGGAGATTACACCCCTACATACAAACAAACAAATTTTACCTCTCATGCGTGTAGATGTTTGTAGTTTTTAAGTAGAGTTTTATTTTAGAACTTCCCCGTATTTCGATTAAATAATCGAAATGTAATTTTAACCATCGAGTTATAAGTAATTTATCTGACCTAAAGTGGGAAACATAAAGGTGAACGCACACTTATCCGAGCCGAACGAGTCAAACGATCCAATTCAAGGAGGCCTCGCACACATATCCGCACCGAAAGAATCGACCGCGCCGAAGACAAAACAATGAAGAAGTAGTTTTCGTGCGTGTTTCTGTCGTACACAACTGATAGAATACGAGCGCATCGGTCGAGTCCACCGCATAAACCGCGCCGAATCTGATGACATCATCCGAATTCATCTAAGAATTCTTGGGTTCTTCCAGATTCGGACTATTCGACGCGGACAGTTGAGCGAGGCTTCATAAAATTATAGAATTCTAAAATTCGTTTCATTCGATGCGTTCGACGCGTTCGGATAAGTGTGCGTTCACCTTAAGACAATTCCTCTAAGTGCACCAGTCAAGGACAAATAACCGGTACGCGACAGTTCCAGTTCTTCTTCTTCCTGTCGCTGGCAAAACTGTATTTTAGATATTGCTGGCCCAAAACTTCGCCACTTCTACGGCGTCGTCGGTGGTCACTTTGACTGCATGTTTTGTGACACAGAGGGCAGGATAAGAGGTGGGGCATAGTTTGCGACATAACTCCACATACAATCCTGCTCGAGAGGATTTTTTATTTATTTATTTAATACTTCAAGCACATAAATGTACAGAGGCGGACTTAATGCTTAATTGTTCGGTTCAACCAAAGCACCTGCCATCTAATCTCTTCACCACCCTTGGTTGACTGGTAGAGAATGCCTAAGGCATTAAGTTCGCCTTTGTACCTTTTGTGTGCGAAAAGATTAAATACATAAATAAATAAATAATTGAACCTTTACAGAATAATTCCTGCTTAAAACTACAGTTCCTGTCTACTTTACGCCACGTACTGGTAGTCTGTGCGAGTCCTTTCAAAAGTAGTTGTTCTAAACTCGTCGTAATATTCAAAAGAATATTAACTATAGGTACCTACTACTCTAGCTGGACGATTCTGTTAGAATCTCACCGTGAGAAGTTAAGTGAAGTGAGCTGTCATTCCATCTGATGCTAGGGATTGACACTACTGACTCCTCACTTTAAACTCACTTCACTCAAGTTATCACGGTGAGATTTTTACAGAATAGCAAGCACTACAGCCGGTCGATTCTGGAAAAATCTCAGCGTGATAACTAAAGTGAAGTGAGCTTAGAGTGAGCTGTGAGTCATGCTGATACTGGGAATTGACACTATTGACGACTCACTCCAAGCTCACTTCACCCAAGCTTCCACGGTGAGATGGTTACAGAATCGCACGACAGTACTCCTACTGCTACCTTCCTAATTGTTCAACCTTCAGCTCCCTTTAGGTATTGTGAACCATTACCTACAAACCTTTGACCAAATACGTCACATCACGTAGTTTACCCTTCATCTATGTACGTCTGGCATCAAAGGCGCAATTGTTAACTTATCTAACCACCATCTCGTATCTAACAATGATACAACGTTGTCAGTCCACGGAAGGCGCTGGAAATAATAGGTGTTCCAATATGAACAAAATACACAACAATGGTTGTGCTATCTTATTGTGACGTGACGGAGCGCAAGCGTGATTGGGCTTCGTTCAAATGTAAACATGAGCCACTACTACGGCACAGAGTGTGTAAATGTACAGAGTAGTGACCCACTCCGTCGTATCGCATCACCTGCCCGCGCTATCGTTTTTGTCACGTCATTTTGTGACGTTTTAGGGTTCCGTACCCAAAGGGTAAAAAGGAACCCTATTACTCCCGCTCCGCTGTCCGTCCGTCCGTCTGTCATCAGGCTGTATCTCATAAACCGTGATAGTTAGACAGTTTAAATTTTCACAGTGATGATGTATTTCTGTTGCCGCTATAACAACAAATAAAATAAAAACGAAACTAAACTAAAAAATAGAATAAAAATAAATATTTAAGGGGGCTCCCATACAACAGACATGATTTTTTTTTTTGCTATTTTTATAGATAATGGTACGGAACCCTACGTGCGCGAATTTTTTTTTTTAGCTCTGCTCCTAAGGGTAGTAACGATATAGCCTTCTTTAAAAACCCCGGTTTTTCCCGGTTTTTCGGTGTTCGGTGTACTATCAAAATGCAAAAATAATTTTCAAATCCCACCTGTAGTTCAGATGTCTCAGTGAGGGACCACCGAACTGGTTTCTACCACCAACCAGCATTGCTGTATTCAAATTGCTGCAGACAAGTATTAATCTGTTTAAAAAATACAGTGATATCCATAACATAAATACTAGGAACAAACACAAATTTGTTGTTCCTACAACAAGGCTCAAGAAAATAGGTGGCTCGTTTAGATGCCAATGTATACGTTTTTATAATAAACTTCCTAGCCACATTCAAGAACTAAGCATTAATAAATTCAAATCTTTTATAAAGCTAAAACTATGCCAGAAAGCCTATTATACTGTAAAAGACTATATTGAGGACAAAAAAGCTTGGGATTGAGCTGCTCCAATAGGTCTAGACAGTGAATGTTGTTTATTTTTTATTTTTTGCTGATTTACACTTTTGTTTTTTTTTTTTTTTCTCTTTCTAAATATCTATTTATATACAAAATGACGTGAACATTTACTGTTTAAAGTCTTATATTATTTTAATTATTGTGAATGTGAGGACTATGTGGGTCATTGTTTCCGTTTTAATCATGGTCTGGCACTTTGAGTGGTTTATGCGGTCTACACAAATGTCCTGTCCTTATTACTCGTCGAATCGTTGAGCTCCTTAAGTTCTGAGTTGAGCTGCACGGTTACTGACGAATGCGTGCACCGACTGCACAGGTCCACTCAATCTGTGTGGTTCTTTCCTCAAAAGACCACTTCAGACACCAATCTACATAGTCCTCAAAGATCAAAGATTATTTCCGGATTTTTATATACACATTGACATTGATGAATATTATATAAACAATGACATGGATATTTACTTTGTAAATTATCTTATTTTTTATTATTATTATTGTGAGTGTGAAGACTATGTGGGTCATTTCTTTTTTCTGTTTTGCTTCTTAGTTAGTTTTAATCATGACGTGGCAGTTTGAGTAATTTATGCGGCCTACCCAAATGTCCTTTCATTGGTATTGTTCGTCGAATCGTAAGGCTCCTCAAGTTCTGAGTTGAGCTGCACGATTTTTGACAAATGCGTGCACTGACTGGACAGGTCCGCTCAATCTGTGTGGTTCTTTACTCAAAAGACCATTTCAGACACCAATCTACATGTTCTTCACATGATCTGACCAAGATTATGTCTGGACTTTAAAAGAGACTGTGACCTCTGAGTTTGTTTCGGCCTTTCTTCTCAGAGTAGTCAGATAGGAAACGCCGACCTCATCTAGTTAAAAAAAAAATATGATTGACATGTAAAAGTGTTTGTACAAACCTACTTACAGAAAATAAATCATTTATCATTTATCATTTATCAAGCGGACCGCGAATCTAGTAGAACAATTCTTATGAAAACTTCATGGAATGATCTACCAGAAACGCGTAGCACATTTGCGGCGTCGCATCTGTCTGTGGGAGCCTATTTGTTTCATTTTAGTTATGTGATGAAGTAGCGTCTTTGTGAAGGGTTGGATGGGAAAGAATCACCATACTTATTTAATTTGCCAAGCTGCGTTATAAACAATCATAGCCGCCTATAGACGACGAAATGGCATTGCAGAAGCGCCTTCTGCCAAAACGGCTAAAGTTGGAGTTATTTTTTTGTTATAAATTATTTTAATTAAAATTTAATTAATTTTTCATCTGAATCGGTAAAAAAATATAAGTTGTTGTTGCAGCTGTGACCTCTGCGCTGCCTTCGACAACGCATTTTTTTTTTTTTTACTGGCATCTCCCAGTTCAACCTATGAGGTTGTCGTCTGCTTAATCAGGCTTGCTTGTGGATGCCTCAATAAATTAAGGCCTCCAGCCAGGGCTTACAAAACATAAAAACTAAGCAAATACACGCTAAGGGCACCCCCTGTGGGGTACGGACCTCGGCTTAGGGCGTCGCTGGGAGAGGGCAGCAAGGGACAGACTGGATCGGAATTATTTAGGGACGAATTTAGAACTACAGGCTCAGCGGCGCGGGCTGGCTAGGGTCGGGGCGGACCGGTAACGCAGTGGAAGTAAATAACTGTCGTGCCAGCGACATGAAGATCTTCTACGTGTTTCATTTGCGTACGGTGACAGCAGCTTTGACTGGCCACGGGTCATTTAATAAACACCTCTTTGTCATAGGAGTAACAGACAGTCCGCTGTGCAGGGCCTGCTTGGAGGATGACGAGACAGCGGCACATGTGCTTCTAAGCTGCCCGGTGGTCGCCACTTACAGGGCAAAATACTTCGGTAACCCAGGTACCCTACGTGAGACGGTCAGTAACATCAAGGCGTTGCTGGCCTTCCTTGAGGAGCTGGGGTGGATCGAATGATCGATTTTCCCACCCGTACGCAAAATACGCGCATTGACGTGGAGTTGCGGACACCAGCCCGTAATACCTATTCTACCTATTCTACGTGTTTCATTTCTTCATTTTCACCATATCGCTTATACTCGATCGATACTCTATGGTAGGGCCGCTGAACGTTCAGGTGTATAACACGATAACGCTTCTGCAAAATTTCTGTATAAGCGTTGATTTTTGAATCGAAGTGGTGATAAAGGCTGCTTAGCTAAATTAATGTTATTCTACCCTATATTGGTAGTTTGTTGTTAAGCCAATTCAATTTCATATAACTGTTTAAAAATGACATTTATGATTTGAATATAGGAACAATTAAAGTTGCTTTACAGATATTTTCCCAGCCTTTACAGGTACCCATGTGCCGAACGTAACGCAGCCAAATCCATTGCATTTTTCCTCCTTTTAAATTCAGGGTGAACCCTGTAGTCTTGTCCCAATAACATAGCTTCTTTATTTACAAGACCAGTCGATAAAAAATATACTCTGTCATTTTTTGATCGTTCTCGATTTTATTAAAAAGCAAAAAAAACGTGCAAGGATAAAAAGGATATTCGTTTTATCCTTGCATATTTTACACTCACATTTTACACTCACATTTTGTCACCTATAATATATTTTTAAGTCAAGAGGGGCCCGTGGCTAAATAATAACAGCCGCACAGGTCGATCGATCAGGTTAAGCTACGCTTGCCGCGGTTGGTCAGTGGTTGGGTGACCATTTTTACATACCAAGACCCCTCCGTGCCTCGGAAAGCATGTTTAGCCGTTGGTCTCGGCTGTCATTCGCAGATCTTTGACAGTAGTTACGGGTAGTCAAGAAGCCCGAAAGTCTGACGACCAGTCTTACCTAGGGGTATCGTATTACCCAGTAACTGGGTTGTGGAGGTCAGATAGGCAGTCGCTCCACGTAAAATACTGGTATTCAGCTGCATCCGGTTAGACTGGAAGCCGACCCCAACATAGTTGGGAAAAGGCTGGGAGGATGATGAATATATTTTTAAGTCTGATGTAACAGGGGACGAGCCTATTGCCAGAAGAAAGGCGTTATTTTATGTAAAAACAATAACGAGACAAAATCAAAATCAAAAGTCATTTATTCAAACTAGGCTGAGAATCAGCACTTTTCGAACGTCAAAATTACAAAAGACAGTCCCCCAAAACGCCCGCCCTTCACCACTTCCTAGTGCTTTCGCTGGGAAGAAGAAGTGGCGCAACAAACTCCCCAGCAGCACAGCTGTCTGTTCAGTTAGAAAATACTTGACTGAATACAATACAACGTATGCAAAGCAATTAACATTACAAGACACAGAACGCTAAATTAAATTATTTGCCATATGTCAGCTAGCAACGCCAATATAGCAAGAAATACAATAAAAAACTATACGTACTCAAGCAAAAATTAATAAATGGAAATTAAATAAAAGCCTCAAGGTATATAGGGCGTGACCGCTAACATATTTATGCAATGATGGGTTCTGTTTACATAGCTGTCGCTTGAAGTCACAAATGATAAACTAGGACCATCGAAGAAAGAACAACAAAATCACTAAAACATCAAATCGAATACTGATCACTTCCCGAAACTACATAATTATGACCAGAAACTAATATTTACTCACAGCAGTAGGTCCCCTTTGAGTCTCAGTAACCTCAGTGTCAAACCGATATCTCTAGAGTAAACACTCCTTTAACTTTATCAAAAGTTTTCTCCGTGGTCTTTTCATCGCATAGTACTTAGGTAAGTAAGCTACAATTTCTGTTAGAAAGTTAAATATTATAATTTGACCAAGATGCAGCTGGTCGATTCTGTAAAAATCTCACCGTGAAATCATAACTGAAGTGAGCACTTAATAGTGTTAATGCTTGAGTACGAGGCTTTTGGCTACGTTGTATATTTTATGTCTTTTTTATTTTTTATTATTATTTTGTTTGTTATTTGTAGCGTGCGTTTTGTTTGTGCAGAATAAACGTTTTTTCTTTCTTTCTTTCTTTCTTTTAATCCCTAGCGAATGACAGCTCACTCCACGCTCACTTCACCCAAGTTTTCCCGGTGAGATGGTGACAGAATCGCACGGCAGGTATGCAAATAGTTATGTGTTCAAAAAATCTTAAATACACGATAACCTAGGGAAAAGCCCTGGTAATCGTGCTTGGATAAGGGTAAATAGTATATTTACCCACAATCTTAGCTTTTGATGTTACCATTATTTGACAAAAATACTAAAACATGACAGCGCCTACCTCAACAAGCGAACTGAATTACTTACTGTAGAAAAAGAGCGAAAAAAAATTTTTTTTTTTTTCATTACAAGTAATGAAAAAAATTACCCATTAAGTATAGACGAGGAGGTAAGTCCCCTCTTTGAGGAGTGGCTAGAGAGGCGCCACGGTGTCCTCACCTTCCGCCTGACGGATCGCCTGGAGGACAAGGTGGGTCATACGGTGGAGGTCTGCCCGGCTTGGTCGGAGCACCGCCGCGTCCTCACGGCGGCGATCGGCGGCGGCGATCTCTCGCGTCCGGCCCTGGTCTAGGCCATGGTACGGAGCGAGAGTGCATGGGAAGCCGTCACCTCCTTCTGCGAAGCAGTAATGCTTGCGAAGGAGGAGGCGGAACGCGTGAGGGAGAAACAATCTTTGCGGCCTCATGCCCCTAGTCGCCGCAGGAGACACCCTGGGCGTCGGGAGTCAAGAGCCGACTCCCGGCCACCGTAGGCGCGGGCTTGCAGACGGCAGTTCGCCGTCCTTGGCACAGGCAACTGAAGGAACACGGGTGGGTTTTAGTCAGTAAAAGTCTGACACACCCTCCCGCTCCGCCCAGAGCTGGAGAAGTTATTTGATAATTTCCCACCCAAAAAAAAAGTGTAGACGAGGACCCCATGGTTTTATTTAAGAATCATTTTGACAGAAAGAAAAATATTAAGTACATAAATTGTAATTTTAAAAGTAACCAGCGTATTATTAAGTATCTGACTACCAATTGATAAAATAAACACACACAATTCAATGCAATACAAAGACATAATAAACCTCAACATGAAACTAATCTGACTACCGTGACGGAATTAACTGACCTTTCATCGTACGTGATCAATTAAACTAGGAAACGTCGGCATCACATACATCAGTCAACGTTCAGACAGAGATACGTTATGAATTAAATGTCAACCACAAGATATCAACATTATAATTGACATCAAGTATCTGCTAACAGAGAAGTCCAGCGGGGTAACGCACTATCAGTAGCAATGCTTTTCATTTTGACAGTTCATCAACATTCATTGCGTTATTAACGTCATTGAACAGACAAATTTTTCGAACATATGAAGCAATGTATTAGAAAAATCTTATAGGAAAAGGTATAAAATAACACAAGCCTCAGCTTCCCCTATTACATAAAAAAATATACGCTAAAAAGTTCACCTGATTAGAAAAGTTTTTACATATGAATCAATTTATAAAAATATGATCAAAAACTAACAATAGGTAAAACAATCAAATCTCCTTTCAAAATATCCCATATAAACTGAAACAGTTATGGAATGTTATGGGACAGTTATTATTTTATACTGCTAATAGAATTTAAAGCTATGAAACACTTTCACTGATGGCCAAGCGCAACACTATACTCATAGCACTAAAATACAACACAACACATACTCACTACGTGGGTTCGATTCCCACGTAGGACAAATGTTTGTGTGATGAGCACGATCATTTGTTCTTTGTCTGGGTGTAATTTATCTATAATATGTATGTATTTAGAAATATATATGTATGTTTATCAGTTGTCTAGTACTCATAGCACAAGCTCTGCTTAGTTTGGGACTAGATGGCGTTGTGTGAAAGTTGTGGAATATTATTATATTATATTATATTATTATATTATAGCTACAAAAATACTTCTAGCATGTCGGTGACGCGAACCCATAAGGTTTTCCCTGTCAAAAATCGCTCCACGCACTAGTCATCTCTAGAGATGATTTCACTTTAAAAAACACACAACACAGCTACCTTTATCAATAATAAAGGTGAAGAGTTCGTTTGTTTGAACGCGATAATATCTGGAAATACCGGATGGATTTAAAAAAAATATTGCATTTGATTGCCAATTTCGTGAGGAAGGATATAGGCAAACATCACACTAGGACCCTTGAACCTAGAAGCTGAACAAAAAGAAATAACGCTAGGTGCGAAGTAATAGCCCGGGCAGGCGATGCGATGCGATCGGGGAAAGAAGAAATTTCACGCAACCAGAAGCTAGTTTCACATGAAACAGTTTTACCTTTAACAAAATAAGAACTCCTTTGTTTTAACAGAATGTTATGAACACGCCTTTAGAAGTGAGTTTGCGCATACTCGCCGTAGATCACCAGCTCCACGGACTAAGTTTGCACATAACTTAATACTACGTGCGTGTTCACTGCACTATGAGATACATTGTGTACTTTTAATAATGCTACGAAATAGAATAAAGCATAAATTGTAAGTTTTTGGTCATTAAAGTTTATTGTTTTATACAACAGTTTGTTGTAAGCTTATTGATTTGGAGCGTTGTTGCTGAGTCATGTCTTTATCCTTAGTACAGTTTTTAGAGTTCCGTACGCCAACGGAACCTCGAAGCCTCCGCTGTTCGTCTGTCTGTCAGCGCGCTTTATATCATAAACTGTAATAGGTAGAAAGCTGCTGAAAGTTGTTTTGACAGAGTGTGTATTTGTATTGCCTTTATAATAGCAAATAATAAAAATAAAATAAAGTTAGAAATTAAAGAGGGTCTCCATACAATAAAACTATTTATTTAGGCCCCTCTGAAATATCACCAATAAGGTAATAATATGTCACAAACAATAATTATTTGTCAAAAATCTACCAACGTACCTATATCTAAACAACGCCGTAATATAATCTCACAACCCAAACACAACGATTCCCAAGAAACATCAGAATACGAAATTTTTGATCGTACCCTTTAATATTTACCTCCGAGGGAGTTTGTATGTATTTGAAAAATATCAATTTGTTGACTAACAGGAGACGGTTAGATCGCCACACGTGACCGCAATAATAAGGAGGACAGAACAGATTTTGAAGAAACAGTCGGGTTCAACGAGACATTGATACGGTTACAGTGTGTGGAGAACTACGTGAATTATTTATCATATTTATTTAGGAAGGGTTGTTTTTGTAGTGTTTTCGTGTTTTACACACACACACAGCATGTATCTTTTTTTGCGATTACGATGTTGGTCCCACGGAGAAAGCTTCAGCCAGTCGATTCTGTAAAAATCTCACCGTGAAAACTTGCGTGGAGTGAGCTGTCAGTGTCGTCCCACTGGTGCTAGGGATTGACCAAGCAAACATTAACAATCATAATCGACATTTTAATAATATTTTTTATGCTAATTCTATTGATCATTTTATATAATTTAAAAACTAGTATTTTAGTTGTCAAAACATTATTATTTTATGGGGTTTTAAGATAAAATAGCAAAACAGAAACTTATGCTGAATATCAATTTTGCTGTTTTTTCTTTTTTTCCTAGATTAAAACCCTACAAAATACTCCATCCCATCCATCCATCCCATTCGTCCATCTCCATCGTGCAGATGAAACTTAGGCAATCGAATGATGAACAAAAAAAATCTTCAACTTTTTATATGCTTGTGTATGAGGCTTTTGACTACTTTGTATGTATATATTTTATCTTTTTTTTTTATCTAATGTGCGTTTTGTTTGTGCAGAATAAATAATTTTTCTTTTTTTTTTTCACACCATAATACTAGAACTCTACGGGACTCAATAGGAAATTAATAGAAGCATTTTTATTTATTGATATTTATCAATGCGAATGCCCTTATAATTCCAAATTCTGTAGTCGTGCAAAGTAACGGCTCCTATTTACAAAAGGATTATCATCACCATGATCATCATCAGCCTACAGCAGCCCACTGCTGGCCATAGGGCTTTCATATTGCACGCCATTCAACTCAATTCTCGGCTACTCTTATCCAGCTGTTACCAGCCTCCTTCGAAGATCGTTGCTCCACCTAGCCTGAGGGCGTCCTATCCACAGTTGCCAATTCGCGATCTCTGTCAAGAATACGTCTACCCTAACGGTCATTGGTTCTTCGGCTAATATGGCTGACCCATTGCCACTTAAGCCTGCTTATTATGTGTTAACAAAAGGATGGCACTTGCCAAATATTTCAAAAACATTTCTCTCTACACACAAACACAATATTCACACCTTCAAATCTAGAGAGTCTGTTTGTCCCGAAACTTGAACAAGGTAATAGCATTGCAACTCTAGTACATAACCTTGACTAACAAAGTTCATATCGTTAAAAGTTAACGTTTTGAAGAGGACTACGCAAGGCACCGTCGCCGTCGGCATCTTTGAATGAGAATAGTGGAAGTTACATATAACTAAACAGTTATATATATATATACATATAGATAAACGGAAACGAAACTTTTGGAAACAGAATGAAAGTAATGCAACACGATAAATAAATAAATGGTAAATAATTTATTTTCTGTAAGTAGGTTTGTACAAACACTTTTTACTTGTCAATCATTTATTTTTTTTTAACTAGATGAGGTCGGCGTTTCCTATCTGACGATTCTGAGAAGAAAGGCCGAAACAAACTCAGAGGGCACAGTCTTTTTTAATGTCCAGACATAATTTTGGTCAGATTAGGTGATGACTATGTAGATTGGTGTCTGAAATGGTATTTTGAGGAAAGAACCACACAGATTGAGCGGACCTGTCCAGTCAGTGCACGCATTTGTCAAAAACCGTGCAGCTCAACTCAGAACTTGAGGAGCCTCACGATGAGACGAACAATACCAATGAAAGGATATTTGGGTAGGCCGCATAAATTACTCTGCCACGTATAGGAAACGTCTACTCATGTGTACTATATTTTGAGTTGCGTAGTTCAGAAGAACAACGCAGTCACACAGACAGACACGTGTAGATACACGTGTCTGTCTGTGTGACTGCGTTGTTCTTCTGAACTACGCAACCGATTTTGATGCGGTTTTCACTGTCTTAAAGAGAATTTATTCCGAAAGGTTTATAGTGTGTATAATACATTGAAATTTTGATTCTGAAACAGTTCTCCGATATTCTCTGCTCCGACCATGCGGAGCCTGGGTGGGTCGCTAGTTATAAATAAGCTATATTACACTCGAACATCAACTTTAGTAACTTAAGAAAATTACACTTCATAGACACATATTCTACCACAGATTTCCCACCCTATTTCTCCGTAATTTTCTTTATCGGTGATTCATCAGAACCCATAAAACTGACCAAAATTAGATATTTAATTAGGCCATAATTCCCCAGTGGGATAAACGACGGCATATAAGACGAAGTATATCGGATAACAGAAAATGTTCCAGTGAAAGATAATGGTCTTGTTTTTTCCGCTTTAGATGTTTTATTAGGTCGTCAGTAGCCCGAAAGTCTGACAACCAGTATTACCAAGAGGTGTCGTATTACCCCGTAACTCGGTTGTTCAGGTCAGATAGGCAGTCGCTCCATGTTGAAATACTGGTATTCAGCTGCATGCAGAAAACGCTAGGCAGGTGATGATGTTTTAATAGGTACGATGATGATGTTTTATAGGGTTCCCGCGATTTCATTCGCGTGCATGTCAGAAAACAAATTGGATTTCAAGAGTTTTTTTTTTGTAAAATAAAAGTCGCCTAACTAACTAGATATCTGCTAGTGAAAGTCCCGTCAAAGTCGGTCCAGTCGTTTCGGAGATAAGAGGGAACAAACAGACAGACAAACTTTAAACATTGTTTTTTTTTTTATTGCCGTGTATATTTTCATAATTATTCACTATGTAAAAAGTTGTTATTTTGACATTACAAACAGACAATTTAATTTTATTTATTTGTATAGATTTTATGGACTTGGAAGCCTCCAAGTCCATAAAATCTATATTCTGTTTCTAATAGCTGTTTCAGGGAAATGTGAATGCCTACATGACTCGTAACGAGAAGAATATTTCATAAATAACACTAACTTTAGTTGAGATATTCTTATTATTGACAGTCATAGTTTTATTTCTTATATAATCTTTGAAAATTGTTTTAATACACTGTATAATTAATATATACTGTATTCAGTTCTTCTATTTTTTTTAAGTGTATTTGAATTATTAGATATATGAATTATTAGAAACGTTATAAATTATTATTGTTTATCAAAATGGCACACTAAGTCAATTTGTCGTCGTATCCATTTAATAAGTTCCAACTGTCGAAGAAATACGGTTGTAATTTAAAAATACGGACAATTTAAGTTGGTAAGTATAGATAATTAACTTCCCTGACTTTAAATAAGTACCAGTATTAGTACCTATGTTTTCTTTTTGGCTGAGGTAGTTCTGGGCGAAATTAAATAAACTGGTCTAATACATTTGTATGAATAATATATTTAATTTATTAATATATATATACAACATGTAACGTTAAATGCGCAAAAGCTCAGACACCCCAACTGATTTTTAATTCAATTGACCTATTTCACAGAGAAAATAGGTCATTAAAAAATTGTAAGGGTTTTATGTGCTGTTTAAGTTTTACTGGCCATTCTGATCGTTTCTTGCGTCTGCGACGACGCTTTATCGAGGGAGGAGTCGTCAGGGGGCTGCTGCGCCGCGCTGACATTTCAGTTGCTTGACCTATTAATAAATAGACACGGAAACGTTTTTAATGAAGATTTTTTGAAAAATGTGACCTATATTAAAAAGTAGTTCAATTGATTCTGCTCGTTATTCTGAGCAAACTATTTTCAGGTTTTGCGCATTTAACGTTACACGTTGTATATATTTTTTTTGGTAATATATTTGTATGACCTAGAAGTAGTTGTTCCGGGTCTGGCTGTTTGTGTATCTGAGTTTAAATGTTTGTAAACGCACCCACAATACAGGAGAATTCCTAGTGTGGGGCAACGTTTTTTTTTTCTAAAAAACAAACAAACATCTCAACTTCAATCATATGTCACCTAACATTTTCAGGCAAACAGAGCTCTTATACTAGCTCTTACCTATACCTAAACATCTTAGCATAACATACAGGTAACTAGGTATATTTACGGGAAAATCCCAGCACTTACTTCAACAACGTCGGGAACATTAACCCAAAAGTGTTATTGTTTATTTTATGGCTTGTTGGGTCTAGAATAACATGTTAACAGAGCCTGTTATTAGACTTCTAGCACGCATTACCATTTCCCGGCGTAGTTACAATTGAATGAGTTGTGCATTTTAAGCGGCATATGTACGGATATGGAGGTATTTTAAGCTGAATATGGCGTGTCTAATCCTTAGGTTCTTATCTCTATTGTGGTATAGCTGTGACTTCTTCAGTGATTCGTCATTTGAAATCATTAGGTAAACTACGGAATGTCAGTTAAGAGTTCGAATTTACGACACGTGCTCGTGTTAGGGTAACACGAGCACGTGTCGTAAATTCGAACGAGTTTTTAATCTAAAATACTTTTCCTTTTAATTTTATCACCCATGGACACAAATAAAGTGTTAAAACTAGGGACATCTAAATAATATGTGAGAAACGAGTTTATGAGCACAGCTGTCACTATTGAGATACAATTGTTTCTTCTATAGTTACCGAACCTAATAAGCTGGCCTAACAGACGAAGGGGATAAGTACAGTTTTGAAATGATTCGAATTTACGTTATGTTTACTCCATGTGTTCGTATTGGACCCACAGGACATTTATTTGTATTATTTTTTTAAATAAAACGGTTTGAAACCAATTACAGAAATTAAAGACACAGTTTTTATATACACTAAAAGATAAAAAATCATCAAGTAAAAAATAACAACACTTTCATAAATCCCTCTCACAGTACTTCTGACATGCCGACAAAATCTTCGTCCATTCATACGTAAACAGATTTGTTGGATTAAAGTCTGCGACATGGAGGCACAGCAGACAGCCAGGCTCTCTGCCGCGGCAGTAGTTGTCTGGCACAAAGAAGCGAGCCAGTACAGCTTATACAAGCTGTAACTTAAATAACGCACAACCTCTTAAGGGGTCATTGTACTCATCATTATGAACAACTTTTACTATGGGACCAAACCCGAATTCGCGAAAAAAAAAATCAGCTGATCCCTACATTTCGACGAGTTATCCGAACATAAATGTAGGGAGCAGCTGATTTTTTTTCACGTTTTCGGGTTTGTTGCCATAGAAAAAGTTGTTCAAAATGATGAGTAAAATGACCCCTTAAGAGGTTGTGCGTTATTTAAGTTACAGCTTGTAGATCAGGCGTGTCAATAGTGCCACGGAGTGTCTTACAGGCGGCTATGGTGAGCTGGTATTTTGCTCGCCTTATCTCTAACGGGTTATATCTGAAGCATGCCAGTAGGTTTATACAACGTGTAACGTTAAATGCGCAAAACCTCAGACACCCCAACTGATTTTTAATTCAATTGACCTATTTCAGAGAAAAAATAAGTCATTAAAATTTTTTTAATGGTTTTATGTGCTGTTTTAGTTTTAGTGGCCATTCTGATCGTTTCTTGCGTCTGCGACGACGCTTTATCGAGGGAGGAGTCGTCACAGGGCCGCTGTGCCGCGCTGACATTGGCTTGCTTGACCTATTAATAAATAGACACCGCAACGTTTTTAATGAAGATTTTTTGAAAAATGTGACCTATATTAAAAAGTGGTTCAATTAATTCTGCTCGTTATTCTGACCAAACTATTTTCAGGTTTTGCGCATTTAACGTTACACGTTGTATAGCCCACCTACATACCTAACTTGGAATGAAGCGTAATCTAGTGTTTTTATTAATTTTGTGGATTAAAATTTCATCTGGTAGTTCATTGTAGAGGTCATTGGATGGTTCATGTACCTATTTATGTACAGTGTACATAAATAGGTAGGCAGTGTACAAACCAGTACTTTGAAAATGTATGTAAAAAAAGTCATTGCTACGAGGTATAACGAGGATAACGAGTCTGAGGCCGAAACTATAGTTTTTAGATTTTTTGTCAGTTTTTTTGGATGTATTTCCGGATCAGCAAAACGGATTTTGATGAAAGGCACACAGATAGTTATACTCTTAATCCCGGTAATACGTATCCGTGGGATATTTTCCAACATCCACGCGGATGAAGCGGCGTGTAACTATTTTAACATACAAACAATGTAAGGTGGACATTTTGTTCACTTAATTCGTAATGCATTTGACTACACATACAATTTCGGAGCTGTGACAATAACACAACAAAGATGTTTAATGTATGTAATAAAACTCTAGACAATGTCGGATATGAGAGTAATCTAATCATTATTTCATCATATTTCACTTTAAACAGCTTCTATAAAATAAAGTTGCTTTCGTGTCTGTCTGTGTGACCGCTCAGATCTTCTAAACTATAGAATGGATGTTGATGAAATTTTCACCGTCATTTAGAGCATTTTTTCCGGAACGTTTATGTGCATAATGCAGCAATATTAAACACCGAAATTTAGATGTTTTGATATGTCGCCATTGCACTTTTACGAGGCAGGGGCGGATCGCTAGTAACATAATAAATCTATGAATTGGCTTGGCATGAATGGCGGCGTAGTTGCGTAACATACTCTCAATAGCAATGGCTTTCATTTTGACAGTTCAACAATATTCATTGCGTTATTTACGTTGTTGAGCAGACAAATATTTCGAAACCCGGTACTGTAAGTGCACAATAAGTATACTGTGCACTTACAGTACCCGTTACTGTGCATGAAAATTAAAAAGTATCTACTGTCATTTCAATTACGTGTAACTGTGTACTAACCGTAAACGCTATAGAGCATACACATTAGAAAGTACTATCATTCATGTTACCTCTGACTGTGAATGTCATTACCCACTACTGTAGGTACATTCGCATCAAAAAGTACTATCCTTTACGTTACATCTAACTATACGCTTTAGTGCATCTAGCCGCTACCGTGCATTCATATTAAACAATACAATCCTTCACGTTACCTGTAACTGTGAAATTCATTACCCGCTACTGTACTTGCATATTAAACAGTACATTCATTCACGTTACCTGTAACTGTGAACTTCACTACCCGCTACAGTGCTTGCACATCAAACAGCGCATTCCTTCACGTTACCTGTTACTGTGAACTTCATTACCCACTACTGCGCTTGCACGTTAAACAGTACATTCATTCACGTTACCTGTAACTGTGAACTTCATTACCCGCTACAGTGCTTGCACATCAAACAGCACATTCCTTCACGTTACCTGTTACTGTGAACTTTATTACCCACTATTGTGCATGCACATTAAAAAGTACAACAGAAATTATAAATCTTTCACAACAAAAGTTCTATTTTTTACTGTTTTACACAGTACTAAATTTTAACTGTTTTAAACAGTACTTTTTTTTTTACTGTTTTAAACAGTACATTTTTTACTGTTTAAAACAGTACATTTTTTTTTACTATTTAAACAATTACATTTTGTGACCTTTTAAATTTAGCTACTTAAAACGTTCAAGTTTATTGTCATGACTGTAACATTTTGTCTAAAGCTTTAACTGTTTTGGAATCAGTAAAAAATACTGTTTTGAACTTTAGGCTCATACGGAACTGTTTAAAGCAGTTCAGATCAATATTTTCTCATTTTTATTTACTGCTTATTTCTTTCTTTCTTTCTTTTCTTTAGTGTGAAGTGACTTCAATGACGTGTGTGAATGGCCAGACGTACGAACGTAGACGAAACAAAAGGAGCATAATGATAAGGGTCGTAGCAGGTGGCCTTCTGTAGTTTCTGTCTAACACTAAGGGTAGAAGGCGAGTTTGTCAAAGTGAGTTTATATGTGTATGTAGTTGATTTCCATTTCAACTAATTAGGTAGTTACATTGTAACGACATTTCCGAAGTATAAATCAGTACAAAATAAATGAACTTACGAATCCATAGCTGACGCCACAGTACAAATAGGTACTAAGGTACTCAGAAAAATGAATGTAACAAAGCAAAAAGAACTTTCAAAATAAATAATCCGTCTTAATAAGGTAAACCGATCCACGTCGAAGTGACACACGGATGATCATTATGCTCAGATCTCGATGCCTTACGTGATCGTTCAGCGGCTGAAAACGTGCAAGCATTCAGAGCGTAAGCCCCACCGTGTCAGCCTGCGCCTCGAAGATAAGTCACGTTTTCATTACACTAACTTTGGATTAACCAACGTACGTCATATACACGTAGCCTATATGACTACTTGAGTCTTTAGCATCTAAATAACGTATGGTTAATCTTTATGTGTGGACCGATTATCCTTTAACATTCGCAAGAAGCTGGCAATATCATCACATCGCTAATATTTTCTCATTGTCCGCCATGGCTTATTTTTATTTGAATCTAAGTATTTTCATTTCTGAATTGTTTTTTTTTTTTTGTTTTTATCTTTTTTTGTACGGACGCTTTTAACGCGCACGTCTTTCTCGTTTACATCGTTCTCACATGTATAATTTCAACTTGAATGATGTAACCAAAATTTTGTAACAATTTTTATGATTTAAAAGAGTGTCCGTGGAGTTTCTTGCCCGTTCTTCCCCACAGGTACCTACTACGCTTTGGAATGGGCAACTAGCTTCATCTTTCTGACTGACTGACCCCTTGACAATTCAAAAGTGCCTGTAATTCGTTCACTTGAAATAAATGCTTTGAGTTTGAGTTTGAGAATTGTCTTATTTCTTTTTAGTACATACATTCATGTTTTTATGTATATTTATTTGTACTTATAATTATATATGTAATTAGGTATATAATTATATTTACAGTCTTAATAGGTGTATGCGTATCTTTATATTTAAAATATTTATTCCTCAATTTTCATGATGGCACCTACTACCTACTGCTTGTGCCTACATCACCCAAAGGTTGACTGGTAGAAAATGCCTATGGCATTATGGCCGTCTCTGTACATTTATGTGCTTGAAGTATAATAATAATAATATTCCACAACTTTCACACAACGCCATCTAGTCCCAAACTAAGCAGAGCTTGTGCTATGAGTACTAGACAACTGATAGACACACATATATATTTCTAAATACATACATATTATAGATAAATTACACCCAGACAAAGAACAAATGATCGTGCTCATCACACAAACATTTGTCCTGGGTGGGAATCGAACCCACGACCTATACCTATGTATTAAATAAATAAATATGGACAGATTAATTTTTGGGTTGTGACATAAAAAAGTATATTGGTTTATACAAAAGGCATCATAAACTATACACTGATTTAGGAAGTGAGAAGAATCTCTTGGTCTAGGAACATGCAACAAAGTTATTTAACCAGTTAGGAGCACCTAACTAGTGAAATAACTTTCATCATCAGCTCTCTTTGATTTTTTTACTTCATTCATTTGAAGTAAAGGTTGAATGAGTTAAGTACAAATCAGCTGAATATTAAAAACCCAAAATTGCTATCTGACTGGCCTAGTGGTCAGTGGCCCTGACTACTATAGGCAAGGTCGTGGGTTCGATTCCCACCCAGGACAAATGTTTGCGTGATGAGCAAGATAATTTGTTCTTTGTCTGGGTGTAATTTATCTATAATATGTAGGTATTTAGAAATATATATGTATGTTTATCAGTTGTCTAGTACTCATAGCATTTTCTACCAGTCAACATTTGGGTGATGTAGGCACAAGCAGTAGGTAGTAGGTGCCATCATGAAAATTGAGGAATAAATATTTTAAATATAAAGATACGCATACACCTATTAAGACTGTAAATATAATTATATACCTAATTACATATAATTATAAGTACAAATAAATATACATAAAAACATGAATGTACTAAAAACAAATAAGACAATTCTCAAACTCAAACTCAAAGCATTTATTTCAAGTGAACGAATTACAGGCACTTTTGAATTGTCAAGGGGTCAGTCAGTCAGAAAGATGAAGCTAGTTGCCCATTCCAAAGCGTAGTAGGTACCTGTACTCATAGCACAAGCTCTGCTTAGTTTGGCACTAGATGGCGTTGTGTGAAAGTTGTGGAATATTATTATTATTCATGCGTCGCAAATTTTGTCACCTTTAATATATCTTCACATGCGTTTACATGCATCAGCATTAGCATAATCAGTCTATAATATTCACACTGCTGGGACACAGGCCTCCTCTCGGTGAAAGGGAATGGGCCGTAATCCACCACGTGGGCCCATTGCGGGTTGGTAGATGCCACATTTCTTCGATTTTTTTTTTGTTTTAGGACATGCCGACTTCCTCACGTTCTTTGTCTTCACCGTTTTTGAAAGCAGTGGTAATGAAAATGATATACAAAAAGTAAAGCACCTGTCTCGGTTCGAACTTACAACCTACAACTCGTAAGTCAACAATGTTTAGTCATACGACGTCGATAATATCAGTCGCAACAATAAATTCTTTTGACTATTCAACTTTACTTTGGAACACACGAATTTAAACTACCCTCCATCCTTCACTAAAGATTCTTAACTGCTTCTAGTTTTGCCTTTCTTAGAGTCGCCACAATTCTAGAAAACATTTTAAAGCCCATTTATATTTACTTTCCCGAGTTTCAATGTTTGCGTAGTTTTATCCAAGACACAGGATTCCTAAAGGACTATAAACAAGGCTTTCATTTATTTACTCTCCTGTTATTCTTCCCTTGAGAAAGAAGAGCTTATATCAGGATGCATTAGCATAGCTTCAAAACACACCCGCATGCATATTAAACTAACGTGGAATGGAAACTCTAGGCTTTAAACGTATGATTATTACAACAGATCCCTTTGCTGTACATCACTCGGTCTTATGACGTTGATAAGAGTAATCCATTACAAACTAAAGCAGAAACATATCTAAGTGTAGCTGAAAATGTTTCTAATACATCTGGGTATGTCAGACTCTTATATGAGTACCTGGTTTGGACTGTGTTAATGATTTAGTCAAGTGGACATTGACAGCGATGCGGACAATTTTTTTTTTATGTCCAATGAGCTCCTCCCTTTTTCTTAATTTTTTTTTATATACTCGTATATAATATAAAGGGGCCCGTAGCTGAATAATAACACCTGCACAAGTCGATCGATCAGGTTAAGCTGCGCTTGCTGCGGATGCTCTGTGGATGGGTGACCATCTTTACATACCGATACCCCCCGTGCCTCGAAAAGCACGTTAAGGCATTGGTCCTGGCTGTCATTCGCAGATCTTTAACAGTCGTTACGGGTAGTCAGAAGCCCGAAAGTCTGACAGCCAGTCTTACCAAGGGGTACCGTATTACCCAGTGACTGTTTTGTGGAGGTCAGAACTACCTGACCTGCAGTCGCTCCATGTAAAATACTGGTATTCAGCTGCATCCGGTTAGACTGGAAGCCGACCCCAACATAGTTGGGAAAAAGCTAGGCAGGTAATACTTTTATATACAATAATATATATTATATATATTTTAGTGTTAGCTTGTAAATTGTAATTAAGGCGTTTTGTTATTAGTCTTGTCTTTGTGAATAAATAAAGTGCAGAGTAGTAACTACATATGTCTGAATAACAAACATTTCGTCGAGTAGTTTTGTAAGTGATTTAGTCGAGGCAATCCATTTTGTTCTGTTTTCGGGCGAGTAGAGCACCACCATGCGTAAGGCTGCCTGTCCATTGTCGCAGAGCGAGGCTGCGGAGCGGAGAAACGGAGAAATATTAACCAATATAAAAATGACATTGAGATTTTATGCAATCCTATTGGTTAATATTTCTCCGTCTCTCCGCTCCGTAGCCTCGCTCCGCATTAATGGACAGGCAGCCTTACTGCTCACTGGATGTTCGGCTAAACAAGTCTGAAACTATCGAAAGAGTGAGTTCATTAGCTGCTTCATTCTCAAATTATTGAAGTATTCTTTGGATATCCTGTTGCTAATTCCTTCAGAAAACAATTGGTAGCTCATAGTGAATCTTTTTTATTAGTCAATTTTCGTACCCATCCCAGCTTTTTTTTTAGCACACCCTCCTTTAAAATAGCTATTACCTTATGCTTCATAAGGTTATTTGCTTTATTGCGTTGCAGCCTGTTCATCTTGTAAATTACCACTAAACTTGTATACTATACCCGATCGTAGTGCGAACGATTTTTGGTGAGTTACAAAACGGTTAGTTACTAACATAGTTTGCACCAGGCTTTACACACAGATAAAATCAAAAGGTGTTGTCAGACTATAAGGAAAGCAGCTTCTAGGATCTTTGCAGGAATACCTATTCTTGTGGTTGGTACTCTTTTTTTTGGTCAACAGCATTTGGCTGGCGCTGGAAACTACTCATAACCCACGCAGTATAGGTATGAGTTTGCTTCGGTGGTTCTTCTCAGAGTAGTCGGGTAGGAAACTCCGATCTAGTTTTTAACATATTAATGACGTGTTAATGTGAGAAGAAGAAGTAAAATCATTTATTATTCACCTCCTAATATCATACCGTCACTAACCTATCATAAAACACCCACAAAATCCGCAAATTAAGAATCAATTTAACAAAACAAAAAACACATGTCGTTTCGATTATAATTGCGAGTAAAACGGGCCGGACGATCGGTCTCTGCCACCGTTCCGGTCCTGACCCCATTACGGACACATATTAATTTTTCGCATCCGGCACCGGACACGGTCCTAATTGAGCTCTTTCACCTCCGCTCAACATTGACGACGATTAGTAGAAACCGAATTATTCCACCGGAATGCATAAGTTGCCTTATTTTTTGCATAATATGCATCTTTTGGATTGTTTACGGTTTCTTGAATAGTTTTCGACTAAAACTGAGGACCCTATTCATGAACTTATCATGCGCAAGATCGCTATTGAAGTCGGGGTACAATTGAAGCCTCAGCAAACTGTGAAGTGGTATCTAAGTTAAACTTTGCAACTGGAAATTTTGACGTTACTCCAAATTACCTTGTTAAAATAATATATTAAAAAAAGAAGCAAAAGAAAGAAAATAAATGAAAATAAGAAAAAAGTAGAAAAACGTTTTATTTGTCACAGAATTACGTGCATACAAAAAGATCGGTTAACTCGAATTATAAATAATCATTCATCAATCATCATAATCACGAGCACAGAACAGAAATAATCGGAAGCTGCACGTTGTGACTTACAAGACGGCATTTTGGATGTCAATCGGTTTAGCACTAAAAACTTTACTCTTGCTTTGAAGGCAGACGGGTTAAATGTGGGAAACACAGATACCGGCAGAGAGTTCCACTCTTTGGCTGTGCGCATAATAACCGTGGAGGAGAAGCGCTGAGTGCGACTCGTCGTGATATCAACTAAGTGTGGATGGTACGATGCAGTACGTATGCTTGAAAAAGGGCGATGGTGGGATCAGCTCCTGCGCGCACTCTCCGAAGTACAATCTATACGAGTAGAAGACGGTCGGTAACCGGTACAGATGCACCTCGGAAAGTTGGAGATAACAGGAACTGGCTCCATTTAGCAGTGAAAAGACACGCCTGTGTTTTCAGGGCATTGAATTTAACCAGATTGTCATCATCCCATTGGGAAACGAGATTTAAGGTCAAATTCATTCGCTTCACCATGGCCTCTCTAAAAATATCTGTTAATATATATATTTTTAATATGATAATTTCCCACCCAAAAAAAAAGTGTAGACGAGGACCCCATGGTTTTATTTAAGAATCATTTTGACAGAAAGAAAAATATTAAGTACATAAATTGTAATTTTAAAAGTAACCAGCGTATTATTAAGTATCTGACTACCAATTGATAAAATAAACACACACAATTCAATGCAATACAAAGACATAATAAACCTCAACGTGAAACTAATCTGACTACCGTGACGGAATTAACTGACCTTTCATCGTACGTGATCAATTAAACTAGGAAACGTCGGCATCACATACATCAGTCAACGTTCAGACAGAGATACGTTATGAATTAAATGTCAACCACAAGATATCAACATTATAATTGACATCAAGTATCTGCTAACAGAGAAGTCCAGCGGGGTAACGCACTATCAGTAGCAATGCTTTTCATTTTGACAGTTCATCAACATTCATTACGTTATTAACGTCATTGAACAGACAAATTTTTCGAACATAGGTATGAAGCAATGTATTAGAAAAATCTTATAGGAAAAGGTATAAAATAACACAAGCCGGAGCTTCCCCTATTACATAAAAAAATATACGCAAAAAAAGTTCACCTGATTAGAAAAGTTTTTACAAATGAATCAATTTATAAAAATATGATCAAAAACTAACAATAGGTAAAACAATCAAATCTCCTTTCAAAATATCCCATATAAACTTAAACAGTTATGGAATGTTATGGGACAGTTATTATTTTATACTGCTAATAGAATTTAAAGCTATGAAACACTTTCACTGATGGCCAAGCGCAACACTATACTCATAGCACTAAAATACAACACAACACATACTCACTACGTGGGTTCGATTCCCACGTAGGACAAATGTTTGTGTGATGAGCACGATCATTTGTTCTTTGTCTGGGTGTAATTTATCTATAATATGTATGTATTTAGAAATATATATGTATGTTTATCAGTTGTCTAGTACTCATAGCACAAGCTCTGCTTAGTTTGGGACTAGATGGCGTTGTGTGAAAGTTGTGGAATATTATTATATTATATTATTATATTATAGCTACAAAAATACTGCTAGCATGTCGGTGACGCGAACCCATAAGGTTTTCCCTGTCAAAAATCGCTCCACGCACTAGTCATCTCTAGAGATGATTTCACTTTAAAAAACACACAACACAGCTACCTTTATCAATAATAAAGGTGAAGAGTTCGTTTGTTTGAACGCGATAATATCTGGAAATACCGGATGGATTTAAAAAAAATATTGCATTTGATTGCCAATTTCGTGAGGAAGGATATAGGCAAACATAACACTAGGACCCTTGAACCTAGAAGCTGAACAAAAAGAAATAACGCTAGGTGCGAAGTAATAGCCCGGGCAGGCGATGCGATGCGATCGGGGAAAGAAGAAATTTCACGCAACCAGAAGCTAGTTTAACATGAAACAGTTTTACCTTTAACAAAATAAGAACTCCTTTGTTTTAACAGAATGTTATGAACACGCCTTTAGAAGTGAGTTTGCGCATACTCGCCGTAGATCACCAGCTCCACGGACTAAGTTTGCACATAACTTAATACTACGTGCGTGTTCACTGCACTATGAGATACATTGTGTACTTTTAATAATGCTACGAAATAAAATAAAGCATAAATTGTAAGTTTTTGGTCATTAAAGTTTATTGTTTTATACAACAGTTTGTTGTAAGCTTATTGATTTGAAGCGTTGTTGCTGAGTCTGAATTAGTTAAACTACGGAATGTCAGTTAAGAGTTCGAATTTACGACACGTGCTCGTGTTAGGGTAACACGAGCACGTGTCGTAAATTCGAACGAGTTTTTAATCTAAAATACTTTTCCTTTTAATTTTTTTGAGAGAAGCATATTATTAGTATCACCCATGGACACAAATAAAGTGTTAAAACTAGGGACATCTAAATATTATGTGAGAAACGAGTTTATGAGCACAGCTGTCACTAATGAGATACAATTATTTCTTCTATAGTTACCGAACCTAATAAGCTGGCCTAACAGACGAAGGGGATAAGTACAGTTTTGAAATGATTCGAATTTACGTTATGTTTACTCCATGCGTTCGTGTTGGGCCCACAGGACATTTATTTGTTTTATTTATTTAAATAAAACGGTTTGAAAACAATTACAGAAATTAAAGACACAGTTTTTATATACACATAAAAGATAAAAAATCATCAAGTAAAAAAAAATTCATAAATCCCTCTCACAGTATTTCTGACACGCCCACAAAATCTTCGTCCATTCATCCGTAAACAGATCTGTTGGATTAAAGTCCAAGGTACGTGCTACTGGGGACTTAGCACGCGCAACTATGCGACATGGAGGCACAGCAGACAGCCAGGCTCTCTGCCGCGGCAGTAGTTGTCTGGCACAAAGAAGCGAGCCAGTACAGCTTATACAAGCTGTAACTTAAATAACGCACAACCTCTTAAGGGGTCATTGTACTAATCATTATGAACAACTTTTACTATGGGACCAAACCCGAATTCGCGAAAAAAAAAAATCAGCTGATCCCTACATTTCGACGAGTTATCCGAACATAAATGTAGGGAGCAGCTGATTTTTTTTCGCGTTTTCGGGTTTGATGCCATAGAAAAAGTTGTTCAAAATGATGAGTAAAATGACCCCTTAAGAGATTGTGCGTTATTTAAGTTACAGCTTGTAGATCAGGCGCGTCAATAGTGCCACGGAGTGTCTTACAGGCGGCTATGGTGAGCTGGTATTCTGCTCGCCTTACCTCTAACGGGTTATATCTGAAGCATGCCAGTATATACAACTTGTAACGTTAAATGCGCAAAACCTCAGACACCCCAACTGATTTTTAATTCAATTGACCTATTTCAGAGAAAAAATAAGTCATTAAAATTTTTTTAATGGTTTTATGTGCTGTTTTAGTTTTAGTGGCCGATCTGATCATTTCTTGCGTCTGCGACGACGCTTTATCGAGGGAGGAGTCGTCACAGGGCCGCTGCGCCGCGCTGCCATTGGCTTGCTTGACCTATTAATAAATAGACACCGCAACGTTTTTAATGAAGATTTTTTGAAAAATGTGATCTATATTAAAAAGTGGTTCAATTAATTCTGCTCGTTATTCTGACCAAACTATTTTCAGGTTTTGCGCATTTAACGTTACACGTTGTATAGCCCACCTACATACCTAACTTGGAATGAAGCGTAATCTAGTGTTCTTATTAATTTTGTGGATTAAAATTTCATCTGGTAGTTCATTGTAGAGGTCATTGGATGGTTCATGTACCTATTTATGTACAGTGTACATAAATAGGTAGGCAGTGTACAAACCAGTACTTTGGAAATGTATGGAAAAAAAAGTCATTGATACGAGGTATAACGAGGATAACGAGTCTGAGGCCGAAACTATAGTTTTTAGATTTTTTGTCAGTTTTTTTGGATGTATTTCCGGATCAGCAAAACGGATTTTGATGAAATTTGGCACACAGATAGTTATACTCTTAATCCCGGTAATACGTATCCGTGGGATATTTTACAACATCCACGCGGATGAAGCGGCGTGAAATAACTATTTTAACATACAAACAATGTAAGGTGGACATTTTGTTCACTTAATTCGTAATGCATTTGACTACACATACAATTTCGGAGCTGTGACAATAACACAACAAAGATGTTTAATGTATGTAATAAAACTCTAGACAATGTCGGATATGAGAGTAATCTAATCATTATTTCATCATATTTCACTTTAAACAGCTTCTATAAAATAAAGTTGCTTTCGTGTCTGTCTGTGTGACCGCTCAGATCTTCTAAACTATAGAATGGATATTGATGAAATTTTCACCGTCATTTAGAGCATTTTTTCCGGAACGTTTATGTGCATAATGCAGCAATATTAAACACAGAAATTTACATGTTTTGATATGTCGCCATTGCACTTTTACGAGGCAGGGGCGGATCGCTAGTAACAAAATAAATCTATGAATTGGCTTGGCACGAATGGCGGCGTAGTTGCGTAACATACTCTCAATAGCAATGGCTTTCATTTTGACAGTTCAACAATATTCATTGCGTTATTTACGTTGTTGAGCAGACAAATATTTCGAAACCCGGTACTGTAAGTGCACAATAAGTATACTGTGCACTTACAGTACCCGTTACTGTGCATGAAAATTAAAAAGTATCTACTGTCATTTCAATTACGTGTAACTGTGTACTAACCGTAAACGCTATAGAGCATACACATTAGAAAGTACTATCATTCATGTTACCTCTGACTGTGAATGTCATTACCCACTACTGTAGGTACATACACATCAAAAAGTACTATCCTTTACGTTACATCTAACTATACGCTTTAGTACCCGCTACCGTGCATGCATATTAAACAATACAATCCTTCCGTTACCTGTAACTGTGAAGTTCATTACCCGCTACAGTGCTTGCACATCAAACAGCACGTTCCTTCACGTTACCTGTTACTGTGAACTTCATTACCCACTACTGTGCTTACACATTAAACAGTACATTTCTTCACGTTACCTGTAAACTGTGCACTTTATTACCCACTATTGTGCATGCACATTAAAAAGTAGGTACAACAGAAATTATAAATCTTTCACAACAAAAGTTCTATTTTTTACTATTTTACACAGTACTAAATTTTAACTGTTTTAAACAGTACTTTTTTTTACTGTTTTAAACAGTACATTTTTTTTACTATTTAAACAATTACATTTTGTGACCTTTTAAATTTAGCTACTTAAAACGTTCAAGTTTATTGTCATGACTGTAACATTTTGTCTAAAGCTTTAACTGTTTTGGAATCAGTAAAAAATACTGTTTTGAACTTTAGGCTCATACGGAACTGTTAAAAGCAGTTCAGATCAATATTTTCTCATTTTTATTTACTGCTTATTTCTTTCAGTGCGAAGTGACTTCAATGACGTGTGTGAATGGCCAGACGTACGAACGTAGACGAAACAAAAGGAGCATAATGATAAGGGTAGTAGCAATTGGCGTTCTGTAGTTTCTGTCTAACACTAAGGTTAGAAGGCGAGTTTGTCAAAGTGAGTTTATGTGTGTATGTATTTGATTTTCATTTCAACTTATTAGGTAGGTACATTGTAACGACATTTCCGAAGTATAAATCAGTACAAAATAAATGAACTTACAAATCCATAGCCGACGCCACAGTACAAATAGGTACTAAGGTACTCAGAAAAATGAATGTAACAAAGCAAAAAGAACTTTCAAAATAAATAATCCGTCTTAATAAGGTAAACCGATCCACGTCGAAGTGACACACGGATGATCATTATGCTCAGATCTCGATGCCTTACGTGATCGTTCAGCGGCTGAAAACGTGCAAGCATTCAGAGCGTAAGCCCCACCGTGTCAGCCTGCGCCTCGAAGATAAGTCACGTTTTCATTACACTAACTTTGGATTAACCAACGTACGTCATATACACGTAGCCTATATGACTACTTGAGTCTTTAGCATCTAAATAACGTATGGTTAATCTTTATGTGTGGACCGATTATCCTTTAACATTCGCAAGAAGCTGGCAATATCATCACATCGCTAATATTTTCTCATTGTCCGCCATGGCTTATTTTTATTTGAATCTAAGTATTTTCATTTCTGAATTGTTTTTTTTTTTTTGTTTTTATCTTTTTTTGTACGGACGCTTTTAACGCGCACGTCTTTCTCGTTTACATCGTTCTCACATGTATAATTTCAACTTGAATGATGTAACCAAAATTTTGTAACAATTTTTATGATTTAAAAGAGTGTCCGTGGAGTTTCTTGCCCGTTCTTCCCCACAGGTACCTACTACGCTTTGGAATGGGCAACTAGCTTCATCTTTCTGACTGACTGACCCCTTGACAATTCAAAAGTGCCTGTAATTCGTTCACTTGAAATAAATGCTTTGAGTTTGAGTTTGAGAATTGTCTTATTTCTTTTTAGTACATACATTCATGTTTTTATGTATATTTATTTGTACTTATAATTATATATGTAATTAGGTATATAATTATATTTACAGTCTTAATAGGTGTATGCGTATCTTTATATTTAAAATATTTATTCCTCAATTTTCATGATGGCACCTACTACCTACTGCTTGTGCCTACATCACCCAAAGGTTGACTGGTAGAAAATGCCTATGGCATTATGGCCGTCTCTGTACATTTATGTGCTTGAAGTATAATAATAATAATATTCCACAACTTTCACACAACGCCATCTAGTCCCAAACTAAGCAGAGCTTGTGCTATGAGTACTAGACAACTGATAGACACACATATATATTTCTAAATACATACATATTATAGATAAATTACACCCAGACAAAGAACAAATGATCGTGCTCATCACACAAACATTTGTCCTGGGTGGGAATCGAACCCACGACCTATACCTATGTATTAAATAAATAAATATGGACAGATTAATTTTTGGGTTGTGACATAAAAAAGTATATTGGTTTATACAAAAGGCATCATAAACTATACACTGATTTAGGAAGTGAGAAGAATCTCTTGGTCTAGGAACATGCAACAAAGTTATTTAACCAGTTAGGAGCACCTAACTAGTGAAATAACTTTCATCATCAGCTCTCTTTGATTTTTTTACTTCATTCATTTGAAGTAAAGGTTGAATGAGTTAAGTACAAATCAGCTGAATATTAAAAACCCAAAATTGCTATCTGACTGGCCTAGTGGTCAGTGGCCCTGACTACTATAGGCAAGGTCGTGGGTTCGATTCCCACCCAGGACAAATGTTTGCGTGATGAGCAAGATAATTTGTTCTTTGTCTGGGTGTAATTTATCTATAATATGTAGGTATTTAGAAATATATATGTATGTTTATCAGTTGTCTAGTACTCATAGCATTTTCTACCAGTCAACATTTGGGTGATGTAGGCACAAGCAGTAGGTAGTAGGTGCCATCATGAAAATTGAGGAATAAATATTTTAAATATAAAGATACGCATACACCTATTAAGACTGTAAATATAATTATATACCTAATTACATATAATTATAAGTACAAATAAATATACATAAAAACATGAATGTACTAAAAACAAATAAGACAATTCTCAAACTCAAACTCAAAGCATTTATTTCAAGTGAACGAATTACAGGCACTTTTGAATTGTCAAGGGGTCAGTCAGTCAGAAAGATGAAGCTAGTTGCCCATTCCAAAGCGTAGTAGGTACCTGTACTCATAGCACAAGCTCTGCTTAGTTTGGCACTAGATGGCGTTGTGTGAAAGTTGTGGAATATTATTATTATTCATGCGTCGCAAATTTTGTCACCTTTAATATATCTTCACATGCGTTTACATGCATCAGCATTAGCATAATCAGTCTATAATATTCACACTGCTGGGACACAGGCCTCCTCTCGGTGAAAGGGAATGGGCCGTAATCCACCACGTGGGCCCATTGCGGGTTGGTAGATGCCACATTTCTTCGATTTTTTTTTTGTTTTAGGACATGCCGACTTCCTCACGTTCTTTGTCTTCACCGTTTTTGAAAGCAGTGGTAATGAAAATGATATACAAAAAGTAAAGCACCTGTCTCGGTTCGAACTTACAACCTACAACTCGTAAGTCAACAATGTTTAGTCATACGACGTCGATAATATCAGTCGCAACAATAAATTCTTTTGACTATTCAACTTTACTTTGGAACACACGAATTTAAACTACCCTCCATCCTTCACTAAAGATTCTTAACTGCTTCTAGTTTTGCCTTTCTTAGAGTCGCCACAATTCTAGAAAACATTTTAAAGCCCATTTATATTTACTTTCCCGAGTTTCAATGTTTGCGTAGTTTTATCCAAGACACAGGATTCCTAAAGGACTATAAACAAGGCTTTCATTTATTTACTCTCCTGTTATTCTTCCCTTGAGAAAGAAGAGCTTATATCAGGATGCATTAGCATAGCTTCAAAACACACCCGCATGCATATTAAACTAACGTGGAATGGAAACTCTAGGCTTTAAACGTATGAGTATTACAACAGATCCCTTTGCTGTACATCACTCGGTCTTATGACGTTGATAAGAGTAATCCATTACAAACTAAAGCAGAAACATATCTAAGTGTAGCTGAAAATGTTTCTAATACATCTGGGTATGTCAGACTCTTATATGAGTACCTGGTTTGGACTGTGTTAATGATTTAGTCAAGTGGACATTGACAGCGATGCGGACAATTTTTTTTTTATGTCCAATGAGCTCCTCCCTTTTTCTTAATTTTTTTTTATATACTCGTATATAATATAAAGGGGCCCGTAGCTGAATAATAACACCTGCACAAGTCGATCGATCAGGTTAAGCTGCGCTTGCTGCGGATGCTCTGTGGATGGGTGACCATCTTTACATACCGATACCCCCCGTGCCTCGAAAAGCACGTTAAGGCATTGGTCCTGGCTGTCATTCGCAGATCTTTAACAGTCGTTACGGGTAGTCAGAAGCCCGAAAGTCTGACAGCCAGTCTTACCAAGGGGTACCGTATTACCCAGTGACTGTTTTGTGGAGGTCAGAACTACCTGACCTGCAGTCGCTCCATGTAAAATACTGGTATTCAGCTGCATCCGGTTAGACTGGAAGCCGACCCCAACATAGTTGGGAAAAAGCTAGGCAGGTAATACTTTTATATACAATAATATATATTATATATATTTTAGTGTTAGCTTGTAAATTGTAATTAAGGCGTTTTGTTATTAGTCTTGTCTTTGTGAATAAATAAAGTGCAGAGTAGTAACTACATATGTCTGAATAACAAACATTTCGTCGAGTAGTTTTGTAAGTGATTTAGTCGAGGCAATCCATTTTGTTCTGTTTTCGGGCGAGTAGAGCACCACCATGCGTAAGGCTGCCTGTCCATTGTCGCAGAGCGAGGCTGCGGAGCGGAGAAACGGAGAAATATTAACCAATATAAAAATGACATTGAGATTTTATGCAATCCTATTGGTTAATATTTCTCCGTCTCTCCGCTCCGTAGCCTCGCTCCGCATTAATGGACAGGCAGCCTTACTGCTCACTGGATGTTCGGCTAAACAAGTCTGAAACTATCGAAAGAGTGAGTTCATTAGCTGCTTCATTCTCAAATTATTGAAGTATTCTTTGGATATCCTGTTGCTAATTCCTTCAGAAAACAATTGGTAGCTCATAGTGAATCTTTTTTATTAGTCAATTTTCGTACCCATCCCAGCTTTTTTTTTAGCACACCCTCCTTTAAAATAGCTATTACCTTATGCTTCATAAGGTTATTTGCTTTATTGCGTTGCAGCCTGTTCATCTTGTAAATTACCACTAAACTTGTATACTATACCCGATCGTAGTGCGAACGATTTTTGGTGAGTTACAAAACGGTTAGTTACTAACATAGTTTGCACCAGGCTTTACACACAGATAAAATCAAAAGGTGTTGTCAGACTATAAGGAAAGCAGCTTCTAGGATCTTTGCAGGAATACCTATTCTTGTGGTTGGTACTCTTTTTTTTGGTCAACAGCATTTGGCTGGCGCTGGAAACTACTCATAACCCACGCAGTATAGGTATGAGTTTGCTTCGGTGGTTCTTCTCAGAGTAGTCGGGTAGGAAACTCCGATCTAGTTTTTAACATATTAATGACGTGTTAATGTGAGAAGAAGAAGTAAAATCATTTATTATTCACCTCCTAATATCATACCGTCACTAACCTATCATAAAACACCCACAAAATCCGCAAATTAAGAATCAATTTAACAAAACAAAAAACACATGTCGTTTCGATTATAATTGCGAGTAAAACGGGCCGGACGATCGGTCTCTGCCACCGTTCCGGTCCTGACCCCATTACGGACACATATTAATTTTTCGCATCCGGCACCGGACACGGTCCTAATTGAGCTCTTTCACCTCCGCTCAACATTGACGACGATTAGTAGAAACCGAATTATTCCACCGGAATGCATAAGTTGCCTTATTTTTTGCATAATATGCATCTTTTGGATTGTTTACGGTTTCTTGAATAGTTTTCGACTAAAACTGAGGACCCTATTCATGAACTTATCATGCGCAAGATCGCTATTGAAGTCGGGGTACAATTGAAGCCTCAGCAAACTGTGAAGTGGTATCTAAGTTAAACTTTGCAACTGGAAATTTTGACGTTACTCCAAATTACCTTGTTAAAATAATATATTAAAAAAAGAAGCAAAAGAAAGAAAATAAATGAAAATAAGAAAAAAGTAGAAAAACGTTTTATTTGTCACAGAATTACGTGCATACAAAAAGATCGGTTAACTCGAATTATAAATAATCATTCATCAATCATCATAATCACGAGCACAGAACAGAAATAATCGGAAGCTGCACGTTGTGACTTACAAGACGGCATTTTGGATGTCAATCGGTTTAGCACTAAAAACTTTACTCTTGCTTTGAAGGCAGACGGGTTAAATGTGGGAAACACAGATACCGGCAGAGAGTTCCACTCTTTGGCTGTGCGCATAATAACCGTGGAGGAGAAGCGCTGAGTGCGACTCGTCGTGATATCAACTAAGTGTGGATGGTACGATGCAGTACGTATGCTTGAAAAAGGGCGATGGTGGGATCAGCTCCTGCGCGCACTCTCCGAAGTACAATCTATACGAGTAGAAGACGGTCGGTAACCGGTACAGATGCACCTCGGAAAGTTGGAGATAACAGGAACTGGCTCCATTTAGCAGTGAAAAGACACGCCTGTGTTTTCAGGGCATTGAATTTAACCAGATTGTCATCATCCCATTGGGAAACGAGATTTAAGGTCAAATTCATTCGCTTCACCATGGCCTCTCTAAAAATATCTGTTACCTCTCTGGTGGTTCTTGCACTGGACATGTATCTTTTAGCGACTGTGCTCTGCGTCCCCGATTGCCTGCTGCTGACTTTTTTCACGACTAGACTGCTAAGGTCCTAGGTAATAAGCATCTCAATTTAAAAAAACATTTATGACCCGAGTATCAGCGAGATTTCACCTTAATTATTAACTTAATATCCCATAAAACGCAGCACCTTTTATAGTAGGTACTCAGCAATAAGTGAGGAAAACCTAGATGGGAGTTCAACTGAATAATAATTTTAATTTTCACACGTCGTAGTTCAGTGAATACGATTTTCGCATAATCCCAGCTCAGTGAAGCTCTCGTTCTAGCAAATATTTTTCTACAATATTTAAAAAATACATTGGTAGGTACTGTAGATCTGGTAACTAGCCTATTTGGTGCTTACACGCAACATTCACGAGTCAATTAAAAGTTATGAAAAGAAATACGATTCAAAATCTACACTAACATTATAAAGAGGGAAGATTTGATTGTTTGTTTGTATTGAATAGGCTCCGAAACTGCTGGACCAATTTGAAACATTGTTTTACCATTAGAAGCCGACATTATCCCTGATGAACATAGGCTACTTTTTGCTGCGGGAAAATGCTTCATTCCTAAGGGAAAACGGGTAATAGGACAATATCCTTCCGCACTTATCTTTTTCACATAACTTCTAAACGGCTGAACCGAATGGGTTGAAATTTTTTATGAGTATTTCGATGTTTTCCTCTATTATTTTAAAATACAATTGGACCCGGTAGGTGGCGATGCTGTCGGTATGTCAACTTTTAAACGGCTTGACCGATTGGGTTGAAATGTTGTTTTCATCCCGGTTCGGAGAGCTCGCAAGAGCTCTCACAGTACCTATGCGATGAATCACACCACAAAATATTAATAAGTATTTTTTTAATAAATATTTTCAAAGGTAGCCTCTTCTAAGCTAAACAAATAATAGGTAGGTATCTACTGGACTGCTGAAAGGCAAACAGTCCAAGTTAAACATAGAGCCAGAAAAAATATCCACATTCCACAGTGGCAAAAGTAATTACCTACAGTGAGCGTAACTAGCTCGCTTTACGGACCAACGGAATG
Source organism: Eremobia ochroleuca (assembly GCA_949629135.1). NCBI lineage: Eukaryota > Metazoa > Arthropoda > Insecta > Lepidoptera > Noctuidae > Eremobia > Eremobia ochroleuca. The sequence continues at coordinate 16,449,020 of OX451389.1, forward strand.
TAATTGCAAATCAACAGCCAATCATAGCTTACTGGATTACAAATCAGCCAATACTATTACGCGTAATGAAATTCTGTGCTGCTGCACTCGTAGTTGGAACCTTTTTAGTTTTTCGCCCAATGGATAATTTACATGTTTATTTTTCTGTATTGCTAATTGGTAAGTTAAATGTAAAAAAAGGTTAAATATTTAAACTCAACTACGACCAAAACGCCAACTAAAAAGGTATACACAAGACATCGATATCGAAATTTTTCGGTTTTTTGTACAGCCGTCGTCACCTGTCATTACTCATCATCTGCAAAGCCTTTTTCCCAACTAAGTTGAGGTTGGCTTCCAGTCTCACCGGATGCAGCTAAATACCAGTATTTTACATGAAGGGACTGCCTATCCGCCCTCCAAAACCTAGTTACTGGGTAATGTGATACTCCTTGGTGAGATTGGTAGTCAGACTTTCAGGCTTCTGACTACCCGTAATGACTGTCAAAGTTCTACGAATTGACAGCTGCCACCAACGGCTTTTCGAGGCACGGAGGGGTCTTGATATGTAAAGATCCCCATCCACATCCATCCACAGACCAACCGCGGCATGCGTAGCTTAACCTGATCGATCGAGCCATGCAGATATTATCACTTAGCCACAAGCCCCTCACATGTTACATGTCATTACTAAAGCATGTAATTAAGGCATAAATCGTACACATTACCCCTTCCTAACCCTTTCCTATGACTCTTACTTTTGGCGTTTGAAATTTTGTCGTTAAAAAGTGCTTTTTATGTGCCTACGAGTATTTGAAATAAATTATTTGACTTTGAATTTGCTTCGTCGTAGTTAGGTAAAACTATATTATTCACCTTCTAATTTTTCGGGGTCTTCAAGAAGAAATCTTGTAAATTATTATAATAACTTAAACTAAGCCAGCTCTTACTCATAACTCAGTATCTTACTAATTATACAGGATTAATAATGTGTACGTCCGAATCCACAACAGAATGGCAAAATAAAATAAGTCACTTACACTCAATTAATCGTCCAAACCCCTCTATAATATCAGACGCTCCAAAAATACAAAACCGAATGCGGGCTACTCATATCAAAGGAATAACTCAAATTCACAGACTGTAAAATACTCTCGATTCTCACAGATACTAGCAGATCAAATCGTTACAAATTGTAGGTAACAATTACTGTTACCTACAATTTGTAACAATTTGATCAGGTGTAGCAGGTGCTTTACCTACCCGAATTTATAAAATTACGGGTAGGTAAAGCTCCTGCTACACATGCGTCAATGTTAACGTCTGTGCCAAACTACACATGCGTTAATGTTAATGTTAACGCCCGTACCAAACTACACCTGCGTTAATGTTAATGTTTACGTCTGTATCAAACTGCACCTGCGTTAATGTTAATATTAACGTCCGTACCAAACTACACCTGCGTTAATGTTAATGTTAACGTCTGTATCAAACTGCACCTGCGTTAATGTTAATGTTAACGTCTGTATCAAACTGCACCTGCGTTAATGTTAATATTAACGTCCGTACCAAACTACTTCTGCGTTAATGTTAATGTTAACGTCTGTATCAAACTGCACCTGCGCTAATGTTAATATTAACGTCCGTACCAAACTACGCCTGCGTTAATGTTAATGTTAACGTCTGTATCAAACTGCACCTGCGTTAATGTTAATATTAACGTCAGTACCAAACTACATATACGTTAATGTTAATGTTAACGTCTGTATCAAACTGCACCTGCGTTATTGTTAATGTTAACGTCGGTACCAAACTACACCTGCGTTAATGTTAACGTCTGTATCAAACTGCACCTGCGTTAATGTTAATATTAACATCCGTACCAAACTACACCTGCGTTAATGTTAATGTTAACGTCTGTATCAAACTGCACCTGCGTTAATGTTAATGTTAAGGTCCGTGCCAAACTACACCTGCGTTAATGTTTATGTTAATGTCTGTGCCAAACTACATCTGCGTTAAGGTTAATGTTAACGTCTGTGCCAAACTACACCTGCGACAGTGTTAATGTTAACGTCTGTGCGAAACTACACCTGCGTTAAGGTTAATGTTAACGTTTGTGCCAAACTACACCTACGTTAATGTTTATGTTAACGTCTGTGCCAGACTACACCTGCGTTGATGTTAATGATAACGTCTGTGCCAAACTACACCTGCGTTAGTGTTAATGTTAACGTCTGTGCCAAACATTGCCTTAACTTTGGCTTTAAAATTAGCCCGCTAAACGATTGGCTACATTAAAAAGGTTCAACGCCAAAAGCTATAGCTAAAAAATTGAGATACAATTGGAAATAGATACTGCTGCGGTACTTTGTGGGTCTTCCGCAGTGCAAGCGGAGCGTGGAATGAGACAGCCCAAATGTAGCCAACGCGGTTTGTTGCGCTATTCAACTTGCTAATAGAACCCTTTGATGTGACGAAAAAACCACCACCCGAGGTATTGCTTAAGATCTAACAACATTAACAATAACACATCTCAATGAACGTATTACGTAAATATTGGTTACATCTGAGTAATGTGTTATTTAGCGCGTTAATTTGCGTGTAATGACGTTAGTTTGGCAGAAGCATTATAGAAATGCCGGTTAGATAAAGCTACGGTTTAACTGCAACCAGCTGTGTCGCGGGAGCTGTAAACGTTGGGCGTATGTTTCAAGTTTTACTCCAAAGACAATTTGTTTTAACTGACATTGTATTTAAAGGATTGAGAGATAATCAATGGTTGGCTAATTCGTTTTGGAGAGAGGGTTTCTATTTTAACTTTTTAAATGGATTCTTTTATTGACATAGATATGGATTTAGGAATCATCGATTTAAGGATTATGTTGATATATGGACGGTAGCGTCCTATCAAATAACAACATGAAATGATCACCGAATTTGATTGATAAAAATTGTGATTATTTACCGATTTTGACAAACTTTTGGTCTGATCACCCGTAGGTATTCACCCGTTCCTTTCTTTTTCAAGGTGACTCTACAAAATATAACACCTGAGAAAAAATATTCCAGTTTCTTTATTATAGCTGAATTAAAAATCTTATTCAATATTCGTGCTATTCTGAGTATTGAAGAAAATATATTCTGCAGACGCCTGTGACGCGCTACGATTAAACCATTTTTAAGGAAACGAGTTACAGCCACCAATAGGAATCAGTACCTTATATTAATTTTATTTAAACTTTGCATAAAAATATGAGTTCATTTCGATTAAATTCATATACCATGTTTCGACATGTTCAGCCGGTCTATTCTGTAAAATAAAATGCCGTAAAAACTTTGAAGAATTGCACTCGAAGTGAGCTGTCATTACATCTAGTGCTAAGGATTGAGACTATCACAGCTCATCGACTCTGTAAATATATCAACGTAAAAACATAAGTGAAGTGAGCCATCAATAGTGTCAATAAATAGTGTCATCAGGTGGACTGACATCTCACTTCACCAAAATTATCATTGTGAGTTTTTTACAGAATAGATCAGCTGTTATCAAAATTCATATTTATGCCTGTAACCTCGGTATAGCCACACCTTAGGTGTTATAAGGTCAGGAAAGGGCTATGTCATGACCAAGGGCAGAAGCTTATTTCGTTTAACTAGTTACAAGTTACAACATACCTACATACTTCTACGTCAGTAGAACAGTTAATCGTGGTGAGAATATTAAAGTTATATCCGCCAAAACGGCCCAGACATGCAAAAAAAAAGAAAAAAGAAAATGTGAAAATTATGACTAATAACAAACGTATCTAGTCAGCCTTTGTGATATTGTAAAATATTTGTATTTAGCTATAGTTAATGTTTATTCGTGTTATTGATGGAAAATTAGCTAGGAGTATTTACATAGAAATATAGGCAATATTGTATGTGGAAGCTGCATCTGCCAACAAACTGCTTTACAGTTTAGCAGAAGTAACATTTTTTGTAATGCTTAGAAGGTCACCATGAATAAACTCTTTTGTTTTTTAGTAATAATAATTATTAATAAAACATTTATGAAAGTCTCATGTTGAGCTGCTATATTATAATACCTAAGTATTTTTTGATGGCGAGTATTTATTTTGGTTTTGATCAATAGAAGACTAATTGACACTCTAGCTAGAGAGATCATCATTTTCTCGCCCTTATCCCAATTTATTTGGGGTCGGCGCAACATGGCATTTTCTTTCATACTTCTCTAAAATAGTCGTCATCTCGGTAGCCATATCATCTTTCACATAGTCGAGCCATCCTTTCTCTGATCTTCCTCTATTCTTCAACGTCTACGTCTCTATTAGTCTACATTCCAAAGAGATCTTACCCATGATATTTTATCATTTAATTTCCTCAAATATCAGCAATCTTCAAACACTAGCGACCTCGCATTTGATAGCCGTTTTATCGTAGCCAAGGACGCTTTTTACTAGCCACTTCGTAGCTTCTTGAAGCGATGCAGCTAAATGCTCTGCCATAATTGGCCACCGGAATAGCCCAGAAAATGTCAGGCTATAAAAGAAGACATTTCCAGTCATTTTTATTGTCACACAAACATTTTTAGGTGTTAAAGAATGACCTAATTTATGGAGACGAAATATAAAAGCAATAATGAACGATTTGAAACCAACGCTTAACATCGTAGGGGCACTTAAATTTCTATGTTTATATCTGTCATATTTATGGTGTACATAATAAAGAGTATTCTATTCTCTTATAAAGAAACAAAGACCAACTATAAAAACTTAGGTTATTTTCCATTGATTGGTCTTACATATTCTTCATTCATCAGTAGCATCCACCGTAAAATTGTTTTTATTTTCACTTCACAGGAAAAATACTTACACAAACTGAAAATACCTACTACAATGTGGTCAAATTCAACGCTCAAAAATACAAGCTGATCTTTGCACTGCCAAAAGGAGCTCGTTTCAATTAAGTATCTCCTTCTTTCCGAGGTACATCTGTACCAGTAAAAGGCTGCCTGAAACTTTTGGGTATAGAGTTGACGTCAACTTCGGCTCACCCATAGAGTCAAAAACACAGACTGCAGCCAGAAATCAGCGTATCCTAAATAAGGTGAGACGGTAAAAAAAAAAAACAATCGTTATCTGGTACGCATTGATTTTTAGTTACAGACATAGCGCTGTATTCCGAAAAATAACTACAGCAGCACATTTACATAAAATGGGTGTAAAACTACAAATGCTGATAAAAATCACTCGTGAAAAACAAAGTTGCGACAACATTACAGTTTTAATTAAATTCTGAATATTCAGTATTCTAGAAGTTTAGCAAAAATACTGAAGAAGTGACTATATAACATACTTGTTTCTATGAAGCGTGTACCTACCCACCTTTTTCTTTTTAATGCTGACAATGCTTTACTTAAGATACTGAAAGCTTATTCAGTTTCACCTTAATTTAAACCTCAACTGCCCTTCAAAAACACATTTCATCATAATTTTAATAAAGTGTGTACTTAATAATTTTCATCATTAGTATTAAAAGTTATCTTTTTATAATAGCTTAGCATTTTCGTTAACGTATCCAGATTTTAATTATTTTGCCATAAAACGGTACAAAATGGGCTTTTTCACAATCACTTAGCGAACGACATTGCCCCGAGCGATAATACAGCAAATACTGGGTTATTTGGCTCTCGGAATTACTGGTCAGAAAATATCGGGCACATAATAAAAGACAAGACATTTTCTACTCAACTGAACTATCATTGGATGTGTTGTATTCGTGTCTTATATTTCTATTACAAAGAAAGTGATAGAAAAGTTACTATCTAGAACGTTCTAGATAAATCTTGAAGTTTCCACTATTATGGAATTCACAATTTGGTCAGTCAGCTTGGACTGTCGCAGTCCACTGCTGAACGTGGGCCTCTCCCAGCCTGTGCCACAACTTCATACCATCTGCCTTCCGCGTCCAATCTTCTGAAGATCGTCAGTCCATCTAGCTAGGGGGCGTCCCACGCTACGCTTGCCAAAACGCGGTCTCCACTCCAGGGCTTCCTCCTTTTATTTTACTTAGTAAGTAATAAAGACGACTCTCCAGTAATACGAAAACTTGTCCACTTCAGTCCGCTAAAGAAAGAAATTATACAAAATCAAGGCGTGGGAATATAAGTGATGGCGCCCTGAAGTACGGATAGAATTTTGTAAGGCAATAGCGATAAAAACCATATCTCTAATTCAGAATAAGGCCTTAATATATAATCAGATTGTTATTCATACGATGTCATACGTTCAAGTTTCCTAGAACCAAACAGTAACCATGTTCAAAAAATTCAAGTCATTTTACAACAGAGACCATTTAGATTTATCTATAGGCAATGTCGATCCTTTTGAGTTGCATCAGACATTCTACAAAGTGTTAGTCGCTTTTAAAGTTGCAGATCTCGAAAACGAGGATCCACCATCGTAAGTTTAGAGTAAAACATTTCTTTTTTTGGGGACCATCTTTATCTGGTGTCAACATGGTATTCACCCCCTTTTTGCCGAAAAATCCATGTTTTATTTCTTAGGTTCTCATCTACTCTAAAGATACACGTTTTTAATACGGAAAGCACGCATCCCTCATTTCTGATCTAATAATTTGCAGACATCATATTATAATATACGTAGATGCTAATTGCTATTGCTAAAAGACATAGTAGCTTTGATGCTGATCTGTAAATGACTGATCAAATGACAATATTATGATAATTTCCAGGTACTTCAATCAAAATGCTATCCTCTTCATTATTGGGCTCATAGCTACTTTACTCACATTAACATCTTTCTGTCACGGTCTGGAGGTCTTGGACATACCACATATGACGGAGGCTGGAACTTATACATTAGTACTAAGCTATAAGTTGCTAATACTCTCGTGTACAAGAAGAAATATACCGCAGTTTCACAACTTGTTGCAAGCATTGAAAGATGATTTTCATTACATTTGTACGGTAGGAGAAAAATACCGGTTAGTATTTAGATGTTCTTTATTTTCGCTTTGTTTTCGTGATATCTGTTCAGATATGCTTTACAGTTAGCGCATTGATATTTAGATATAATATATATATACATATATATTTCTTGTTTTGAATGTTGCAATTGTTTGTAGGTAATTAATCTATTTTTTTGTGTTTGTTATTATAGAGCACGGTATTTTGAGGAACAACTGAAAACATGGAAGATCTGTATATTATCGTGCATATTCAATGCTGGTATTCCAATTGGGATGAACATATTCGCTTATATTTCGCTCTTTTACTTTCTGGCTACTAATGATGCCGATTCAGGAAAGAGCAGACCTCTATTGTTTCCATTTTGGATGCCTAACGTTGATTTTAGCAGATCACCAGTCTATGAGATAGCTTTCATATATGCTAATATTACTGCCCTGCTGTACGCCTATAATTATACCTGTGAGTTGTGTTCTTTTAATAATAGGTTCATTTAGAAGATTGTTTCTGTAAATGTAAATGATTCTGTAAATGTTTCATTTTCCTATTTGTAAAATATTATATTACTGTTGTATTTCAGTTATGTTTCAAACACAAATAGTATGGATAAGGCAGATAACCTCGAAAGTCGATATTATAACATGGAGTCTCCAAGATCTTCTGGTGGACGTACATCCAACCACCAATAAAAAGGAAAATGAATATTTCTCTTATTTGATTATGACTCGACTGAGAGATATCGTGATTCACCATCAATCTATGTTCAGGTACAAAGGCAGTGACTGCCTAACTCAAAACAAAATTTATTGCATCTGTATTATATTTGTTTATATTTTCGTTATTTATTTTAGCCTAATGAAAGATCATGCGATTGTCTACAAGAAATTATTATTGTTCGAACAAACTATCTGTGGACCTGTGGTGTGTTTGACTGCTTATTGTATTGCAGAGGTACTAAATACTCTACCGTGAATTAATCATCGTTATATTTAATAAGCATAAAAAAAATTATAAGTATATACGATACTTTATAAAAATGTATACTAAATATATAACTTATAAGAAAATGTTTTTTCTTTAGAAATTGGACCAAGGCGAGTTTCAAGCTATACTTCTACTACTTTGTGTTGCTACAATTATACTGCATTTTGTACCAAGTTTTTTGTGCACCTATCTTACCATTAAGGTACGTATCAGAAATTAATCTTGATTTACTCAAAGGTAAAAAATGAGAAACAATCATAAAAAGAGAAACACAAAAAGCTGTTTTAAATATCCCGTGTGTTGGGGTATGATGCCCAATAGTAAAGATTATGTACTTGTTATGCAGACTTGTAAGGTCTTTTGTGTTACGTAAAAGAGTAGACGAGTGATTCCCTTGATAGATTTGTTGCTACTAAATTATAATGATACGATTACATGCTAAGTTGAGGAAATGCAAACAATATCGATGTGCATAAAATGAGTATGACGTACAAACTACACAAAGGTACAGCGAAGCTCGTACACCGTGATTAACAACTACCTGCAGTTTACATTTTCAGGTAAAATCTATTGGTGATGCGTGTTGGAGCACTCCTTTCTGGAATGCAGGCCCTGTGATACGTCCTTACATGGTCCTTATAATGCAACGCTCGTTACGACCTTTGCCACTTCAGGTTCCTGGTTTTAAAGATATTTCTCTAGAGACATTCTCCCACGTAAGTTAAAGTTAACAAACATATCTCCAAAATACCAATAGGTATTTAAATGAAATATATATATTTTTTTTTTTTTTCAGAAAATGACGTCAGCTTATTCGCTCTTCAATATGCTGCGGCAATCAAATCTCTGAAAAGCTGTAAAGAATATTTACACATGTTAAACTATAATTCCACACCTAGCATTGTGCACTGTTTAAGTATAATTATTAGGAAGCACAAAGCAACAAAATAAATATATATGTATTTCACAATAATAAATGACTCCTAATCGGTATTTCTCTTATTATTCAACTTGTTTAGATTACTGAATGAACCATTTTGTGCGAGAAAACTCGTAACTCTTGAATATGGTTTCACGAAAAAGTGCCCAGTATATCATTAACGAAGACTAAAAAGAGGAATGGACCCAATATCGAGCCTTGAGGAACGCCCATGGCCATTTCAGACACATATGATTTTATGCCGTTTACTTGGACTTTAGCCTTTCTATCTTTCAGGTATGATCTTAGTATGTAGATCAAGAGCCACATTTTTAATACCATAGTGTTCTAATTTCAGCAGAAGTGTCTCATGGTTTACGCAATCGAACGCCTCGGATAGGTCGCAAAAGATTCCAATCCCAGATGGGAAGAATCCCAGGCGTTAAAAATGTTCTTTATTCGGGTGACACCAGCGTCAGTGGTACAACACCCTTTAGTGAAACCGTAAGTACTGTTGTTAATGAAAGATGGAGTTTTCATCACCTTACTGAGAATTGGCAAAATTGACACAGGCCTATAATTGTTGGGTTCTTTACTATCACCGTATTTGAAAAAAAAGAACTACTTTACTGTGTTTCATGAGATCCAGAAAGACTCCTTGTTCTACACTGGTGTTAAATATAAACGTTAAATAGGGGGCAATGGTTTCGATGATAGATTTACAGACATTCCTCAGCAATTTTCTTCCTGTGTCTGATTTAATATTTTAGGATCCTTAAAAGCGTTTATAACAGCTTGCGTATTTGTATGTTAAAACATAACTCCAAAGGAATAAAGAATGTAAAGCCATGCTCTTTACATTTTTTCCAAGTAAAGCAGCAGAAAGCGTGGGTGAGGAATTTAAAGCTGCAGTAGCTTAAAGGGGAATGTTATCATAAAAGTTTACAATTTCTTGAGCTATTTCTACAGCTAAGTTGATGGGGCCATGAGACCAAAAAAACACACCGATGTTACCTTTTTTTTTCATTGGGGAATTCTTCATGGATACCATAAAGAATTCCCCGGGAGATACTTACTCGTACATTTGCGCGCACCCTCGACTAGTAGGAATCAGCCTGCCATGGGTTAGTCACCAAGTACGGCCGATCCTACGACCGCACGTCCACCCACAGAACAAACAATCGCGGGCCTAACCGTCCGAGCGACGACTCAGCCCCAAGTGCGCCACCTGCAGTTCTCTCTTTATGGTTGCCGGAGTTCGTTCAGCACCCTCCGTCGCCTGGTTGCTCTTCTGGTACGTGTAGAGTGAAAAGTATGCTCAAACGCCACCTACGTTGCATGCATCACCTACTTGCAAAAAGAGACGACGGCTTCCTACGCATTCTCACTTCCGATAATGGACTGAACCACCACGGTCGGAAGCGAGAGATCACCCACACGACACCACACTGGTGATCATAATCATAATTATTAAACTTGTCAGTTGCTTTATGTCATAAAAAATAAGCAAGCGATAAGGCCGCCCATTGTATATTTTGTAGTGTTAGATGTATTTTTTTATGTTGTTATTTTTGAGGTGTACAATAAAGTATTTATAAATAAATAAATGCAGCTCTATCGGCCATCTGTTCTGCGAGCAATGTGTCCTGTCCACTGCCACTTAAGTTTGGCAATGCGTCGGGCCATGTCGGTTACCTTGGTTCTCCTATGGATCTCTTAATTTCTGATTTGAAGCGAAGGTTCTGGAGTGGTAACCGTGTACTCCCACAAAGTGGACCGATGACCTGGTGAAGGCTGCAGGAATCCGCTGGATGTGAAAAGCACAGAACCAGTCGAAATGGCAGTGCTTGGAGTAGGCCTATATCCTACAGGGCAGTGGACGTTTTTTGCTGTAATGATGATGGTGATATGGTACAGATAAATAAATGATTATATGATTGTTATGTATCGTTATTATCCTACTTGTTTCCTATTACAACCACCAGTCTACACCATTTTGTTCGAGTGAAAAAGCAACCCTTGAAAATGGTGTCATGTAATAGTGGCGCCCAGCGTGGAACCGAACAAACACATTGGGGTTACCTGTGTATCATAATTATTCAGCTTACCAGTTGCTTCATGCTATTTACAAAACAGCATCCGTCTTCACGAAACCGATAAAAATAAGTTTTCTTCATAAGGTACAAGAAAATAAATTATTACGAATCCTAGAGCCCCAGTGCAAAACTTTACATGTGTACAAAAAAAAGGTAAATTGTAGAAAAAAATAACGTAACACAGAAAATACAATTATGTAAGAGTAAAAATAATATACAAATCAATCGTATTTTTAAAAGCGTAACACAAAGCATCGGCTGTCATGGCATTGTCACAATGCCTTACATAATTTTAGATTTGTAAAAATACAAGTCTACAAGTCGTACAATTTATGTAAACTTACAAGTTTGTATAGGTACAGTCACAAGCATAAAATATATTACTATGGACAGCAAACTTATACTTAACTTATGCTAGATGCCAAATAAATCTTTTTTGTATTCGCTGCTGACATTTGTTCCTTATGATTGATCCTATCGATTGGTGCTATAAAAGTACAGGATGCTATTCTTTCGGATTTTAGTCGGTTCGATTCCCGAGTGTGGCAAGCGTGTTTTCAAAAATCTTTAAATGCAGTTTTGTTTCTTTTTAAAAATAAAGGAATATTTCCTATGAGTAAAAGGACATTGTCCAGAATCTCCCTGTGCAACACAAGTATCGGACATACACGATAATTATGAGTTGTCTATTTTATTATATTAGTTGTAAATACTTATGTAACATGGACTAGCTGCATGCCAAAATGAACATTATAAAGTATTTTACGCGACTAATAACATTAATCGCCGCTATCTTTGCCAAACGTCATGTCGTGCCGAAAAAGATTAGGCTTTAGAAAAAAGTTGCATAGATACCTAATTATCTAGGTAGGTACTAAAAATAGCTAAATGTATTATGATATCGTTTTTTAGTTTCTTAAAAATCACTCGGAGCCATGAAAAACTATACCGTATTTACGCAAGCACTACCTCTGTATAATACTGTATCAATAATGCTCATAAAGCAACCGAAATATTTATTTTTAGCGGAGTGACTTACAACACGTCTTACTGCTAGCGCGCAACGTGATTTGTCTTGCATTATAAATATCTAACTACTCAGTAAAATTCAGAAGAACGTGATACCTCGTTCTACTTTGGCAGCATAAAAACCTGACAGTTTAATGTTTCGAGTTTTTCTATATCGGAATCAATGCCACATATTGCAAAAAAAAATGTGATATCCCAGAGGCAGCATAAATAATTATTTGAAAGTAGAAATGTCAATAATAAGCTATTTTTTTTTAATTTTTTTTTTTTTTTTTTTTTTTTTCAATTACTTATCTTAAACTAGGTGAGTATTCATTTCATATTAGTATTCTAAGAGGTGACACATATTTTTGAAGGCGATGCAATATCGTCGCTTGTTTCATCAAATAGTTTTGGTATTTCTTTGTTGTCACATTTTTGTGCTGCTACGTTTAGGTGGACAGGAATCGATCATTTTGTACGAGCGAAAAAGCAACCCTTGAAAATGGTGTCATATACCTGTTAACACAGCCTGTTAATCATTGATTGATTGGTTGTGATTGATTGTTATCATTTTAATTTAGCTTGTCAGTTTCGTCGTGGTATTTTGAAATTAAGTTTCACCAAGAAACCGATAAAACATACATACTATTCAAGGTAAGGTATGATATGGAAGATTATGAGTATTGATTCCGATGCCTACGACCACTTTATAAAACAAAATATTTCAAAAGAAAAAACCGATTGCAAATAAGAATTTTAACACCCTCTTCCAAAATATTGGACTTAATAGTAATTTGCCCCTGACACATCGCAAATATATTATGCGAGTTCTTGTTAAACGCTTGAGCTTTTATGACTCCCTTGGGATCTAAGATTTAGAGAACTTTAGTTAGAGCAAGCTTTGCTGTTGGGAAGATACATAAATTGCTAATCTGATTCATTAATTAATATACTGGATGTGGTTTTTTTCTCTCTCTCTCTCTCTCTCCGTAGATGTTAAAGGAGAATAAGAAATACTTTTATTTGGTAGGTACTAATAACAATGGTAACTGTTCTCCAAATACGGATATACGGGGATAATTTCACTGGACTTGTTTTTTAAAATCCCGTGCATGATATGAAACACAGTGAAGAGCATTCATTATATTAACTGTTAATGAAAAACAGGACTCACATGTTGTAAACAACTTTTATATTTTCTGCATTTTAAATAATGCGATAAACATGGACCGCTGAAATGATTACCTACACAGGAATGTTTTGGAAACAGTGTTTTTTTGTGTTTACATTTCATTGCAATAATATTAGTCACGTCCTCAATTCCATCACTGAATGTTGCTGGAAAATAGATTGATCTTAATAGTATCTAACGCCTTCCTCAAGTACAAGAATTGATTTAATTTAACACACGACTCTATGACGTGATGTTCGGTTTAAAAATGGCGAAGACGGAGCCACGGTCAGTACTTACCTAACAGTTTTGCCAAATAATAGCACAAAATAGGTTTTATTCATGACCACATAACCAATGGCATTGCCTAAGGTGCAATACAGCAAATATACGGGGTTGTTTTTGCCAAAAAATTACTGACCAGAAATATATTTGATAGGTAGGTAGATACATAATAAGAGGGAAGACAATTAAATCTACGGAACCATACTTGCGAAGCATTGGATACGTGTCATGTTATGGGGGATTCTATGTTAGTTAGAGATTGAAATATTTGATATCTAAAAAAAAAAAACTAGTATCCGAATGCAACCATCCCGTGTAAAATTCCGGTACTCTACCGATTTAGATTATTATAAATTATTTAATGCAAAATCAGTCACGTAGGGCTATTGTGAATAGGTAAGAAAGAAAGTGACTCATTATTGTTTTATTTACCATAATAATAATAATAATATAATAATATTCCACAACTTTCACACAACGCCATCTAGTCACAAACTAAGCAGAGCTTGTGCTATGAGTACTAGACAACTGATAAAAATACATTATATATTTCTAAATACATACATATTATAGATAAATTACACCCAGACAAAGAACAAATCATCGTGGGTTACATAGGTTCCATTATAAAATGTAAACAATATAGCATTTACTGTTTTTTTCTCTTTTCATTACTGTGATATTTTTCTCATATTTATTACTGTTATGTTTCAGTTATGATTCAAACACAGGTTGTATGGATCAGGGAAATAACCTCTAAAGTCGATATTATAACATGGAATCTCCAAGATCTTCTGGTGGACGTACATCCAACCACCAATAAAAAGGAAAGTGAATATTTTTCTAATTTGATTGAGACTCGAATGAGAGAAATCGTGATTCACCATCAATCTATGTACAGGTAGGGGAGACCGAGGAGGGTTGTAACAATTTTCGATATATACAGCGTGTAACGGAAGGGGGTGAATGTGCTCATGAAACTCAACAACTTTCCCCAAAGAACATATGTCGAAATATGAAAAAAAAATTTGGCCCTCCCTTACAAAACTGACTACCAGCTGATTGATTTACTATGGGAGGGCCAAATTTTTTTTTCATATTTCGACCTATGTTTTTTGGGGAAAGTTGTTGAGTTTCATGAGCACATTCACCTCCTTCAGGGTTGATACCCCCCTTCCGTTACACGCTGTATAGCTAGTTATATTCTCTATAGGATTTTCATTAAAAAACTGTATAACTAGTTATCTAGATCATCCGGTTGATTCTGTAAAAATCTCACCGTGAAATCATAAGTGAAGTGAGCTTGAAGTGAGCAGTGTCAATAGTGTTAATCCCTAATGACAGCTCATTCCACGCTCACTTCACTCAAGGTTTCACGGTGAGATGGTTACAGAATCGCACGGCAGATACAAAAACGACATAAAAAGGAAAGTCATTATGTCACAACTCTCCTAGTACCGAGGTGGGTTGTGCCAGAGGTGATTTCTCAGATGTAAAGAAAATAAATTTAATTTAAATGGACGGAATTTAAATGTAAATAAGCTGCATTAATCAAAAATCAACATTAATAAACTTTAAATAATAATAAAAATCTACAAAAATCACATTATTTCAATACTTACCCATTGAAAGATTCTTTACTCGTATAAGTATCTATAGTCTTCGAACTTATCGCTCGCCCATTTTTCTTCAAACTGACTAAACCGATCGCGAGGGCGTCTTTATATACCCCCACATCACAAGTAGGTACTTAGAATGTTCTACAACATTCTAAAATATTATCGAAAACATTAACTTGAAAAAGTAAATGTATAGAGTTTTGTAGTGTCTCATTAATTTATTGCACATAATATTGCGAACCTCAAATAACCCCTATTTTGGGGTTCTAAAATACTAAATAGCCAAATAACTGCAAACAACTCAAGCGCGGGTGGTCACATATCTAACCCAACCTAACTCATTTATTTATAGCGACCAATTCGGTTCGCGCGTGGTTGGTCGCAGATCTTCTAACCTAACCTAATCCATTTGTTCGGGGTGCCCAAACAAAGCTATTGCAACCAAGTTTAGGAAAAGAGCGGAAAGTTAAATAAAAGTCTCATTTATTAAAAAAACGTATGTATCATTAAAAGCCCAAATTTTCATACGGAGATTCAGTTAAATATTTCCCTTTCGAAATTACGTTTAACCAAGAAGCTGATTAAACACATAGATTTTATACAACGTGTAACGTTAAATGCGCAACTGATTTTTAATTCAATTGACCTATTTCAGAGAGAAAATAAGTCATTAAAAAAATTGTAAAGGTTTTATGTGCTGTTTTAGTTTTACTGGCCATTCTGATCGTTTCTTGCGTCTGCGACGACGCTTTATCGAAGAAGGAGTCGTCACCGGGCCGCTGCGCCACGCTGACATTGGGTTCCTTGACCTATTAATAAATAGACACGGCAACGTTTTTAATGAAGATTT
Organism: Eremobia ochroleuca; assembly: GCA_949629135.1. Classification (NCBI taxonomy): domain Eukaryota; kingdom Metazoa; phylum Arthropoda; class Insecta; order Lepidoptera; family Noctuidae; genus Eremobia; species Eremobia ochroleuca. The sequence continues at coordinate 16,464,928 of OX451389.1, forward strand.
TTTGAAAAATGTGACCTATATTAAAAAGTGGTTCAATTAATTCTGCTTGTTATTCTGATCAAACTATTTTCAGGTTTTGCGCATTTAACGTTACACAGGTAAGTTGGTATGATATGGAAGATTAAGACTTTATGGACTGTGTGAAAGATGATATTGCTAGAAAAGGATGACTACTGAGATGATGACTAATATAGAAAAGTATGGAAGAAAAATACATGTACCGCCGACCTCAAGTAAATTGGAAAAATGCCAGGAGAATGATGATGATTATGACTTTATAAAACAAAATTTTAAATTTACAAAAAAAATACCGTTTACAAATATGAATTGTAAGAACCACTTCCTATTTCACATCCAAAATATTAGATTTAATACTAATTTTCCGCCTTGCAAATTTATGTTATGCGCGTTCTTGTTAAGTTCTTGAGCTTTTATAACTCCTTTGGGTCTTAATATTTGTAGAACTGCAGCTAGAGCAAGCTTTGCTGTTGGAAACATACGTAAACTACTAATCTAATTCGTTAATAATTAATATACTGAATGTGGTTCTTCTTTCTCTCTCCGTGGACGTAAAAGTAATAGTAATTTATTTCAAAAATAGAACCCAGTATCAGTACACGATACATCAATGAGGTTTCGACCCCTGAACTAGAACATCCTGTATGACAGTGGAAGAAGTTTCTGCAGTTACCTGAATCAGCATGGGAAGGCTTAGACTAAATACAATTAAGTGATTTTAAAAATAATGAAAAGAAAATTGATAAAAAGACAAAAATTAATGAACAAAAAAAGAGTAAAAGAAAAATTAAATTAGTAATTCTAAAATATTTTCTATCGAACAAAAGACGAATAAGAGAATTTCCAGTGATAGATTTATTATTAACAATAATGTAAACTGTTCTCCCAATATCCTGTAATTGGCTTTCAGACTAATGTACTGTCCTTGATCTGTTTGTTTTAGCTGTAAGTCTCCCACGTTATTTAAATAAATAAATAAATAAATATGGCAAAACTATTGAGATGCTTATAATCGTAGCTATAGACAGGATCCTGTGGATCTGGTAACAAGATGTTCACTGGACTTGTTTATGAATAATCCTTTGCATAATATGAAACACAGTGAAGAGGTCCACTTCTATTACTTACTCACTTTTAGGAAAAAAAATCGATAGGTACGCAAAGTTAAAAACAATAATTAAATCAACATGAAAATGAAAGTATTCAAATGTAATCAAACATTATGAAACGTGACCATTTTCTTTTTTCTATCCATGACTTCGAAAAGGCCAGTACGTAATAAAGTTTGCGCAATATAATACTGTTTTCAAGATTTTTTTAACTTCATGAAACTAACTTGTGTGGTTTAGTGTTTAGGAGATATATAGATTTCTTTAGGCACTTTGCAAGTGGTTTTTTTTATATTGCTCGTCAGTGTACAGACGCCAGCACATCAAGCTACCCGAAACTGTCAAATTTTCCCAATCAACTTTGAACCTAATACTTTAACGATAAAGTTGAAAATCTATTAAAGAAATTTGTCAGATTGTAGTAGCTTGATGTGCTGGCGTCTGTACATTAATGTAACGCCTTCCTCAAGTCAAGGAGTTGACTTAATTGACACACGTACACGATGACGTGATGTTGGATTCAAAAATGACGAGAACGAAGCTACGGTCAGTAACAATTTTTTGCCAAATAATAACACAAAATAGGTTTTATTCATAACCACTTAACCAATGGCAATGCCTCAGGCGCAATACATCAAGGTTATTTGGGTATAAAAATTACTGGCCAGAAACATATTAAATAGGTAGGTACATAAATAACAAGGGGGAAGACCATTAATTCTACGAAACCATACTTGGGAAGTACTGATTTCGTGTCATGATAACGGGGAATATTTTAGTAAGCAATTGCCAAAGTTTTTTGTTTCAGATTTCAAATATTACATCTGACGTCTGAAACAAAAAACTGTGATCCGAACGCAACCTTCCCGTGTAAAATTCCGGTGTTCTACATATTCCAGTTATACTGACTGATTTAATACAAAATCACTCACCATGGGCTACTGTAAACCGATGAAAATTTCAAGAAAGCGACTCCAGTTAACAGTTGTAGGTAGTTGTGAATCAACCTGTTTGAAGACGTGGGATATTTTCATACTTAGATGTGCTTGTCTTTATCAGTCCTTTGAAAGCAAGCCAATGCAATAGCAATAAAAATTCTATCTCTAATACAGAATGTGAACTTCACAACAACTTTATAGCAATCCACTGTATTCAGTGAAGTTTATTTAGAAGAGCAGACACCATGATGAAAAAAATTAAATCATTTTACAACAAAGACCATACCGACTTCTCTACAGGATATGTGGACCCTTTTGAGTTTCATCAGACATTCTATAAAGTGTTAGTCGCTTTTAAAGTTGCGGATCTGGAAAACGAGAATCCACCTTCGTAAGTCACCATTACAAGATTTATTTTTATAATATAATACCTCATCACATACTGCCATTATAAGTTAAAAAAGGACATCCATATCTTCTTCTAAGGGCCGGTTGTTTCAAACGATTGGTTAACGTAACGTAGGTACGTCAAATAATAACGATTACGTACTCGTTATTATTTAACGTACGCCAAGGCCATAATTTTGTAACTGTAATTTGAAACAACGCTTTTTTTTTGTTTGACGATAGTTAGCGCCATTTTTGACGTAAACGCGTGCGTCAAGTGGATGTGAAACAACCCGCCTTTAGTCTACACACAGGATACTAATTAAAGGTACAGTCAGTCACCCTCAATAAGATGACCTCAATTTATTTAACTGTCTGCAATTTATATTCCATTACCTATATTATTTTTGTCGCGGACTAGACCTCCCTGTTTGATAAATTCCAGGTACTTCAATCAAAACGCTTTCCTCTTCATAACTGCGTTAGGCGCTTCTCTAGCCATGTTCATCTCCTTCTGTCATGGTCTGAAGACTTTCAACATACCTTTTATAACTGAAGCTGGAACGTATACCATTGTACTGGGCTACGAACTGCTCATACTTTCTTGTACAAGAAGGAATTGTCCGCAATATCACCACTTATTGCGAGCTTTGAAGGAAGATTTTCAATTTATTTGTACGACAGGTGAAAAATACCGGTTAGTAGGTGTTTGGATGACCTTTTGTAATTTGCTGTTTTTTATTTTTATGTTTTACCATATCTTGGAACTATGGGGTCCCGGTCCTTTGGGAGGCGTACGAGGAGCCGAAGCCAACTCGCAGAGGCCCCCTAGAAAATTTTAATGAAATGCGGCACCAACCTACGATTGTGTTAAATATGGTATACTAATATTTTTGTCCTTTCTATAAATTTCAGTGCACCGTACTTTGAAAATCAACTGAAAACTTGGAAGATCTGTATATTTGCGTGCATATTCGTTTTTAGCACTGCATTTGGAATGGTTATATTCGCTTCATTGTCGCTAGTGTACTTTTTGGCTACTACCGATGTCGATGTTGGAGAAAGTAGACCACTTTTGTTTCCATTTTGGTTGCCAAGCGTTGATTTTGGCAAATCACCGGTTTACGAGTTGGCTTTTATGTATGCTAACATATGTATCGTGCTGTACGCCTATAATTATATCTGTGAGTTTGCGTTTTTTTTTTCATGTCATAACATTTTCGACAATGTTTATTTTTCACTTTCCTTTACGGTGTTTCAGTTATGATTCAAACACAAATAGTCTGGATCAGGCAGATAACGTCGAAAGTGGACATTGTAATATGGAGTATCCAAGATCTTCTAGTGGACATATATCCAGCCACAACTGGAGACGAATGTTTTTACTTCTCTTATTTGATTTGGAGTCGAATGAGAAAAATTGTTATTCACCATCAATCTATGTTCAGGTAGATTTCCACTTCTGCCCATGTTTACCGCAACACAGTGAAAGGCTTTAGACAATGTAATTAAACGTTACCTAATGAAGAACGTGGCTCACATGTTGTAAACAACTTTCATGATACAAGTAAGACAGAAAGAAACAAAGAGAAAATGAAGGAATGTAATACAAAAGAATAAAAACTATAGCTTACACTGCAGCGGATCATCAAGTGCCGTTTTGATTTGTTTTTCTATATAAGCTTTATTCGGAGTATTTCGGTTGAGAAAGCTGATTAATGTAATATAACGCCATAGCGGTATCTGTTCCAAGAATCTTGACTAGCGAGAACAAATTAATTAGTAAGCAGATTGTACGTCATCTGTCCTTCCTTGTTTAATTTCCTTGGTGCATGAATTTGTTCATGGCACAAACATACTTGGACACACTACTATGCCTAGAAATGTGGCCGCTAATTCAATTAATGTCCTCCGACCACTAATTAGGTCATGTTCAGTGGACATTTACGGGCACTCATGGTATGGTATGGACCAATTAATTATTGCTTTCTCGGGGTTATTATTGGAATTCGAATATTGTGTTAATTTGGGGTTTATTACCTAAGACTATAGGTAGTTGTTGAGCTAGTAAATACATACATTTTTAGAGGTTTAGTAAATCTGTGCAATAACTAATATTTATAGAAATGGTATTTATAATACCCTGTGGGACACCAGTTTATAATATTAACTAATACAATTTCCGAAGTTACTGTCACTATAGGCTATTACTTATTTCAGGTATGTTTTCATGTTAATATGGTCTAATTTAAGAATTGATATAACTAACAGTCAGCTGATAAAAAATACTCATAGTAAACATATCGAAGGCCTAACTAAAAAGAATATTTAAGAATAAAATATATCATAATTACTCCTGCCTAAGGACCTTGTCACATATTGAACAACGTGACCAGCCACCTCTCTTAATTAAACGTGTTTCTAAACACATTGACAATTTTACTATTTTTTAGCCTAATGGATGATTACGCGATTGTCTACAAGAAATTATTACTATTCGAACAAGCATGTTGTGGTCCTGTGGTTTGCTTGACTGCCTACTGTTTAGCAGAGGTACATAATATTTATACTATATTTTTTTAATAACTTGCAACTTAAATACTCACAAAATTATAATCAAATTAATACATTAATACTTTCAGAAATTCGACGAAGGCGAGTTTCAGGCTATACTTCTAATGCTTTGCGTTGCTACTATTGTGATGCATTTCGTACCAAGTTATTTATGCACTTTTCTTGCCTTTAAGGTAATTATAAGAAAAAATAATTGTAATAAAGCACAGAATTTTTAATAATTTGAATTTCATTACACTAAATTGAGATATATTTCCCGTATAAATAATTTACATCTACCCTCAATTTACGCTTTTAGGTAAGTTCTGTGTGTGACGCGTGTTGGAGCATTCCTTTCTGGAATGCAGGCCCCGTGATATGTCCTTACATGGTCCTTATAATGCAACGCTCGTTACGACCTTTGCCGCTTCAAGCTCACGGCTTTGAAGACGTTTCTATTGAAACATTCTCCAAGGTAAGTCAAAGAAAACACGCAAGTTTCCTCGTAATACCCTTTATATAATTGAAGATTAACGTATTTTTAAATGTGTTCCAGAAAATGACGAATGCCTATTCGCTCTTCAATATGATGAGGCAAACTAATCTGTAATAAAATTGCAAGATTTTGAGTGAAATAAGATGAGGCACAGTAAAAAAAAATATTTAACAAAATACACCTGACCACCAATTAGCTCGACGAGCACAGTCTTAATTAATCCGATAAGATGCACAGAACAAGAAATAAATCATAAAATGGCACTACTATCGTTATTTGTTTTATTATCCAACTTGTTTCCTATTTAAACTTCCCAAACGGGCCATTTTGTGCGAGTGAATTCGCAAACGTTGAAATTCGTGTCACGTAAAAGTGGCGCCCAGCGTGGGCCAAACAAACACATTGGTGTTACCTGCCAGTCTTATTATTTACCTCTTTACTCGCTTCGTGCTATTTTAACCCTGGTTTTAACAATGAAGCTTTTCGAAATGCTGATAAAATTAGGTTCTCCGTTATTTAGGAAAGATTTAGCGCTTTAATCATACATCAATAAGGTAAGTTTATTAATCTCTTGGACCATTTTAACTACAAAAAAAACACACTAGCTCAAATTTTCTGAAAGAACACACAGATCATTTGATGACTATCTATCCCAGAAATCAAACGTACAAAAAGTCATACCAGACACTAGAGGGTACTTTCACAGCGCAATATCCAATACAACACGTAAATTTTTACACTCAACCGGACACTGAAAATAGACAAGAAGGAAAGAGGCGAGCTTTATCCAATAATAATTCTCACTTGAAACGCTCTATTTGCTCGCCGTCGCACGATCTGATATTGAATATGGATAAAGTGAATTATATTCCAAACGGCGAGCGTCGACTCGCAGAGTTTCAGATAAGCGGATTACTTACAAGTTATAATTGGTTCTCGCTATTCGAGTGACTAAGAGAAAAACCCGGAGTCATTTCAAGCACCTCTTTAGTTCTTAGATAAGGGCAGCAATTTCTTTTCCCCCTTTTTTAATTCTTTATCTGTGGTGAACGCAGTTTTGCGCAGTTTGTAATTTATCGCAGTCATAACAGAGATTAACGAAACAATTCCTAAATTTCATACGATTTCTATTTTGAAAAGCATAAATTCAGCAAAAAGGAAATGGGTGCACATTTAAAATTGGGGTGTAGAAATAATGAAACTTTTAGCAGGTTAAGTAAGTACTCGTAATATCCTTTTCCAACCGAGTTGAAGTGATCGTGAGTTTCGACTTTACAAAATTCTGAGCAAAAATGTAAACAACTTAGCGGACGCAAGCGGCGTCGATCTATTGTGACTCTATCTAAGAATGAGACAAAAATAGTTTTGCACACTGCGCGCGCGTTTCGTCCTGCCAGTTCGTTGAAACCCGAATGAGGGATAGCTGCGTTTTTAATCCCGGCGCTTCCGCACATATACTCACGATCGTGCAACTAGCAAATTATGCCTGACCTATGTGAGGGTCTGACTGCTGAAGACCAGCTTAAATGTGATTTCTTCAGTATTTTTTCCAAGACCTTTGATCACTTTCCTAGTGATTACTAAGTTTTTACTGATCTATGCGAGTTTTTTTATTCCCGGTTGCACGGAAGAACAGGCATACAAGAGACTGCTGTTTGCAGAATTGAGTGACTGCCCCATTTGCCGTGAAATTTAGATAAAGCTACACATTTTGTTGTCGCTATGAAAAAATCGTAATGATTTAAATAAATAAAAAGATAAAACCCGACTAATGGCGAATTTCACCAAACATTTATACCTAGAGTAAGTTTATCCTGACAATAAATTTTGAATTTTTGACAGTTTTTCCACACTAGATCTGTCAGACGTCAATCATATTCCACGGATAAAACATATCGGACTTTGGTAAAATCAGCCCTAAGAAGTTTACACTACATTACAAAGACAATACCCACTCAGATGACAACATCTTACATTTACATAATAGGAGACCAAGGCCCAGAAGATTTTCTGAGAGTCCTAAAACTTGATTAACAACTTTCAAACAACACTTACCCCCGATTTCTGAAAGCTTAATCAATTTAATGTATTGTCAAATTTCATGCCACTAGTGCTTGTTATTTTTGTCATCACGGCTGATCTACTTGGTCATGTTGACAGGCTTTCAGAGTCCGGGAGTTAAACTCCAAATCTCATTGTTTTACGTACTGTATTCCTAGATTCAATTCATTCATACGTCGCATCCATTAACAATAAAACTCCCATCCAGTCCGTATGTAAAAATGGTCACATCGAATGAGCACAGTTAGAGGGTTGGACATGTTTGTAGCTAACGCAATTACCAGTGCCGCCGACAGCGTCCTGCAATCTGAAGCCGATTCAATTAACAGCGGCTTTTAAGTTCATTCATTGCAGGTACCTATGTATGCATCTACTGCCAGTCGTGTGCAGACTGTGGGTGTGAATGTTAATACGTGTTTATCATGTTTTAGTGAGTGTTGTATTTTTCCCTGATCTTGTCCTCTGTTTAAAGTTGACACTTATAGGACTAAATTGGTACCTAGTTTTAACTTTTGATTTTGCTGTCCACCTACTAGTTTCTAGATATATATCTATTTTATTTGATATCTTCATTTGTTTTCAAATGATATTGGATCGTGAATATTTGAAGTAAAATTTTGGTGAGCAGTCGGAAAAGTGACGACTCAGTCGTAATTCCTTACAATTTATAAACTTTTGAAGAGACAACATTACTCAAAAAGATTTCGGCAAAAAAAAATGCACCAATAACAGTACACTTGGTAACCAAACAATAGAACGCTACTTCTTCGAAATCCAAACCACAACACGGAAACAATACTGAAAACCGAGGTTCACTACGGAAAAAAAATTGAATAAAAATCTGCATGGAGTCCAGCAGAGTATAGGGTGTTGCCAATATTTGATTGTTTCCGCGCTCCAGCGGTGCGAGCCGTACTCGCGTCATTCATGTATGGCCGTGCTATGTACTCAACCCAGTTCGAACCACGTGTTAACTTTTGCTACATAAAAACGATTTTTACACTCAACTTATTGCACAAAATATGGAATGAAACCAATAAACATACGAAGAGGATATAATATAGGTACGGACACATTCCTCAATATTTAATCTTTTTTAAACAAATTGGTATCTAGCTCCTTTACAGCCTCAAATGGCAAAATCTGAGGGGACCTACATAAGTTTGGAAGATTTATAAAAATTATTTATTATTCTCGTAAAATACCATAGAAAGAAACTTCCACCATCGTTTATGCAACAAAACATTTATTTTGTCTTGGTAGTTGGTGCTGCTATAAGTTTCAAGCCACAACGAAAAGTGATGATTACTAATCTACATCTACACTATTACGAGTATTATAAAGAGGAAAGATTTGTATTTTTGTATGTATGTTTGTAACGAATAAACTCAAAAACTACTCGACAGATTTCAATGTTTTTTTAACCATTAGAATGTTAAACTATCCTTGAGTAACATAAGTTATATTTATTACTAGAAAAAAATAGGAGTCCCTGCTAAAACTTCAATAACCCAAGGTGTAAAAAATGTCTTTTAACGCATGCGCTGTGGAAACTAATGATGATATAACATAAAAATGTTCTACAATATTAAAGAACATACGAGTATCTACAAAAAACTTTGTGATATCATATGTCCAATTATAGTAGTTATGTCACTATAACTACGTTTTTACATTTTAAAAGTTGATAGAAATGCCGACCAAAATCAGACCATGTTATCCATACCTCTGTATTAATCCTTATCTAAATAAATCGTTTCGTATTCAAGAGTGTTTCAATTCCTGTAGATTATTTTTTCAAATATTCAAATCAGTCATTACAATCAAAAGATATTACGAAATAAAAATGTCAATCTAAACAAAAGTGGCCGGTGTGGCCCCAGCAGCGGGAAATATATAATATGTTTATTAACTAATGAACTGATTGCGTTGAAACTTGATCGATGCATAGCTGTTACTTAAAGTTCTTACTTTTTATCCCGATATTCCCACAGAATCGAAACTTACGCGGGTGAAACCGCGAGGTGCAGCTAATCTAATATAAAACAAATTACTAATCAGCCCGAAAACGACTAATAAATTAAAACTTATATGTCTCCTGAATTGCATCAGCATCAATGAAAAAGGAGGTTGAACAGAAAATTATCAAGTTTATTTTCATGAAGGTCTATAAAACTATCAGCGCTTTTTATGCCTATTTATTAAAAAAAAAGAAAAGAATAACACAAAACTATTTTTTTTGCATAATAATTAACCTGTTCGACAGTCGCTAGTCATTTATACAAAGTTTTTTCACGTTTATTTTACACAGCTGTTATGGTTGAGTGAAGACAGCAAATGAGCCCACGCGCCACTTGTTATCAATTTGCGTCAAACTATGAAGTTCCTTGCAAAAACGTTTCTGATGGTAAAATATGTAACGAAGCCGTACCTTTATAATGTAGTTTATCTGGAACTAAGAATTCGATTACCTAATGTTGTTGCTAAATGAGTTGTTTTGTCACTATTATCGTTAACTGTTTATTTATCACATACCTAATTGCTTTCTGTTTTTAGTAGTCTTAATACCAACGACGATCTAGAACAACAACCTCCAAAAAACGACTCCCCTAATAAAGTTAATAAATAATACACAGTGTTAGAAAGTTTTTTGAACCAACCAATTTAAATTAATTTCAAGATATTAAACATATTATGAATAAACCCCAAAAAGGTGGTCCTTTCTGGCGCCTTTTAGATAAAGAGGAGTATTACAAAATTTTCAGTTACATCTGCATTCACGAGTTGTCGACCGCACTCCGTGGTCAGCTGGAACACGGATCATAGAAACAAATGAGCTGGCCACATGATCATTATCGAAGTCAACTCAAGGCAGCAGACAACTCGATGAAGGAATACCACCTTAGACCAAGAGATAGAATGATTCTGCATGTTTGAGAGTTCGTTGATATTGAAAAGGGTTATTTTGCAATAAAGCTTTTTATGCCATCGTATGTTTAAAGGTTTCCGGGAAACTCTCGGGAATCAGTGACACTTCCCAATAAACATATTTGTAAATGCAGATCGTTCCTCGTAGGTAAAAACAAATTTATTGTTCAGAATGATGAAGTCTGTTATTTGGCCAACAGAAAATAAACTATTGTATGCATTAAATAAACTTCGTACCCAAGTAGGCCGCAGCAAGGAGATTATCCACAAGAGGGGTTTCACGGAAGGCTCAGACCTCCGTTGTTTATGCAGTATCTCTCCACAGACAATGGCTCACCTCTCATCTGGCACCGCATGCCCCTGTCATCTGCACAAGTGAGGACCTAACGGCTGCATCAGCGAATGGTATCCGCTTTGCTGAAGCTGTGCTGCTGGGGAGTTTGTTGCGCCACTTCTTCTACCCAGCGAAAGCAAAAGGAAGTGGTGAAGAGCGGGCGTTCTGGGGGACTGTCTTATGTAATTTTGACGTTCGAAAAGTGCTGACTCTCAGCCTAATTTGAAATTAGTTTTGATTTTGATATTTTTGCCATCGACACGCTAAGAAGAAGAAGAATATTGTGCGCCCCAAATAACATATAACAGTACCATTAAACCAATTCAGGACATAAAAAAGTCAACCGTTCCTTGTCGCATCCTCCATTCGTCGATCTTCGCCGAACCTATTTGCCGGAACGACCTTATCGGCTCGGCAAATTTCTACAATCTCTGACCCTTTGTGACCGCTACTGGTCATGACATGTCAATTACGATATCCTGTAAGGCCGCTCTTGATACATTATAATCACATTATATTCTTTTTCAAAGGAAAATTGAATCGTAATTTCTGGTTTGTAATAAATTTACCTGCTGTGTAGTGTGGAAAAATGTTAGTAAATTGGATCTTCAAAATGAGAATAGGTACTTGGTATATAGGTAGTGTAGGTATACATAAGAGTAGGTAAAAATTTCAAAAATTGGGTGTAAAAATACGACACAATCATCATCTGCCAGTCTAACCGGACGCAGCTGTATTTTACATGGAGCGACTGCCTATCTGACCTCCACAACCCACGTTACTGGGTAATACGATACCCCTAGGTAAGACTGGTTGTCAGACTTTTGGGCTTCTGACTACCCGTAACGACTGTCAAAGATCTACGAATGACAGCCGGGACCAACGTCTTAACGTGCTTTCCGAGGCACGGAGGGGTCTCGGTATGTAAAGATGGTCACCCATCCACAGACCAACTGCAGCAAGCGTAGCTTAACCTGATCGATCCACCTGTGCGGCTGTTATTATGTAGCAACGGGCCCCTCAAAATACGAGACAAAATTCGCTAAAAAGATTATTTTTTTTAGCCTATACTATCCCACAGCTGGGCAAAGGCCTTCTCCAAATCCTGCCAGGAACTCTTTTCCCGCGCCACCTCGAACTAGCCCTCGTGGTGCGAGTCCAGGTCCTCTTGCCATATCTTTCTAGGCCGGCCTTGTAAAGGCATTTAAATAAATTAATTAATGAAAGTTAAGTGCATGTTGAGAGCTATAAAATAATGAAAGGGACACCTTGGAATGGAACCGTGCATGTTTATAAAATATCTAACTATGAGTGCTCGCAAGTTTCAGTGACGTGGACCATTTGAATCTTTTAAAAGTTTTCGTACAAAAAATGGGCAAGTACGTAGTTACAGTATTGGGAAAAAAATGCGTTTAAAGTAACCCTCCACCAGCTGCTTTGACAGCTGAAACTTCGAAATAACAATAGACAACTGTTTCTTAAACAAAATACTAAAATATATTTAATAGAACACCATATATTAATTCCCACACGCATCAAACCCGTGTGGATACTCCCTTATAACAGCAATCACAGTTTAATGACGTCATATCCTACTTATTGGTGACGTCACCAATCCACCGGGTGTCAGGGACGCAACGAGCCCACTTAACGAATTCGGACGCAAATCCCGCCGCCGACCGATCCGATTAAAAGCGTCCAAATTTTCTGCTTATACGAGTATGCGTATCTATGTGGAGGCTTAGCGTTTATGGTTTATAGGTTGTAAACACGTGGAAAATATTGTTGTATTGTTGGCTTTTTCAACTATTTCTGAACTTTTGTTTCTTTCCCTGAAAGTTGTCCTAGCACGTTGTTGAATTCATTGTGGATTTTTTAAATCGATTCTTCTCGTCAAGTTCTAATAATCTTTTTAAATTCTTAAAATTGTCTCGGCTGAGTGATGTACCCTGCTGAAATCGTCTAGAAAAAGATTTTTTGGCTCTAATTCCAAGAACTAGATCGAGCAAGGTGAAAAAACTTTGTTAGTCTGAAAAAACAGTACCTATTATATTGGATTCGCCTGAACATTGATGATCTTTGGTTTTCCAGGGGCCTTGAGTTTACTGTGTACCAACTATCATGAAATTGTATGATATAAACCATAAATTAGTTGCTTTAGAAATAGAAAATCTTTATAACAATTGCACGAAAAGATAAAAGCAGACAAATCTAACTTTGCAAATTTCCCTAACAGTCAACATTCATCCTTAAAAATGCTATGCTATACTATTCAATGCTATGCTGTTCAATCGACTAACGAGCTTCAATGTTGAAAATAGAAAGACTATAGTTAATACCTCGGAAATGTCACCGCGACCTGGAAGCTGAACATCCACGTTTACATTCTATTTAACTCTGTTATGCAAGCCTGAATTTAGCTTAACGTAAAAGCTTTTCCCTGTATGTGCAGCAGCAATTAAAAACCCTTTTAACATTGTCTTATGGATCCGATAATGGCCAATGTTGGCGCGTTCTGGATGTAGCTAGGCTTTTTGAACATGGAAACACTATTTTGTATTTGGATGTTGAACTTAATTTGTTCTTGAATTCTGAAGCCAATGGTTCTTTGTCATTTCTACGAGTAGGTACTTACGTTATTTTTTATAATTTTATATGGTTTTGGTTTGGGCTTTTAATGTGCTTTGTAGATAGATCGTTTTTAGTTTTGATTGGCTTTTTGAACATGTAGACATGGTTTCGTATTGGATTTTGAATTTAAATTGTTTGATCTTTTATAATATGTCAACGGGCTTTTTTGCTCTGTGTTGAGCTGAATACATTTATTATATGCAGCAGCCATTAAAAACTCCATTAACATTATCCCATGTATGCGATAATGATGACGCGTTCTGTATGTAGGTATGTGGGTAGATCGTTTTTGGTTTTGATTAGCTTTTTGAACATGGAAACATTATTTTGTATTGGGATTTTGAACTTAATTTGTTTGTTCTTTTAAACGTTCTCGTTCAACGAGTTTTTTTTATCCTGTTTTGATTAGAATATAATAATTTAATACGTATTAGTAATTTAAGTGAATACCTACTCGTATCGTATGAATATTCGTATTAGTATTTTTTTGAACGTTCAAGTAATTATTCCGACTCAAGATAATTCTGCGCCGACCACGTTTTATTAACTTCTACAAACGGCTCCATTCTAATTCCGTCCACACATCAGGTCCGTTCCATAAATGCCACTTTATTCCTTTAAAATATCAACAATTCAAAATAACGGGGCCGACAGTAACACGCGTGACACGTCCGCTAGTCACCGCTGCCGAGTTTTGAGTGACATCTTATTTCCTCAGCACACTAGCGCCGCGTCCGTGTAATAGCCACGTGCTATTCTGTTGAACGTTGCCGGAACTACCGTCCTACTTTACATACTACATAAACGTCATTGTTTTTGCATTTCAACTTATATTAACATGTCATCTGTTTTGATAAGTTTGATGAAAGTACTACCTTATAAAGCTAGTAGGTGCCTGAAGCCTGTACCTAACAGGCTTTAGGTGAAATTATTCGTAAAAGAAAACAAGACTTTTCCACTATTGGAATTTGTGCCACTTCGGTTCTGATCCTAAAAAAAAATCGATTGCAAAGTTTCAATAGTCGGCGCCTGTATTGTCTTCGGACAACGTTTACGTTAGGAAATCTGATTTAGGGACTTTATGCTTTTTCCTCACTTCGCCTTTGTGAGGCATTTGTTTGTGTTTATTAATGCAGCAAATGACAGTTAATATTTAAAACAAGCACATCTTCTATAGATGTACTTAAAACTTACTTTAAGGGATTAGATATTTTTTTATGATTACCAAAGTATACTCAAACTCAAACTCAAACTCAAAGCATTTATTTCAAGTAAACCAATTACAGGCACTTTTGAATTGTCAAGGGGTCAGTCAGTCAGAAAGATGAAGCTAGTTGCCCCTATATTTTGGGATAAAATCAAAAAGCTAAAAGCAAATTTATCCAAGTTTGTGTAACTTTTTATCTAAAATGGCAAACGCCCGTCACCCTGGCTTTAGTCGGAACGAGTTTCAGTTCCTGAACTACCTTCGTCCAGTTAAAAATAAACACGTCTGGCGCGTCTGAGCAGAGTGTCAGACTTATCTCTGTTTAAAGTGGAAATTATAACAAATTCTAGTCTCGTTGGTATTAATGTTACTTGGAGATATTAATAGTATTTTATAAACTTGAAATTGGAAAATATGATCGCGGAACCAAAGCCAGCCTAGGTACTATATAGCAATAGAACTATTTCAAAATTTTCCTGTCGTAAATCAAAACACGGAAAATAATAAAATATTTACTATTTATTTATTATTACTTTAAAAGTAAACTCAGCGTTCTAAACTATACTGACTAAAGAAATCCTACTTTACCGTCGAAACACCTACCTACATTAGAATTTAGAATGAATAGTTGGCAGATTTTTACCAACCAGCCTCCGACACCAAATCAATCTTTTTTACTCGCATTTAACGAAACATTTACAACGCCAGTGCCATCAATAATTCAAATTATAAGATCGCTTGCGGACATAAAGCGAAGGCTATAACTTTCAGGTCCCTAGGAAGAGCTCGTAAGTAAGGAACTGTTATTGCGGAAGCAGGTTAACGTTTGTAGAGAACGACTTCACAGACTGTTGACTAACCAGCGCACTGAGGGAGCTACCTACTCTGACAGGGGTAGCACAGCTTTGGTTGTTTGAACATTACGGAGCAAGGATATATAGGGTGACTGGTAATTAGTGACCGATACTTAAACACATGATTCTACTCATGACAACAAACAACTTTTACTATCGGACCAAATCCGAAATCGCGAAAAAAAATCAGCTGTTCCCTACATTTATGTTCGTACGAGTCGTCAAAATGTAGGGAACAGCTGATTTTTTTTTCGCGATTTCAGGTTTGGTCCCACAGTCAAATTTCTTTGTTGTCATGAGTAGAATCATGTGTTTAAGTATCGGTCACTAATTACCAGTCACCCTATAATATATCCTTGCTCCGTAATATGGAATGAAATTGCAAAACAAAGGCCCTCCGGGGTAATTGCGTAACACGCATAAAATGGTAATCGATTGCATATATTATTCCTAAGATTTATATAGTATTTTACCAATTTTTATTTTTGAATAAAGATTTATTATTTCCTTTATTTCATTACATATCTACATTATAAATTATATTTTTAAATAAAAACATTTAAAAATATTAAAAAATAGTAGCCCACCGGTATCGGGAACAGGGTCCAAGCTCTGGTCAGGGCTCCAGAGACAGGAACCTCCTGAAAATTTAGGCCGTGTCCAGAAGTACCGCTTTTTAAATCAATCCCTTGATACAGCTGCCCAACGAGAGCCTCCTCAGGTGTTGGTCGAGGCTCTTGGCTATTAACCCAAAAAGTATTTATTTATTATTATTTTTTGAATACCTTTTATTTTGACATCCATTGCTTCATAGGTTTGAAAGATGCGTCTGCTCAATAACGTAAATAACTTAATGAACGTTACTGAGCTGTCAAAATGAAAGACATTGCGATCGATTGCTATTATATTTGTGTTACGCAATTACTCCTCTGGCTGCTGACCAGAGGAAGAAAGAAAAATTCCCAAAGTTAAATATTTATTGCGTCGCTCGGAAAAAGGAAAACAAAAATAGGTAAAGAAACGGTAAAAAAAATTAAGCATGCAAATTATTTCAAGGTAATATGTAATTTAAAACCAGCTTGACAACGAAGTATGATACCTTCATATTTCTCAAATAATAATTAGCGTCTGTTTAACCGTACATTTTTGACGATTAAACGTCTCTTAACTTTAAGCAACATTTATAAGTAAGAAAGAAGAAGTCTTGTTTATTATCCTAAGCTCAATTCTCACATTCACTGTACATAGTTTATTTCAAATAAATCACTTGCATGAGACATAGTTTACCTCAGTTTATTATAAATAAAATAAAATAAAAATTGTTTGTTCTCAGACAACTACAAACCATAGAAGAGGTTAGTAACATAAATCTTATATAGTTAGTATAGTACTATTGTAGGTATTTCATGAACAAGTTTCAGTTTGAACGAACATTTAAAAAATACTTTTTCCATCAATTACACAGAAGCAATGTTGTGCTCCATGACCTGTGTGTCTCCTGTGTAACGGACGGATAATGGAGATTTAAATTATGCCGAAAGTGCCCGACACTAGCCGGCTCAATAAAAACCTTTGTTTACATTGACGGCAATAAAGTACTGCCGAACGTATAAGGTATACACAGCGACACATCAAGCTATACCTTTCCAGTTTTAGCTGACCTCGCATTGTATAGGTTTTTCGTACAATCAGAAATCAGCTTATACTGGTCATGTATAGCTTGATGTGTAACCGCGCGTATAGTGTAGAGTATATTGTACCTATGTGTGTTACATTTGTTATTGAAAGGTGAATACAAAAAAAAAAAAAAACTAAATCAATTTGAAAACAGAAGCAAAGCGAACAAAAGGTCGCAAGGTCTTACTTCAAAAAGAAAGATAGGTACCGAAAGAATCTCTTTTTTTTCAAAGTTGGATAAGAATAAGGAAAAAGCTTCAATGGTTTTTCCTTCTATTCATTTAAACTCCCTTATCTGATCTATTAATATTTTTACTGCCTTACGAATTTACGTTATCTAAATAGTTTCTATGAAAATCAAAAGGTTCACTGTCTCTGCCTTTCCCGGAACTACCCATAGGAACTCGCGTCGAGACGTACAAACGATCAACTGTCGTGCAATGGTTTTAAGGCTTTAAAAGACGTTATAGTAATAGCGTTCACGACCTTTACCTTTTCTAAGGTATCTCCAAACACAATAATATCCACATCAGAATGCATCAATAAAATAATTAGTTCATATTATCTTTAAGATTTAATAAACAAACATTGTTTTGGGGAGGGGGGCCGCTTCTGTGTGACAGATTATCCAAGTGTAGATACCAGTCTCTCACAAAGTATCTATCAGATGTTATAAAATGTTATAACATCTGATAGATACTTCTTCTTCTTCTTGACATGAGAAGATTATAATCTTCGTATGTTTAATACGTCTTTGTGGAAGAGAAATGAAATGTTAATTTATTTAAATTTATATTTCCTTATTAGTTTTTGAGGTTTGTACACATTAGTGAATATACTATTTTTCTAATTTCACTACATTAATGCAATGTTTAACGGTGCACGGAATACACCTTCTTCTTTTTCTTCGATATAGTATTGACTATATCGAAGAAAATTTGGAAAGAAGGTGTATTCCGTGCACCGTTAAACATTGTCATTGTTAAGTCAAACAGTCATTATACTCGGAGACTATTGAGTCTCCGAGTAAAATGACTGTTTGACTTCCGTAATTACATGGGTTTCGTTTTTGTCCTCTGCCTACAAAACCCTAAAACGATATTTTTCTAATTTTTTTTTTCGCGTTTTTATGCATCTTTTATATGTCTTTATTGTTATTCAAATCAGCCGGTCGATTCTGTAAAAATCTCACCGTGAAATCATAAGTGAAGTGAGCACTTAATAGTGTTAATCCGTAGTGAATGACAGCTTACTCCACGCTTACTTCACCCAAGCTTTCACGGTGAGATGGTTACAGAATCGCACAGCTGATTTAATTAGTACCTACCAATAGAAAAGGCACTAGATTGTTAATTCAAAGGAGACGTCAAAAGTGGTATGATATTCCGAAGATTTTTAAACGCTAATACCTCACCGCTATACCTTATTAGAAAGTTTATTTATTAAGCTACTCGATTATAGTTAAATAGGATTTTTTCAGGCGCCTGTTATTTGTAAAAACGTGAAAAATGTTTCAGTACAAACAAAACGCACTTAGCCTTTATTCGTTCATTTCCACGCAATATAATTATTTTAAATGTGGCTAAAGTTTCCGTTTTTATTAAATACTTTGAGATGTTATTATAATTTTAGCTGCAGCTCCGTGAAATTGAGACAAAAATATTGATTATCATGAAAATGCAATACTCGTATCAAAGCGTGTCGAAAAAAGGTCAAACCTGTAAATGTCAGAATATCGTTAAAAAAAACCACATCCACTGGCACAAGCCCGCGAGGCGGAGTGTTTTTATATGTAGAGAAATACATCAACAAATGTATTAATGCACTTAATTATAAAGTAGCACAACGAAGTTACGAACAAGAGAATACGACGATGTCCGTAAGCCGTCTGACCCATTGAGATGGGATATAACAGGAGATGCCCTGTTATTCTATATACGGTTGTAGGTAGGTGCCAGAGCAGCCATCTTTGTCGCCAAGTTTCGTGGTAGTTCAGCTGTCAAATGGTTGTTTATTTTTTGTAATATTGAGATTTGCGAGAAAATTACGAGGACTTTACCTTTAAAACTGCATGTAAATGTTGAAAAACAGCAATTCAACATGCCTGTGTGTTGTATTGTGAAGTGTGGTGCAAGGAAGAATGAAAATCAACCTCAACTTTCTTTGCACAGGTTAGTAGCCGGTTTTCATGCAATAACACATACAATAATAGACATTCGATGATATAATTGTAACGCGATCATGAATTTATGGCTAAAGTATTGATATTTGAGTGAATTTCCGTATAACAGACCTTTTTATTATTTTGTTAATTCATTCGTTTGTTTACAATAATATGTCATAATAGAATAGTGTTGTACCGTTGCCTAATAGTTTCCGGAACTAGTTCCTCCGCTGGAACGATATCGGTATATTCTGCTATGTTAACATAAATAGTCCTGCGTCTTATTAGCTCCGATTGACCTTGCTAGGTCCGGCCCGTGGTTCACAGCACCAAAATCAAAATATTTTCTTTCACATAAACCTACATGGGCACTTATGAAACGTCAGCCTCGTTGTAGGAACAACAAATTTGTGTTTGTTCCTAGTATTTATACTATATACAACGTGTCCCAGAAATCAACGTCAAGCCGAAAACGGGCAATAGGCCAAGTCGTGACAGCTATTAGAAAAATATAAAAAAAAATCTTGGTCGTGTACTTTTCGAATTATAAGCATTCAAAAATAAATCTCAAAAAGTGACACCCTGTGATGATTTTTCAAGTCCTGTGACTACATTATTAACATTTCGGTAGTTTTTTTCTCTGTGATCTAACCATGAATAACCCTTCTGTAAATTACAGTTAAAAGTTAAAACGTAACTGCCTCAGTTTTAAATTAAATGTTAGATTTTTGCCCAATATTGAATTCAAAATAATGACATCACCCAACTTTAACCGACTGTACTGAAAAAAAAATCTACTACACTATTTTGGCAAGTAACTTTAAAAGATGGCGCGTTTAGTCAGGATTCCAAAATGGTATAACACATACTAATTGCTACTTCTTAATTGAGGAAAAAAAGTACATTGTTGGTTTTAGGTGCATTTGAAATAAAATTCAGTCGTTGGATTTCTTTTATTATAATTTTTATTAAATCAGATTTACGAAGTTTTATAACAAATGTTCAAACTGTTTTCCTTCAGCTGCAATGCAAGTTCTACATCTCTTTAAAAATGATCGCGTAATAAGACGGGCGTATCTTCTTGAGTTGATGTATTCAGCGGCTTCTGCAATTCTTTGGCGCAGCTCGTCTAAATCTTGAATTGGTTTAGAGTACACTTTATCCTTTATCGTACCCCAGTAAAAAAAATCTATGGGGTTTAAATCGGGTGAACGGGCAGGCCACGAAATTGTACCACCCCGCCCAATCCACCTATCGGGGTATTCTCGATTGAGAAACTCTCGTACAGTGAGAGCATAATGCGCTGGGCAGCCATCTTGTTGATACCACATGCTGCCGTAAATGTTCAGTGGCACTTCTTCCAATAATTCTGGTAATTGGTTCTGTAAGAAGTTCAAATAACCCTGGGCATTTAAATTCTCCGGCAGCTCGATTGGACCAATAACTTTACCATTCAAAATTCCCGTCCACATATTTACTTTAAACTGGTACTGAGATCTATCTTCCCGCATCAAATTTGGATTTTCCACGTGCCATTCGTGCAAATTGTGGAGGTTCATGTAACCGTCCTTTTTAAATGTTGATTCATCGGACCATAGAATTTTTTCAAAGAATCGCGGGTCCTCTCGGTGCCTCTGCAACATCGTTCGACAAAATCGTACTCTCTCTGGGTAGTCTCGGGGTAGCAGACTTTGTACTCGTCGTACATGGTATGGGTGAAACTCGTTCTTTTTTAAAATACGATGTGCAGTACTTTTGGGGACTCCTATGCTCTGTTCAATTCCACGTACTGAGATACTTCTGTCTTCTTCAACTGCTTGCAAGACTTCGGCTTCGTAGGGCATAACGGGTCTTCCCTCGCTAACCATTTGGCTAGGAAATCGACCCTCTGATAATGACCGATGCACATTAATAAATACTCGATGATCGGGATGACGCTCAGCATTCGGGTATCTCTCACGATACACTCTTGCTGCGGCATTGGCGTTGCATAAGCATCCTCCATAAATGAGATGCATGTTGGCGTATTCCTGTGCGGTGTATCGAGATGGCATGATAAAACACTACACAAACACGGGGTTGCGATTAAAACAAGTCCGGGGTTGTCAGAAACGGTGCAGATAAATCCAAATTACAATGCAAATCAAGTCCAATAAACAAAGCCACAGTTGTAAGTACGAAGTCAATACGAATACAAAAAGATGTGCAGTCAACGAAAGAGCGTAACGTACTGCAGTATTGCACAATTTGCCGACGTATCCCTGTTTAGCCAGAGTAGCGTCTCTATCTGTTTCACTCACACATATGAAATGATGTGTCAATCCGTCTCCCTCTTAGTTAGATAAAAGTAGCGTCACTATCTATCTCGCTCCCACTTGTCAAAGTAGCGTCACCTCACATTAGCTAAAATGAATCTTTCTCGCTCACACTAGTCAAAATAACGTCACTCTTCGTCTCAATCGAACTTTTATGAAATACGGCTTCATAAAAAAAAAATGTTTTTTTCTCAATTAAGAAGTAGCAATTAGTATGTGTTATACCATTTTGGAATCCTGACTAAACGCGCCATCTTTTAAAGTTACTTGCCAAAATAGTGTAGTAGATTTTTTTTTCAGTACAGTCGGTTAAAGTTGGGTGATGTCATTATTTTGAATTCAATATTGGGCAAAAATCTAACATTTAATTTAGAACTGAGGCAGTTACGTTTTACTTTTAACTGTAATTTACAGAAGGGTTATTCATGGTTACATCACAGAGAAAAAAACTACCGAAATGTTAATAATGTAGTCACAGGACTTGAAAAACCATCACAGGGTGTCACTTTTTGAGATTTATTTTTGAATGCTTATAATTCGAAAAGTACATGACCAAGATTTTTTTTTATATTTTTCTAATAGCTGTCACGACTTGGCCTATTGCCCGTTTTCGGCTTGACGTTGATTTCTGGGACACGTTGTATATCACTGTATTTTTAAACAGATTATATTTTTATGTGCATACAAAAGATTATCATAAATGTACTGAGAAGGCACAGTCATTATATTAATCTCTTTAAAGTCTCTGAGGGAGTGTCTGGGACTTAATTTATAAATGGAACGAATTGCCCTTTTTTGTAAAATTAAAATTGTCTGAATATCGGCGGCATTTCCCCACAACAGAATACCGTATGACAGCACACTATGAAAATAACTAAAGTAAACTAAACGGGCTGTCTCTAAATCAGTTAAGTCACGAATTTTCCTAACGGCGTATGCTGCAGAGCTAAGCTTTTTTGACAATTTATCTATATGGGGGCCCCATTGAAGCTTGGCATCCAAAGTTATGCCTAAGAATACTGTGGTATTTTCGGGTTCTAACTCTTCACCCTTTATGAGAACACTAGTTTCTACTTGTCTAACATTTGGTATCGTAAATGTAATACATTTCGTTTTTTTTTTCGTTAAGAAGTAGATTATTAACATTAAATCAGTTTACTACTTTTGCGAGGGCACTATTTATACTGTCAGTAACCAGCTGTTGACGTTTGAGTTTAAATAAAAGTGAAGTGTCATCTGCAAACAACACTATATCATGTTCATCCTTTATGAGGTAATGCAAGTCATTGATATAAATAATAAATGAAAATGGTCCAAGTATTGAGCCCTGGGGGACCCCCATTCTTACTACAGATCCGGGTGACCTTTTCCCGTTAACATCAACTCTCTGAATCCTATCACTGAAGTAAGAAGTGAGAAGATCCAGAGAGGGTTCCGGATTCCGTAGTGGCGAAGTTTCCTGATTAAGGTTTCATGAAGAATACAATTGAATGCCTTGGACCAATCACAAAAGATGCCCAAAGCATCGCATTCGAAAAGTATTACTTTTGTAAGCCTATTTTACTAATCAAACGTTATATTTGAACGATAATTGAACGTTATATTTGTTAATCATTATCATACCAATAAACAAAGGCAAAAAAAAAAACTTTTATTTAATTTTTACTCCACCACTCATTAACACAATAATATAAGCATCCCATCCCATTCACGGAGAATGTGATGGGAAGTTTATATTATTCATTCACCCTAGTGATTATCTTGTTTTTCACTAGGGTCCGCATACCTAACAGAAACTACTGCTCTCTGGCCTTCCAACCCAAAGGTATAATATGCGAAAGCACCTGTTTTTGGGCATATGGATACATATCTCTTCACGCTGTTTTCCTTCACTTTAATACGTAAACGTGATGCAATTAAAAAGTGTTTTTTAATTCTGTGCCGAAAAAACACTTGGCATTAATTTTATTTTCAGGGAAGAAAGTTGATTGCGATAATTTGACAGTTTCGGGTAGCTTGATGTGCTGGCGTCTGTACCTATCGATAAATAGTTCATATGAGTCTTTTACGCATAACAAAAGATTAGAAATAAAGTATTTTCGCATACTGTATTTTTATGCAAAATTATAAAGTATGTTTATCGAAAATAAACTAGGATACGTTACTATAAAATAGGCAAAAATAAATAAAAAAAAATAATAAATAGACAATAAAAAATAAAAATAATAATATAATTAAATAGGCTTCCTTAGTTAGAACGGACTATAAGTTAGTATACTATATTATGATCCAAACGTGATAACTAGTACGACTCGTATTTAGTATCGATACTCGTTATAGTAACACCAATGTTCCTTGATTGATACAACCCTAGCAATGGCAGCCATTTTTTGAGACAAATGAGTTGTAGGTAGGCACCCTTTTTTCGTAGGTATTTCCAGTCCATATATATATGTCTATGTTAGCGAAGCAAACATTTTATTTTTCAACACTTGTTTAAAAAAAACCAAATACTCAAAGACATCAAAATAATTACCCTCTTTCAGCCTATATAGCTCAGAAGGCTGTTTAAATTTTCAATTATTTTAGTACCAAGCCCCATACATTTTATTGAGCGTCTCCTTTAAGTACAGACGCCAGCACATCAAGCTACTACAATCTGTCAGATTTCTTTAATAGATTTTCTACTTTAATGCTAAAGTATAAGGTTCAAAGTTGATTGGGAAAATCTGACAGTTTCGGGTAGCTTGATATGCTGACGTCTGTACGTCATAAACAAAATATAATTATTATTTATGGCAACACAAATAAATGTTGTAATGTGCGAAAAAAACACGACGATGGAGAAGGATTGACGAAAGTATTTTTGCTGAGAATTACTTAGCCAGTCTCTTGATGATTGAAATAGCTCTATATACTGGGGTATGAGCTTTCCATGCTTTAATTTCCGTAATTCCCCTCTACCATTCGATATCTTCTCAATCATTTTGTACACAATTTCCTGTCGGTGACAAAAAAAGATTCAGAATTCAGCCATCCACTCGAAAGGTTTTCAAAGCGGTGTCAGTAATAAGGGTGCATGCAGACTCATCGGCGACGCCCGTTAATAATTCATGAACATGCTTAGCGTGCTCTTGTCATGCCACACTTAACCTGGCGATCGGTTGCACACCCTTTATGTGAACTTCACGGAAAATTCTCCTTTAACCCTTTATAGATAGATAGATAGATAGATAAATCATTTATTTGGCGCACACAAAAGACAGCACAACACACAAAAGTACAATAAGATGATAACTAGTTACATCAATTAAATAGATAAAAACAAGTTGCCGATATAAAAACAAATTATGTGGCTCAGCCGGTCGATTCTGTAAAAACTCACCGTGAAAACTTGCGTGGAGTGAGCTGTCAGTGTCATCCCACTGATGCTAGGGATTGACCAAGCATACATTTACAATCATAATCGAGCTTTTATTTATTTTTTATTTTTTATGATAATTCTATTGATCATTTGATACAATTTCATAGCTAGTATTTTAGTTCAGAATCAGAATCAGAATCAGAAATATTTACTTGCCAACAATGTAGGTACAGGTTTGAGATGGTACAGAATAGGATGTTTCCGCTACATTCTACCTTACGGCATGCAAAAACATTAGAAAAAAAAAACATTGAGATTAAAATAACAAGACATCAAAAAATTAATACACATAAATAAATTGTCAAATAAAAAGTCACTACATTAATAATCATATTATCAAATTATAAATTATTGCAAAAACGTATTTAAAATGTCAATTACAAGATGTCAAGGTACAGTTATAAATCTTTGTCATTCAAGAAGTCATTTACAGAGTAGTAACATTTTTGTAATAGTAATTCAGTCAGTTTAGTTTTAAAAATGCGTGTGGAGTGTTCTTTGAGATTATGTGGAATTTTATTATATATTATTGGCCCCATTGACATTATGTTTTTTCTTAATAGTGCTACAAAACATTACTATTTTGTAGGGTTTTAAAATAAAATAGCAAAACAGAAACTTATTCAGAATATCAATTTTGTTTTTTTTTTCTATTTTTTTCCTAGACTAGTCCTTTTATAAGGACTTATACAACGTGTAACGTTAAATGCGCAAAACCTGAAAATAGTTTGATCAGAATAACGAGCAGAATCAATTGAACCACTTTTTAATATAGGTCACATTTTTCAAAAAATCTTCATTAAAAACGTTGACGTGTCTATTTATTAATAGGTCAAGCAAGCCAATGTCAGCGCGGCGAAGCGGCCCGGTGGCGACTCCTCCCTCGGTAAAGCGTTGTCGCAGACGCAAGAAACGATCAGAATGGCCAGTAAAACTAAAACAGCACATAAAACCTTTACATGTTTTTTAATGACTTATTTTCTCTCTGAAACAGGTCAATTGAATTAAAAATCAGTTGGGGTGTCTGAGGTTTTGCGTATTTAACGTTACACGTTGTATAAGCACCTACTAGTCTTTTTTCCTAGATTAAAACCCCACAAAATAGTAATTTTTGACGATTAAAATACTAGCTTTGAAATTATATAAAATGATCAATAGAATTAGCATAAAAAATATTATTGAAATCTCTATTATGATTGTAAATGTATTCTTGGTCAATCCCTAGTATCAAGTGGGATGACAGTGACAGCTCACTCCACGCTCACTTCACCTAAGTTTTCACGGTGATATGTTTACAGAATCGCACGGATATTGGACACCAAACATTTTGAATTTTCGCGGCTAAACTAAACGTTAGACTAATGTAGCAGTAAAGCTCTTGGAAAAAAGAGCAAAATAGTGTGTCAAATGCAACGTACCAGTATGCAATGCACCATGTTTTGCACAATTTCATACATGAGAAGGGACAATGTCCAAAATGTGGACACCATCATTTTTTTTTAAGTTAAAAAAAAAGTATCTCCAAAGTTTTCAATAAATATTATTTTTAATATCCCAGTGTTTTATCTTTAACATACAAGCCAGGATCTTCTATCCTATAAAGGGTTAATTCTTGCGCGGATGAAATTTTTAGTGGGGTGTAACATAGTCAGATTTTATTGGTTAGGTTTGGGGCAAGAATGTTTGATGGTTAGTTACAGACCGTGGCACCAATTATTATAAAACTGGCAACCCGCTCGCTCCTGCTTTGCAAGGTTTATACGACTTGACAAAACGTCGTGACTTCTTTATTATCCACAAGTTTGATACTAATAATAAACCTCCCAGAGTAAATTGTCTACATGATGGTGACAACCGTATCAAAATCTGTGGCGCAAATTAGAAGAATAACACTGTCACACAGACGGGTACGAAAAGCGACTTTAATTTATAATATTATGTACGAGTTTAAATTCTGGTTTATTCACAACTAGCTGTGCCCTGCGGTTTTACCTGCATAAGTTTCGATCATGTGAGAATATCGGGATAAAAGTATTCTATATCCTAATCCAAGTCATCGTCCATCCATGAGCCTTTATCCAAATCCGTTCAGTCATTTTAGCGTGAAAGCGTAACAAATAAACATACAAAAATCAAATCTCTTCTCTTTATAGTATTACCCCCTTACTAATAAACGTATTATATCAGATGAATAAAAAAAAAAAGAAAAAATAAAAAAAAATAAAACACCGATTTCTCTTTCAGTCGTCAGTAATTTAACATTCGAAAGAAGAAGACAAAGCGTTGTGTAACTATACAGACGTTATACAAAGTTTATTACTAAGAAGGTAGGTTTAGAAAAGAGCTCATTTTTAGAACAATAAAAAATGTAAAGCCCTCCTTACTTCCCACGAATATAACAACTACTTACCCGCGAATTTGTTTTTATTTCCCTATTCTGGCGTCGTCGACAATGTACAGACGCCAGCATATCAAGCTACCCGAAACTGTAAAATTTTCCCAATCAACTTTGAACCTAATCCTTTAGCGATAAAGTTGAAAATCTATTAAAGAAATTTGACAGATTGTAGTAGTTTAATGTGCTGGCGTCTGTACGTCTGTACCTACCGTTGACTTGTCACTTAGTAAGGCTAGGGCCGTCAGTGCCGCCATTAAGAATTCATAGGAGACGGCTAATATAATGTCACAAAATTTAAACATAAAATTAGGCAACTGTTGTTTACTGATGCCGTGATGTAATTTGTTTGTCTTTAGCATTGACGCTGTAACTACAATTGGGTAAATAAAAAACGAATACAAACGCTTATAGAGACAAATAAAAGATCGTGTTATATTTTCAATGAAAAATTAATCGATGAACAATACAAAAATGTCTAAAAAATGTACATTGATAGTGTAATCGATACACAATCAAAGGCATCACCATATGTCTGTCCTATCTGCATAAAAGGTCAAATTAAATTAGGTAGCAAAACTCTGCAGACGTAATGGGTATCGAGATCTAAACATCATAAAACAAAAGAAAACCGATTTTCTGCTCACACTTTAAGTAACAACACTACCAGCAGTCGTTAACCCTCCAAAAGAAAAAAATATTTTTTATTTTATTTTATCGTGTTTAAGCATAAGCATCACGTCTCCAGTTTCTAATTTGGAGTGTATGACTAAACGCCGATTTACACTACGCCGACAGACTGAACACTGACAAGACTACTTCGACGGGACTCTTCGCCGACAGGACACTTCGCTGACAGGCCATATACCTACATTTCAATTTTAGCAGTGTCTAAGCATGTCATGCAGTCGATTTCTTCGTACCCAAAACCAACATGTTTTTGCCCTGAAGCCGATTATATTAAACGAATTAAGTAGTAATATAATCATATCACAAAATACACCGACGCAGTTTCTATCATACGTTGGTTGTATATCCAGCGGTTATCCGGCAGGTGAAAAGCTTTTAAAACAATTAGTTGTGTTGTTCGAGGCTCCAAAGCACTCAATATAATTTACGCGAATTCATAGTGAAGTATCAATCATAAACATTTAGGTACATTATTAATGATACGAGGGGATTATATTGTACAGACACCAGCACATCAATCTACTATAGTTCGTTTTTTAATCGCAGAGACTAATCTGATATTTGAGTCTACTAGAATCAAAAACAGAAATGTCCATAAAATACTAAAATTGTGTTGTCTATGTCGTATGAATTTCCAGATTAAAAATAATATTATTGGGCATTCAATGTGCAGCTAAAATCGCAATGTCCGATATAAATTAATACTTATAAATCAATGTGTGCCACAAAAACAACATTGTCCACTTGTGTATGTATCCGAACTAGCATTGTCCTCAATGTGGACGTTTTTATTTTTACTCCTGAGGGTTCTAGCGTGATTATAAATAGCCTATTGTTTATTGCTCCCACTTACCTACATATCCTAATTTAGTCCTAATCCAATCTACCTACCCTCCCAAAATCTCCTAACACACTCAGCATTTGCAGCCAGTGAGCAAAGCACATAAGCAGGTGTATTTAAAATAGGTTGTTACCTTCTCCTAAATATAACACTGGAGTACATCTCGGCAATAGATAAACCAACGTTTTGAAACATATTAACCTAAATGATTTACTCCACTTAACACATTAGCCTAGCAGCGCCGCCCCGGTGAATTTTATTTATGCCCATCACTTTGAAGTGAACCAGTCCTCTGAAAGGGTTAATTAAGTGAAAGATTCTCATGGCCTGTGGACTGAATGATCATGTTAAACAAATTAGAACGTATTATTGAGCAAAGAACCTATATATAACTCGACAAATATAACAATGATGCACCCTTTTCACATTGTAACCTTTAGCATAGAGGTGTATGAAGGAAATATTCAACAAATATTGGTGAAATGTTTGCTTTTTGTAAAAATTGATATATAAAGGCAGGCTTTGAAAAGCATATTGGTTTGGAACATTAAACGGTGTTATTACCTACCTGGCTTAATTTAATTTGTAAATTTTGACCTTATATTGATGATTCATAAAACTACAGTAAGACCAAAGCTGTTGTCTATAAAATGTTGTAAGACAAACCTTGGAGCCTTCTTTTTCTTTGGAAAAATAATGGACAGTTATGTTTTATATATTTATAATTGAAGGTTTGCATTTATGCAATTGAAAAGTGCGATAGACATGTTAATACCCTAGTTTCTTAGATTTTTGTATTATAAAAATTATTGGTCCTTCGAGCCGGATCGTCACTGGCATCATCTTCACATATAATTAATGTAAGTATACAAAATATTGTAAAACATTTTAAAAGAGTAACGGTGGAGTTTCTTGCCCATTCCTCTCCACACACAGCTGCTTTATGGAAGTGGCAACTACAATCAATTCTATTTTTTTATAAAATAATGTTGACATTCAAAAGTACGTTTTATGTGCCCATTTGAAATAAATGATTTGACTTTGACTTTAAATGTTCCTTCTCCAACCGCATTGACACTTTTATGAAAGGTTGCAAATATGAAGGTTCAATAAATCTATTTTATAATTACTACCTGTTTTAAACCAGAGGCACTAAAATCATACGTCAGACCCATTAAACTGTTTAATTATTCCAAAGTGATAAACACAATACGTTTTACTGTAACAGTAACACAATATTGTTGTAGTTAATAGCCTGAAGTCATGAACAGTATAATGTTGATTGGTTTGTTCTATATTCGCCGAGTTACCTCCGAGCTATAGTTTTCGGCAGTATTCGGCAACGCAGTAGCAATATACTCGTACATTATAATGTTTTATGAAATTTAGTCATTATGGAAGTATGTATGTTCACAGTATAGAGTCGTCAAACAAGGCAGCGGGCTAAGGTGGAAAATGATTTACACGGCCAATGGAAATTTGCACCACCAAGGTTTATCACTGAAGATATGGTGGGAATATTAGAATTACCGTAAAAACGTGTGCGTTTGGTGTCTTAACTAAATAAATACACACCACAGCTTAGCAGTAGATGTTCTAAGTCCTTTTTAGTAAGTTCAGCTGGTATTTTAAAGGTATAGGTATATCTAATTTATAGGATGGACGGCGCCACCGGAGCCGAGCCAGGAAGAGGAGGCGAGACGACCTGGACGCGTACCGCAAGGTGAGAGATGGCGTTGAGATGGCTCTAGAAAAGGATGTTTGTAAGGATTTGCTCAGCAGTGGGACAGTGTAAGCTTAGTAAAAAAAGGTTTATCTAATACATATACGGGTTGAAATATACCTATACCTATAATTTGTTTCTTTCGTGGGCGTCACTTGGCCAAAACCTCTTTATCAAATGGGCATTTCCCTTTAAGATTTTATTATTGTTTATTCATTTACTTTTTTACGTTCTATTTTATTTTATTTGTTTTTGCCCTTATAACCCGCAATTTGTCAGCCACATTGCAAGGGATAACATAAAAGTGTAACTTTAATAATGTTTTTGATGATATTTATGCCTGTAGGGGGGAGTCCCTGGTGACCTGAAATAGAAGTCACGGCTTAGTTTAGGCACCAGTCTCCCACAAATGAGCATTGTCCTAAATCATAATTATTGTTATCATAATTTTTTCTCTCATTTTTTAAGTTTTACTTAATAAGTGTTATTTGTGGAAGAAAAATAAACATTTTTATTATTATTATTATTATTTTATTACCTTACCCACAAATTACAAACATCTTCCATGCCTGGCACTTCAAACGAATGACGGGAAGAAAAAGACTAAACCCTTTTAGTGGGTACCTAATAATATTGTCCCTTCTGTACAAAAATAGCAGTCATTCGAACTTGGACGCCAGACACTTCTTTTTAAACGCTTTAACTAAGTTGACAGGAGGTTTATAGCAGTTCTATTTTTAAAAAGATGGCCGTTTAATCAAGCAGCCGTCGCAAAGGCAGCACGTATTTGACTGAAGCAAATTTTTGATAATTACGGACGTAACTGAGAGACACTCGGCATTTTCAGCTTAATGCAATAATTAAAAAACAAAACAACGAATGCTTGACTTCAAAAAGAATTGTGATCTGCACCTGACTGGAATTAATTAAATATTTCATAATATCATTAGTATTATTAGGGGCTTGTGGCTAAGTTATAACAGCCGCACTAGTCAATTTATCAGGTTAACCTACGCTGTCGCGGTTGGTCCGTGGATGTGTAACCATCTTTACATTCCAAGACCTCTCCGTGTCTCGGAAACCACGTTAAGCCGTTAGTCCCAGCTGTCACTCGTGGATCTTTGACAGTCGTAAGTAAGCACGTAAATCTGACAACCAGTCTTACCAAGGGGTATCGTATTACCTAGTAACTGGGTTGTAGAGGTCAGATAGGCAGTCGCTCCATGTAAAATATTGGTATTCAGCTGCATCCGGTTAGAATGGAAGCCGACCCCAATTCTATTTTATAATTCATTTATCTGCGATTATGAAATATTATATCGAAGCCGAACCACAAATTTGCAAAATTAAAATCCTGAATTAAGAGCCTTGTCAAAGCAGAACCACAAATTTGCAAAATTAAAATCAACCGACAAGTCCACTTAACCAACATAGATCGATACCTATTGGAATTTAATAGGGAGCACTTAAAAGCGACCGCATGTAAATTAAGTTATATGAAAGTAGGAAGCTACTCATACACTTATTGCTTGCACAAGTAATACAATATTCCCATTATTGCAAGCACTCGAGAAAAGTAAATCAGGCGTTCACTTAGACCCCCTACCTCACATACAATCTTTTTTAAAGTTACAAATATGTTACATTTTTCGCTATGCCATGTTATTTTCAGTCGTCGTTTATTGGAGCTGGAAGCTCTGTAATTTTGTACAGGTGTCATGGTTCATAAGAAAACATGGATGAAGGGTTATCTTTTGTGCTACGTTGTTTATTTTTAGGATTAGCGGAGCGAAGCGCAGACGAAGTTCCGTTCATTCAGTTCTTAGAAATTATTGTTAGGTAGCGGAAGTTATAATAAGGTAAGATAAGATAAGATAAGGTAATTTTTTATTTGTCCAAAACATGAGTATACACACACATAGCGTGCAAGATGTTACATATAATTATGACAGTCATGTTTTACCTGAACGGCGTAAAAGTATATACGAACGGCGTGAAAGTATGTAAGATGTCGGACGCTACATAGCATCAATTGATTTTAAATTTGTCCATTACACAAAGCAATAAATATAGCAATTAACAATCCAATTTAGACCATACTTAACTAAATGGTACAGACGCCAGCACATCAAGCTACTACAATCTGTTAGATTTCTTTAATAGTTTTTTAACTTTATAAAAAATACAATAAACTTAATTATATGCTTGTTGTATTTTTTTTGTCACCTTGTCTTGAACTGTGTCTGTGTGTATTATTCGGATAAATAAACAAATTTTATTTATTTATTATATTAATGATTTGCCTCGTCAAACACATCATACCATGGTTTTGTTTGCGGATGATAGTACGGCAATTGTAAAATGTTCGGATTTACAAAAATATGAAAGTGATATAAATAACACATTAAAGTGCATCATTACCTGGCTCAATGTAAATCACTTAATCATAAATCTAAATAAAACGAAGGTAATGCATTTTTACCAACGGATCAGTCCCCCAAACATAAATGTCAGTCATAATGAGGTAAAAGTTGAATCAATATGCATAGCAAAATTCCTAGGAATCTTGATTGACAGTAATCTGACTTGGAAACCTCATTCTGAGGACGTATGTAAGAAATTGAGCAAATCAGCATATGTACTGTATAATTTATCACATAAAGTTAGCAAAACTACGCTTCTTACAGCTTACCATGGCTTGGTGGCATCGATATTAAGGTTCGGAGTGATATTCTGGGGTAACTGTAGCGAAAGGGAGGTGATATTCAAAGCCCAAAAACGTTGCATAAGATCAATGTCAAGTTTAAAATCTACAGATAGCTGTGAGCCTGTGTTTAGGACTCTAAAAATACTAACCTTCCCGTCGCTGTACATATTGGAAGTGTCCATTTTTGTTAGGTCAAATTTAAATCTGTTTCCGTCACTTGTCGACATTAGATCAAGGTCAGGTCCTTTAAGACTACAATACAAGTTTTTATTACATACAGTAAACTATAACACAGCACTATTAAGAAAAAACATAATGTCAATGGGGCCAATAATATATAATAAAATTCCACATAATCTCAAAGAACACCCCACACGCATATTTAAAACTAAACTGACTGAATTACTATGTATTACAAAAATGTTACTACTCTGTAAATGACTTCTTGAATGACAAAGATTTATAACTGTACCTTGACATCTTGTAATTGACATTTTAAATACGTTTTTGCAATAATTTATAATTTGATAATATGATTATTAATGTAGTGACTTTTTATTTGACAATTTATTTATGTGTATTAATTTTTTGATGTCTTGTTATTTTAATCTCAATGTATTTTTTTTTTTTCTAATGTTTTTGCATGCCGTAAGGTAGAATGTAGCGGAAACATTCTATTCTGTACCATCTCAAACCTGTACCTACATTGTTGGCAAATAAATATTTCTGATTCTGATTATGATTCACTGTAGCATAAGGTTCAAAGTTGATTGGGAAAATCTGACAGTTTCGGGTAGCTTGATGTGCTGGCGTCTGTACAATAAAAATACAATCAAATAGTGTCATAAACTCGTCATGGCAAGTAATAAAAAAGTAAAAAAAGTATAAAAGCCGAGAAAAAGTATGTCACAAAGTATAGCTTTTCTGAAAGATAAACATATTTTCGTGAGTACTTATAACAATCATAGACGCAAAACGAAAAGACTCGAGCAAAATACGAACTCCAAATACAAAAGGAAGCAAATATGACATGAAAAAAAAAAAGTTTCCATGAAAATTTTGAGTGAAATTCAATTAAAAAGTGTGGTGTGTAACAGACGTTCGCTTTTTTACCGTTTTCTATTTACCCAGTTCATTCTTTTGTTCGCAGCAGAATTTGACAGTTCAATTTTTGAGAGGAAGGTTGGATTACCGTGAAACCGTAGGTACAAGTAAGAGCAGACTTTAACATAAGGATGGCTCGTAAAAGTAAGATGTTACTTTATTAGGTTTATTATATTCTGAATAAGTTATCGTGAAAAAGTGTGAAAGAGGTTTCTTACGGTTTTATAGGTAAGTAAGGTATGTTACGGGTTTTATAAGCTTAAGAAAGAGTTTTATACTTTTTTATGTTATAAACGCCAGCGTATTTTAATTTCAATACATAGGTAACTAAATAAAAAATCCACAGTTTCCTTCCAGTTTCACTCCTTATAAAATGAAAATAAAGAATATACATTTATTTGCGGTAAACATGACGCAGAGAAAGAACAAACACAAAAAGTCACAAGTTGGGGTAAAATATACTCCACATCCGCGTAAAACAGCTATCGCTCAACATACGGCGTTGACGTGATGATATCAAACCGATGCAGTATACAAAGAGATATATAAATAACACAGTAAGAAGTAAAACAAATACATAATACCTAATTCTAAATGTTTATAAATAATTTTCTATAAAATGGGTAACTCACATGCCGCCGCCAGGTCTTTAATAATCAATACAGAAAATAATATGACTGCAGTAACAATATTATACGAGACGGCTTATATCCACCGAACAAACGCGCAGCAAAATCAATTTTCAATCCAAAAAAAATCATCGGCAGCTCAACGCCGTATTTGGACACGTTTCACAAACGCAGGAGCCATGTTTCTATTTCGATTACCGAAATATTGGAAATAAAATATAACCGCTATCGTATTTCCACGTGACAGGCGGAAATAAAGCTTGCCGACAAATCGACACGGCAGCCGCATCGCGGTGTAGGTGCATGCCGTCACACCGCCCTACGCTGACGAAATTGTATTACTAGATAGGTACTGAAAACTCTGAATTCTCCCTTTCTGAGTATTAAAACCTAATCGCAAAGCATTTTCTTTTTTCAAATTAAGGGGGAAGCGCTAAAAATTCTAATTTTCTTCCGTTTTTTTTTTTTTCAATTTGCAGGTGTCGAACAAAATATGTTTCGCGAGTATAACAAGTATGTATTTACAGAATTATAATCATTAAAATCATCAATACAAACCTCTAAGTTCTTAGAATCCTATTGATTCATATTTGAAATAGTCATCAATAGGATTATAAGAACATAGAGGGTTGTATTGATGATTTATGAAGTTATTTGTCCATTCTTTGGAATGGACAACAGCGTAGTAGGTTCCTATGTAAAAGAACGGGGGCAAGAAATTCCATGGATACTCTTATTAAGAAGGTAGAAGTCTCGGAAGTAGGAACACTTCCCTACTTTAATAATTATTATTTTACCAAGACCAATTATAATTGGTCTTGGTAAAATAAATAGATATTAATGTCTTTATATCGGAATTCACTGAACAAAATTATCGGCTTGTAATTCATAAATAAAGGCAACTTCTCATACAGAGATGAAAAAGAAACTTTGAAGGCCTCAGAAGGATAATAGTCCTAATAAAGCGAATGGGAACTTACATCATTAAGGGTTTGATGAGCTACGCGAATTAGTGACGCTTACCTCAAGGATTATTGAGTTATTTTCCAGTTGCAACACGTAATCACGTTGAATTAGGCCCTTGTACATTTTTATTTGGTTTCTAAGGAGTTTATCTGGTTAACTTCTTCGTGCACCATTTCTGAAAGCACTGATTCCATTTTATTCCATAATAGACGTACAGGTTAAGTTCCACTGTCCTTACAGCGTCATCAGTGTTAGAAGGTAATTCCATTTATTTATTCTTTATTTATTTTAACTTTTCTCACAAAAGGTACAAAGGCGGACTTAATGCCTTAGGCATTCTCTACCAGTCAACCAAGCGTGGTGAAGAGATTAGATGGCAGGTGCTTTGGTTGACACGACGATGATAAAAATAAAAAATAAATAAAAAAAACTAGACAAATACATAAATAGGTTATAAACACATACATACGATTTACTATAATATATATTTATAAGATATACATATATATATAAAATATATAAATATTTATGTGTATATATCTATAATATATAAATATATACAAATTCAAAGAAGAGAGGTGTTGAGATGACTCTACGCTATTTATTATGAAAATAACTCTGCAATTTCCGCATAATAATATATACCGACAGAATAATGCATACCGACTAGTGGCCGTCCTGATATCAAGAGGAAGCGCATTCTAACAGGTCTGCTGGTAGCCACCTCGGCTAGACCTGTACCTGCCTCGTAATAGCTGTCTTGCTATCATGAAGCTCTGGTCTTTCCTTATCTAGAATGACTTGATTCATCAGCCTTAAATCCATCCTTAGATACCAATTTTGATGCTTTGTCTGCGCTCGCGCTTCTTCTTTTCCCTTGCTTTTTTATTTATTTATTTATTTACCATTTATGTACACACATATATAAATAGACAAGAAAAAAAATAGAACAGAAAAATAGGTACAAAGGTAGGTAGGTTTACTTTTTTTCCGTTCACAAAATTCATTGACGCCTCCCCGTGCAGTTTGTAATCTCCGTTTATTAAAATGGGACGTTAAAGCTGGTTTTACCTTCATATTATTAGCTTAATACTTACTAGCCTTCCAGTCCAAGATTTCCTCAGGTTTCTAGGAAAATAGGTTCACTCTTTAAAAATTTTCTTTCATTATTAGTTTCCTTTTTTTCTTGGTTTTAATCTTTTTAAAATGAGGACAAAAACAAAGTTGTTATTCTAAGTTTCAGTTCTGGTATTTTATTTTAAAATCTCACAAAATAGTAATGTTTTGACAGCTACATATTTAAAATGATCAATAGAGTTAGTATAAAAGATGCTATTAAAATCTCGATTACGAGTATGATTGTAAATGTTTGCTTAGTCAATCCCTAGCACCAGCGGGATGACACTGACAGCTCACTCCACGTAAGTTTTCACGCTGAGATTTTTACAGAATCGACATGCTAGAGTAGAAAAACATTGTACAGGAAACTGGCATGTCCTAGAACCTAAAATTCGGAGACATGTGACATCCGCCAACCCGCACCTGGGCCCTTGTGGTGGATTATGGCCCACTCCTTCTTACAGAGAGGAGGCCCGTGTCTCAGCAATGGAGTGTATGTCCCAGCAGTGGGAACGTTATAAGCTGATTTATGTACAGACGCCAGCACATCAAGCTACCCGAAACTGTCAGATTTTCCCAATCAACTTTGAACCTTATGCTTTAGCGATAAAGTTGAAAACCTATTAAAGAAATCTGACAGATTGTAGTAGCTTGATGTGCTGGCGTCTGTACGAACAGAAGAACTCTAAATCATCCTTTGTTCAAAAACAATTTTTTAGTAACTTGTTAAGCAATTGACGTTAACACGCTAATGTGATGATGACAAAGTAAAAAAGGTCTGTAAACCGACCCACAAAAGATATGATAACCTCCTTTAGTAACTGTGTTTAAAATCTATTAACTAAACAAAATAATATTCTAAAGTTGTTTTAGCACAATGAAACAATGTGTAATATAGTACCTAACATAATAAATATATGGCACTTAGTTGTAGCGTTTGTTAGTTTAAACTTAACTGCTATTTCGTAGAATCTGTTAACAGTAATGAAAAACATTGTACAAACCCATATAAATACCTTTCAACAAAATTGTTTGATATTTAAATGTATCCTCAAAAATCAACCGGTACTTTTATCATTCATGTATTAAAACATATTGAATACATTAAAACTTACATTGTTTTATTTTATCAAATGAAACGCTGGATGGGCTCTGATTACTTTTGATGCAAAATTCGCTGATAGTTTTTTTTTTTCTATGGCCCCATCAAATAACGGAGATTTAATTATATTTCGCTATGTTTTATGCTTAGTTCAGGTTTTTTTTATAGCAGATTTTTGATTATGCTATTTATTCAACATCAAATTTATAAAGTATTCGTTCAACAAAACAACGGTAGTACCAGATTAGTTAAATTTTAAATTAAGAGTACTTTGTAAAAACCATAGACAGGCGAAACCTTAGGAAAAGTTAGTTATTTTTTTTCGAACCCCTTATCATTTTCATGGAACACCGGTAAGTATATATTTCACAGACTTCAGGTTTTTGTTTGAAATAAATACGAGTTTTTTGTTTACTTTAGTGGTATTCTTGCAATAATTTTCCGATCGTGAAAGTATTGTTACAGTCAGTACAGTGTGGGTGTGTTTTAATACAAGGTACGTTTAAAAATAGCCTTAAGTTATATAATATGAAAACCGGCCAAGTGTGTGCCGGACCACGCATAATGAAGGGTTCCGTAGTTGGAATGAATTTATCACAAGAACAAACTTAACATTGTAGTTGAAAATCATGTTCTCCCTTATACTGCAACTGCAAATGTAAGTTGGTCGATTATTACTCTTAAACTTGTAAAGCATACTTAGCTGTGATAGTTTTCTTTTTAACTTCGTTATATACTGCTACCCTGAATTTTTTCATATATTATCCAAAAACAACCATTTAACTGGCAAGGGGGAGACACACTTGAGTGTAACAAAAAATAGCAATTTAAAGCTTAATATTTCACAAACGGATCTCTGAATCGAAAAATTGGTTCAACAAACCCGCATTATTTTTGAAATACCTATCCAATGATACCCCACACCTTGGGTTAGACTAGAAAAAAAAAAGAACTTCCTCCATTTACGTGTACAGGAGATACCCTATTTTTTTTATTATTATTTTATTTTACAACTTTTTTTGCGTTATTAATATGTATAACCATGCCAAATTATAGCTTTCTAGTACTAAGAGTCTCTGAGCTAAACTGCGAACGGACGGACGGACAGACGGACATAACTGTAAGGGTTCCTTGTGGACTACGGAATCCTAAAAAGGACATCAAATGTAAAAAAATCATGAAAATAATAAAAAAGGAACATTAAAACTCTTAACTAAGTGCTTTTCTTATTTTTTCGTTCTTGCTTGTACAGATGCCTAAAATGAAAACTTTTAAAAAAAGAATTATATCTTGATGTGACTTTGAGAATGATTAATATCATCGATATAACAATACAATCATTTAGGTTGCGGATAACGTGTGTTTTGAAGTACAGACGCCAGCACACCAAGCTACCCGAAACTGTCAAATTTTCGCAATCAACTTAGAACCTAATTGTTTAGCGATAAAGTTGAAAATCTATTGAAGAAATTTGACAGATTGTAGTAGCTTGATGTGCTGGCGTCTGTACAAGTAGCGCTACTTTTAGATTAAAGAACCGTGACTTAGTAGATGTTTTAAATAAAGCGAAATGTGATACCTTTACGGATATTTTAATTTACATTATATGCGACTAAAGTAATCTGCAGAAAACAACCGCGTAAATCCAACAGACTTTGTATTTACTATCACAATTAGTTGTTCAGTTGCATCCTTTTAAAGAATCATTAAAACCGCTTTTTTTACCAAACACGCCTAAATTGTATAATTTATATTTATTTTCCTGTATTTCCTGTATAATCAAACAGAGGAATATTGCATATTACACCTACATTACGCCACAATTATTAATAATGTTCTTACAAAACTACTATCCGGTGTATCTCTAAACGAACTGATTCCATATTATCCCCTTGTCCTCTTTCGCACGTGGCGCGTTGCCGTGCCAATTCACCCATCCTCCCCTCGACACATTATCGCTCGTCTGGAAGCTTACCTTATGATGTGTTCACGGATGAATGGCAGCTTTTGGGGTGTAGTGGAGTATTGTGAGTACCTACGTGGTTAGTGTCTGTAATTAGCGTGACTAAGTGTTGGAATTTATCAGAATTATGTTTCTATGGAAACTGGTTTTTGTTCATTAGGGAGGTAGGTACTCCGTTACACAGTTCTGTCAAAGTTATGGTATTAGGCGTTACTTTGCGTAAGCCCATGACAGTAGGTACAGACGCCAGCACATCAAGCTTCTACAATCTGTCATATTTCTTTAATACATTTTTAACTTTATTGCCAGTGTGAGGTTCACCGTTGATTAGCAAAATTTGACAGTTTCCGGTAGCTTGATGTGCTGGCGTCTGTACAAGCAAGAATGAAAAAATAAGAAAAAAAACTTAGTTAAGTAAGAGTTTTAATGTTCCTTTTTTATTATTTTCATGCTTTTATTACATTTGATGTCCTTTTTAGGGATCCGTAGTCCACAAGGAACCCTTATAGTTCCCTCATGTCCGTCTTGGTATGGATATACATATTAATCACGCCGACAAAGTAGTAAAATAAAATCATGAAATAAAAATTTTTTTTAGGGTACCTACCGCCTGTACATGCAAAGTGGGGATTTTTATTTTTCTTGTCTACGCCATGGTGTGGGGGGGGGTATCGTTGGATAGGTCATTAAAAAATATTGCGGGTTTGTGGAAACAATTTCACGATTCAGGGATCCGTTTGTGAAATATTAAGCTATAAAGTGCTAATTTTTGTTGGTCAAGTGGCCCGTCCCCCCCTGCTAGCTAAATGGTTATGGTAATGGCTAAATGGTTGTGTTTGGATATGAGAAAAACTCACGGTAGTAGTATAACGAAGTTATGTTGTCAAAAAATATTTATCCACAATAACTAGTGTCCGCGCGCGAGCTCCGAGGAATGATAAGGAATATTGACGTAATGAGCTAGAGTTGTGATTTAGTCGATATTGCACTGTCGATACTAATACATCTTGAGCCTCCGCGCGAGTGTACTTCATGAAATCATTTTATGAGGGTATTATGTACTTGAAATAAAAAAAAATGATGAAAATAAACTCTCCTCACGCACTTCAATAATAAATGAGTCGACAACATTCTCCATTAAGCCATCCCTTTGACTGTAATGTTCCTCTAATGCTAAAACATGTTTATCATATCCACACCAATCTTCTTTTGTTACATGCGTGATAGCTTTTTCGGTGATCTCCTGCAGTCTCGTCAGAGAAAAATCTGAAGTAATGTTGTGTTCCCTCACGAGCCTTTTAACTTTTGCCCATGCGAGCTCTATTGGGTTCAAGTCGCACATATAAGGCGGTAATTGCATTACATCGTGACAAAACAACATAATTATAAATGCAGTACTATTTATAGTAGAAAATAACACTATCTACTATCGCAAAATTAAAAATGACTCGATAAGCGTGTTCTCGCGTCAAGGTCGACACTAGTACTGGGAGAGTGCGGGGGTTGGAGCGACGGTCGGGCGCGGCGCACACCCGCCCGCTTCCTCAGCCACCGATTCCTCGGAGCTCGCGCGCGGACTGTAGAGCCAGATTTGCATGCCGAATGCAGCACCCGGCTGCCAAAATATGTACATGCTAAAGATGCGACGCTGTCTTATTGATAATATTCGCTAAATGAGTTCTAGTAAACTCTTCATTTATTAGATGACTGGGTTACAAGTTTAGCCACTCATTAGCTTTTAAGTAAACCGTGTACAAATATGTACCTAAAGCAGTTCAACAATCCTAAGATTCATCGGGTAACCACCCTACCTATAGATGTACGGAACGTGCTCTCTTGGGTAACACAGGAAGAAATACATACTTTACGCTTTTCCAAGATGCATTTCCTCTGCATTCACGAGTACCGTCAAACACCACCTACTCAAACTCCATAACATCACCTTTGGTCCTATTTTTCTGTTCTGTTTTTTCTTGTCTGTTTATACAATGTGTGTACAGACGCCAGCACATCAAGCTGCTACAATCTGTCAAATTTCTTTAATAGATTTTCAACTTTATCGCCAAAGCATAAGGTTCAAAGTTCAGTGGGAAAATTTTACAGTTTCCGGTAGCCTGATGTGCTGGCGTCTGTACGTACATAAAAGGTTAAATAAATAAAAAATATAAAAAATAAAGTCTATTTACCCTATTGTTTTTCATTAGTAATCATTTATCGTATGCAATACGTAATTGCGGAAGAGGATGTAATCCATTCTAGTACCTATTGGAATGTCTATTCATTATGTAAATATGTGAGTAAAAGTGAATGACCTCAGTTCTTTATAATTTAAAATATTTTTAGTTTAAGGTTATATTCAAGGATTTTTGAACTTGAATAAGTTATTAACAAATTTTGTTTTTTTTTATATTTTTTTTTATTACGTACCCACGTATACTCAAAAAGAAACAGGAATTTTTCAATGAGTATTAAAGATTTTTGCGCTAAATTAAAAAATAATTTTGTAATTATAATTCACTTTATACTTTAACTGTAGCATATTTTTTAAACCCAAAAACAAAAAAACCTGAATACATATAATAAGCAACATATTGTGTACATTTAGAACCCAAAATCCTTTACAAAACCTCTCAACTCAATGTTAGCACATTTTGTTGGAGCTACAACAAAAGTACCGTAAAGTGCTCATTGGTCCAGTATTTGCGTTAATCGTGATTCGTAAATGAAGAGCTCGTTGAGTGTCCCAGGCCAGGTAGCACGTTCATTACCTAGACAATACAGAGTGTTTTTCACGATTAAATTGACCGTAGAGAGGCAATTTGAACAGGGCGGCTGTTCGTGACACCAGAGCGTTTCGGTCAGACTGAGTTTTTAATTTTTCGTCTCTCCGCTCACCAGATTATACCTACATAGCTATGGGTTAGAGCTGAGATATTTTGCTGTCTGTTTTCTGTATTTGTGCACTGCCTTTGTTGATAAAGATTATGAATGATGATTTTCTGCAGAAGCTGTAAGTAGGTAGTTCAAGTACAGTGGGCAGTGAAATTAATGTCTGTTTTAGGAATAGTTCTTTTTGAGTGAATATATATGTAGGTAGGTATGTAGCTGTTATGAACCAAATAATTAGTTAGGTACTATCATTTTGGAATCATCATCTGCCTAGCCTTCTCCCAACTATGTTGGGGTCGGCTTCCAGTCTAACCAAATGCAGCTGAATACCAGTATTTTACATCTGATATATCTATCTGACCTCTATAACCCAGTTACTGGGTAATACGATACCCCTTGGTAAGACTGGTTGTCAGACTTTCGGGTTACTGACGGCCCGTAACGACTGTCGAAGATCCACGAATGACAGCCGGGACCAACGGCTTAAGGTGCTTTCCGAGGCACGGAGCGGTGTTGGTATGTGAAGATATTCACCCATCCACGGACCCAACCGCGTCATGCGTAGCTGTTATTACTTAGCTACAAGCCCCTCTTTCATGATTTTGGAGTAACGGTTTTATTACATCCACTTTATCTCAGAACAGACCAATCAAATGTAAACCGTGCTTTCGTTCCGTTCAGTTCCACATACAGATCGGAAACCATGTTTATTTTTTTTTTCAGCACTCTAGCCATACAATATACACACCTATGTATACATACACAGTTATGTTTCAGTTTGCGTTAGTTTTGAACGATACAGGTGCGTTGTGTGTTGTGTGCGACTTTTCAATTATGTCCGCGAACTCGCTGATATTTATAAAATGTTTTTTCGTCGAAACCTATTCAATATTTGCCGCACATGCTGCAAACAAATGATCGTTGATGGACACGTAGTTATTAAAAATGTTGTACAGTTTCGTTTTAGATAGGTAGGTATTCTGAAAAAAGTGGAGCTCGCTTTGTGGGTAGTTGCAAATATTCTCTGTCATCTAATTGGATCAGCATTGTGATCTGACAAGAGTGGTCATTATGGAATACTCGATCCTTGAAACTGGTTGTTAATTTATACTACTGCCGTGCGATTCTGTAACCATCTACCGTGAAAACTTAGGTGAAGCGAGCGTGGAGTGAGTCGTCAATAGTGTCAATCCCTAGCATCAGCATGACTCACAGCTCACTCTAAGCTCACTTCTTTCACCTTAGTTATCACGGTGCGATTTTTCAAGACCGTCTGGAGTACTGTTCAAAGATGAGTAACTATTGTGCATTTTAATAATTTCTAGCGTCACAATATATTATCGTGGACGTCCACATCCACGTCCATAAAATGTATGGAAATACGTGAACGTTATAATGTTATCATGAACGGAAATTTAAAATTCTTCATACATTCCATACATTTTACTTCCCTGTGTTATCGTGATGCCGTGACGTAGACGTGAACGTCCACGATAATATCGTCACGTTACAAATTATAAGCCCCTTTATTCATAAACGTTGCTGTTAAAGTAGTGACTAGTGACTGTGTTTAACCATAAATTTTTGACATTTAAACGTTACTTCTTTTTGTTTTTAAACGCCACTTAACTTTAATCATTCTACTATATTATAATATTATGAACGCGAAAGTTTGTGTGGATGGACGGGTGGGTGGATGTTTGTTGCTCTTTTACGCAAAAACTACTTAACGGATTTGGATGTTTGGCACATAGATAGCTTATAAGTAA
The DNA here is from genome assembly GCA_949629135.1 of Eremobia ochroleuca. Taxonomy (NCBI): domain Eukaryota; kingdom Metazoa; phylum Arthropoda; class Insecta; order Lepidoptera; family Noctuidae; genus Eremobia; species Eremobia ochroleuca. The sequence goes on from OX451389.1 coordinate 16,509,921, forward strand.
CCAGGATATTCTGGGATCGAAACTTATGCGGGTGAAACCGCGGAGCGCTGCTAGTCGTTTATAAATAAACCACTTTGTTGGAAAAACGTTACCATTCATCAGAAATGTCTTTTGAGGTACTTTCATGACATGTGATGTCATAAATTAATTTCTTTGACTTGTACAGATGCCAGCACGTCAAGCTACTAGGTACAATCTGTCAAATTTCTTTAATCGATTTCAACTTTATCGCCAAATTATTAGCTTCAAAGTTGATTGTCAAAAATTTACAGTTTCAGGAAGCTAGATGTGCTGGCGTCTCTATCTACTACCCGTAACGTAAATAACGCACAACTTCATAAGGGGTCATTGTACTCATCATTATTAACAACTTTTACTATGGGAACAAACCTGAAATCGCGAAAAAAAAATCAGCTGTTCCCTATATTTTGACGAGTTATGCGAACATAAAATAATGTAGATAATAAATGAACGGCTGATTTTTTTTTCACGATTTCAGGTTTGGTCCCATAGTAAAAGTTGTTCATAATGATGAGTACAATGACCCTTTATGAGGTTGTGCGTTATTAAAGTTACAGGTTGTATACGGGGTGACTTTTTATTAGAGCTTTAAGGTTACCGCTTGGGATTTTTCCAGAAAAACGTTGAAATAAAAATATTTTGAAAATAGTTCACTTCCGCATATGGGTGTCCATACAAAAAATGTTGCAAATAGCCTGTACTATCACCCCCTACAAGATTATGCTCTAATAAAAAGTCACGCTATATAATAGGTCAACAATAAGGTACTTAACCTGTATTCTGCATCTAGCGGTAACATATGAAAAAGGTATGTGTGTAAAGGTATGTATTCAAAAATCTGTGTGTACCTACATAGTTTTGTTTTTTGTACACACAGTTTAGTAAAGAATGGGAATATTTTGGGTAGATAGGAATACCGAGCTGTCATCGATCCTTTCAACCCCGCATACATCCGATATTTCACTGTTAGATGTTTCAAAAAACATTTGTACCGGAAATAAAGACCCATTTTTACGTCGATCCAATAAAGAATAGGCACACAGATTTATTTAGGACAGTCGTTTTACTTGTACATATTGGTAAGTTAAGACATCTACTGTACAGTGTGCAATTTACAAAATTATGAATTACTTACTGATGTTCGCTTGATAAAAAGTTAAGTACCATTTTCCTTGTTATGGTATATAGGACCTTATAGACGTACCATAATACTCGTAATATAACGTCTTTATTTATTTATTTAAACTTTTCGCACACAAAAAGGTACAAAGGCGGACTTAATGCCTTAGGCATTCTCTACCGGTCAACTAAGGGTGGTGAAGAGATTTGATGGCAGGTGCTTTAGTTGAACCGAACAATGATTAAAAAAAAATACTATTCAAATTGTTGAATTATAAGTGAAAAAACGTACACAAATACAAAATATACTATATATAATATAATATATTATACAAACATTCATATTTTTCATTTTTTTTTTCATTTACATTTTCAAATCTGTACTCGTAACATGATCTGCGGCGGAATTGCGTACCACGCAATGAGTAGCAATGCGTTGCTAAGCAGACAAGTAAAATGATTCAGATTGTAACTGAAGGTGTGTTACGCAATTACGGTGGCTACTTATTCGTGATTCACAAAACTTCTGTTTCTATATTTTTATTAGATAAACACAACTACATATCAGCAAACTCAAAAAAAAAGTGATACCTATAGATATACTAACTTAACTCTGATTTTTGATTTGCTAGACCAAAATGACAGCTAAATTATATACTAAACTAGCGACCCGCCCCGGCTTCGCACGGGTGCAATGGAGAAACACTGATAATTTTAGAGCCATTATTTCTCGTAAAAAGTATAGGATAAAAAATGGTTATTGTGGGTTATCCCTAAGAGATAGACATATACCATCGCGGACTTTTTTGTAGACCTTTTTAAGGTGTACAATACTGTAGTAACTTATTTTGATCTATCTCGACGGGGTCAGCCAGCGTTTACAATGTAAGCGCAAAAAAATGTGTTTATTTACGACATCACATTAGAAACCTCTAAAATTATCAGTGTTTCTCTACTATATTATGCATTTATTATATATATAACCCTTCCTCTTGAATCACTCTATCTATTAAAAAAAACCGCATCAAAATCCGTTGCGTAGTTTTAAAGATCTAAGCATATATAGGGACAGACAGACAGGGAAGCGACTTTGTTTTATACTATGTAGTGATAATGTCTTGTTAACAAAAAAAGGTCGATCATAGGTGTCAATTTAGTGTAGAAAATTAAAAATCAGGGTTTAGGAAGGTATGTGAAAATTATAAGTATTAACGGGCTAATGGTTAATATTTAAATACCATGTACAAATGCTGGTCATACGACAAACATTTCAACATAATTTTAAACCACATTTTAAAACGAAACGAGTTGACGTTACTATTTTGTGTGTGAATGTTCACATATCAAATTGTTACGTTATAAACTTAATTAATGTATTAATAATAAATTAGGTACGTAACTAGCACGCTATTTGACACATTAGGTTGATTGAGAGTCAGAATTTTAGCACAATATTCATATTTTTTTAATAAATAATAAATGTAAGTTAATCAAATTATTTTTAATCAAGTTAAAAAAAAATAGTGCATTTGAAACTGTAATGTAGCCAAAGAAATTAATTGATAACAAAATTGACACCCTTCGTCAATTTGCCTCTTGTTGCCGCCATTTTATACAACTGTCAAAGAATGACAGACAGAACTTGTAATTTGAATATACGATCAATTTAAGTTAGAAGTCAATTCGCCTAACAGTTAATTTCTCCGACTTAACCCAACTCTTTTATAAATAAAATAATCCTCAATTTATCGTATAAAATAAAGTTTATGTCTAGTGATCCGGCTAGTATGGTCTGCATACACAGTCGATCGGAGGCAAATTAAACCATCCGGGCTATAGCACTGCCGCAGGCTTCGCTGCCCATCGAATAATATACAGCCTAAACTTAGATGAACGATCCCAGTTTATATAGCACACCACTGTATTTACACTGGATAGTGTTAAAGGTACTTAATTATATGATTTACATAGTATTTTGTACCTTAATAAATATGAGGTATCTTATTTAGGTACTAAAGGCTTATATACGTATATTTGTGATTAGAGTTAAGGGATGTCAAAGTATGTGTGGTTAAGAATTAGTTAAACACTAATTAACTTTACGTTACGTTTATAAAATATAAACCCCTAAATGATGAACTAAGTAATTTTTTTTTTTTTTTTTTGTAATTTTTCTGTCAAATAAAATTAAATCACAATTCATTACCCAAGTAAATGAACACCTCAAATCTGAAAATTAATTACCACGGAAGCAAATTAATGTAATTACATTAACAACACAAAGCATTATTATTAATATCTAAAGTATTCTCTACTTTAAGATAATTTACATAACAAATAAAAATATACCAAGTTGGGAAATTTGGTTCATATAGGTAGGTACGTTCAGTCATAAAAAGATGTATCATATATCATATCATGTATCGACAAGAATTTATTTGATTGTCTGAAATTTGTTTTGCTTAATACTGTATCAATGTGTAGCTAAAATGAAGAGCCCAATGTGTAGTAGATTGTTGTCTACACAATGATGACAATATTATAGAACAAAGGTTGTAGAGAATTGAATTTTGTATACTAGATACATCTGTTTGAGGCTGGCTCAGATTCAACTTTTTGAGGCTGATTGTACTATTGAAACAAAGAAAGTTCGTTCAATTATTATTTATATACAATGTGTAACGTTAAATGCGCAAAACCTGAAAATAGTTTGATCAGAATAACGAGCAGAATTAATTGAACCACTTTTTAATATAGCTCACATTTTTCAAAAAATCTTCATTAATAACTTTGCGGTGTCTATTTATTAATAGGTCAAGCAAGCCAATGTCAGCGCAGCGCAGCGGCCCGGTGACGACTCCTCCCTCCCTCGATAAAGCGTCGTCGCAGACGCAAGAAACGATCAGAATGGCCAGTAAAACTAAAACAGCACATAACCTTTACAATTTTTTAATGACTTATTTTCTCTCTGAAATAGGTCAATTGAATTAAAAATCAGTTGGGGTGTCTGAGGTTTTGCGCATTTAACGTTACACGTTGTATATTTTATGTTGAGTTTTTGTACTTATTATCAAAAGATCTCATCTCTCAAGACTCTGATTATTAATTTGCTAGACTAAAATGGCAGCTATGAAAATGGCAGCTGCAACTATTACAAGTAAAGATCTAGCTACTTACAATGATTTGAGGAAAAAAAAAAAAAAAAAAAATGTGTTTATTATCTCTTAAATCTATACAGTTTAGTTGCCGGGGCTTCCCAGAAAGTAATCCGAAGATACTTGTGATGGGATAAAAAATAACACACATTCTCCAATTTCGTTTTCAAAATATCGCAATGATTGCAAGCCCGTTGGTGCCCCTTTTCGTCCCCTAAGCAATTTTACCCCTATCAAGTATCAATGCACCCTTTGGTCCCATACAGAAAACCAAACGTGTGTTTATTTTACTTTACATTTATTAAAACGGCATATTTTATACCACTTTTCACTTTTTGCTTTATTTTAATCAATAGGAAATCTATTGATTTGCTGATTCTCTTAAATATTATTTTTAGGGTTCCGTAGGCATCAGGTACCTGTTACCTACCTAAGCCTACGCCACCGTCTATCTGTTCGCCGTACGTTTGTGTGTCACAAGGCAAGATATCTTTTTAATCGTAATAGGCAGCGAGTTCAAATTTTCAAAGTTTACACCCGTATTCTATACTATGCCCTTTTTTATGCTTTAGCTGGTACCTATCCACGTAAGACAAAGGCGAATTTGTACATGTAATGTAGGCTTATAAAAGTAATGGTGGCACGGAACCCTTAGCGCGCATTTCCGACTCACAGTTGGCCGGTTTAATTAAATTATTAAGTACTAGCTGTGAATACCCGCTTCGCTGGGTCATTTTTAACTGTATAGTTATTTGTTAATGTTAATAATCTATCAATACTTACTTAATAATCTTTTCATACAACGTGTAACGTTAAATGCGCAAAACCTCAGACACCGCAACTGATTTTTAATTCAATTGACCTATTTCAGAGAGAAAATAAGTCATTAAAAAAATTGTAAAGGTTTTATGTGCTGTTTTAGTTTTACTGGCCATTCTGATCGTTTCTTGCGTCTGCGACGACGCTTTATCGAGGGAGGAGTCGTCACCGGGCCGCTTCGCCGCGCTGACATTGGCTCGCTTGAACCATTAATAAATAGACACGGCAACGTTTTTAATTAAATTTTTTTGAAAAATGTGACCTATATTAAAAAGTTGTTCAATTAATTCTGCTCGTTATTCTAATCAAACTATTTTCAGGTTTTGCGCATTTAACGTTACACGTTGTATATACTAAACATATTAATGAAGAAGTGGTGGGAGGCGCCCGACGTGACGGCACAGTGGTGGCATGCGCGTGAGCTGCGCGCGGTACTGGACAGTACTTGGACATTGCAACATTACTTTATTTTTCTAAAATAAAAGTAGCTTAACTCCTTATTACATCAGCTACCTGCCAATAAAACTCCCGTCAAAATCGGTCCAGCCATTTCAGAGATTAGCCGGAACAAACAGACAGACAGACAAAAATTATAAAAAAAAAAAAAAAATTGGTGTATGTAAAGTATATATTATATTCATATGCATGTAGTAAAAAACGGTTATTTCAATATTACAAACAGACACTCCAATTTTATTTATATGTATGTATAGATGATCTAAGCGCAGTATGTACATATACTCGTACTAAACAATACACTAGGAATTCCATCCGTTATACCAATAATAATAAATAAATCATAATAATAATAAATAAATCATAATGCTTGGAATGTTAGGAACACATGCAGACCTACCAGGAAATACAGAGTTGGAATAGAGAAGATTTTGAAATTAATGGGCGATTCCTATAATTTACGGACATTATCATCATCTGCCTAGACTTTTCCCAACTAAGTTAGGGTCGACTTCCAGTCTAACCGGATGCAGCTGAATACCAGTATTTTACATGGAGCGACTGCCTATCTGACCCCTACAACCCAGTTACTGGGTAATACGATACCCCTTGGTAAGACTGGTTGTCAGACTTTCGGGCTTCTGACTACGCGTAACGACTGCATAATAATAATATGTATATAATTTACGGACCTTTATGGTTAAAATAAAGACTCATAGTCATAGTCATTTATTCATGAACAAGTAACTTGTGTCTGAATTTGCACACAAAATAACATAATTATAGCATATGCAGTCATACAATAAACTAAATTACATTTCAATTTCATAAATTACATCATCAATTTACCTGTACCTAAACAATAATTATGAAAAAAAAAAAAAATTTAAAATAATAACACTACAATAATAAATTCAAAATAAATTAGCATAGATTGATAAAAAAAAAGAAACTAATCATATTAAATTTATAGTTAAATCAATAAATCATAATGAACAAAATCCAATAAACTTTAACAACCCATGATAATCTCAATAAAACTACAATTCATTATAATTACAGTTCTTCTACAGAATATAGACACTTATTCAATACGAACTTTTTTTAGTTTTATTTTGAAAGCGCTACTGTATATAGTACTTTTTATGTCTAAAGGCAATCTGTTGAATAATTTTACAGACTGGTATCGTGGACTATGTTTAACAATTCTTAGGTTGTGATTAGTAAAATTTTTATTCTTCAAGTCTAGTCTACGGGTGCCTTCCCTTATATTCCGTTCTTCAACTGTCTCATAGTCTTGTATGTATTTGGCCATATTACTTAAAAGTACCATTACATAAAGACTCGGTACTGTAAGTATGCCTAAATTGATAAAATGCTATCGGCAACTTTCCCTTTGTAACTTTGTGAGATGCGGGCCATGGTACGAATTGCACGTTTTTGTAATACGAAAGCTTTTCAAATATTATATTCATAGCTATTTCCCCAGAAAAGTATGCTATGTCTAATTTTTGACTCCACTAGCGCAAAATATACCATTTTTAGGTGTTTTATGCTGATTTCATTTCTCAGGGCTCTCAGAGCGTAAGATGCAGATGATACCGATGAATCAATTGCTTTTAATTTTGGTTTCAAATTTACTCTCTCTTTAGACTCTTGTATCTTTACCAATAAAAAAGCAAAAAACTCACAGTTTTGCAGTAGACCTATATGGATTAGCTATCACGGGTAAAATTTGTTTATGAATCTATTTATATGCTCCGTCTGGCACAAAAAAATTGCTGCCCAAAACGATTATAAATAAAAACAATTCGTTTTGCTTACCGATTTAAGCCAAACTATTCGTTTCCTACGTTTTTAGGGTTCCGTACCCAAAGGGTAAAACGGGACTCTATTACTAAGACTCCGCTGTCCGTCCATCCGTCTGACAGACGACTGACAGACGACAGATACAGCCTGGTGACAGTGTCACCAGGCTGTATCTCATGAACCGTGATAGTTAGACAGTTGAAATTTTCACAGATGATGTATTTTTGTTGCCGCTATAAAACAAATACTAAAAAATAGAACAAAATAAATATTTAAGGGGGCCCCCATACAACAAACGTGATTTTTTTGCCGTTTTGGTAGATAATGGTACGAAACCCTTCGTGCGCGAATCCGACTCGCACTTGGCCGGTTTTTACTTACTTTACAACTTCAATTACTTATTACATTTATTATATGCAAACGCTTTTCGTACCTACCTATTTTTAATTTATTACAATATCATCTTAAACTGTATATTTACCTACCTACAATTAGTACGTGTAGTTTTTTGTTGCTGCAAACAAAAAACTTAACTATATTTATATTATTATTTATATTATTATTATTATTATCTACACTTCCTACTGCAAATGAGTTGTAGGTATACTCTAATTTTAGATTTGCTAGACTAAAATGATACCTACTAATTATTAATGTCATGTTGACAAAAAAACGGTCGATCACAGCTGTCAATTTAGTCTAGCAAATAAAAAATAAGAGTATAGGCGAATCAACCATATGAATAATTAAACCTGATCAGCCGTGCGATTCTGTAACCATCTCACCGTGAAAACTTGGGTGAAGTGAGCGTGGAGTGAGCTGTCACTAGGGATTAACACTATGGACACTGCTCACTTCAAGCTCACTTCACTTATGATTTTACGTTGAGATTTTTACAGAATCGACCGGCAGCACCCTAATTGCGTAACACACTATTACTCTCACTTTTAAACATTTTGAAGCATATTGCTAATCCATTGCTCCATATGTTCGAAAAATGTGTCTGCTCAACAACGTAAATAACGCAATAAATGTTGTTGAACTGTCAAAATGAAACCCATTGCTACCGATAGTGTTTTACGCAATTAGTCTGCAGTACAGTGAAGTAAACAATAACAGTAGCTTGGTTAGTGAAACTAGATACAACATTAAAATTATTTACAAATGACGATAAAACTCTTATTTTATCTCCCTTTTAAAACTAGATCGTTGTTATCACAGATAATAGGAAAACATCTACCTACCTAAGTAAGTATGCATTATGACAAAAAAAAATATCGAAAACAAACGTTACCTTTTTTTTTATATCATCATCAGTGATCGGATAATCGGATGCTAATATACCTAAACTTCACTTTTATTCCCACGAAAGAATAATACGGACATGCGTTTCGGAATCCCGAATCCCAGAATCGTTTGAAATTCCTGAGATTGCTAAAAATGTTACCTGCATATTACGGTACTTGGAGTAAAAACCATTAAAATCCGTTGTCACTTTGAACGTAAAACGGAGTGAAATTTGTACGTTATCTGTGGTAAAATATCAGCTTTATAATGTAAATATGTTGAATTTTCTGTAACTTTATGATAGTTTTTCTCAAAAACTATGCTTTTGCTGAGTTTGGGATTTTGTGATAGTGTTTTACATAACAACAATTATTCGCTATTCAAACTGTGAAGTTTCGTACGACCGGGTTAATTAGTACGGTGGAGCCGATTCGATCACTAATCTGTTAGATAGATAATCAATTTCCACTATTTGACCACATTGTGCACATTATCATTTTTTTATTGATATTCCATTTGTTTTAATAAAATTAAGATACGAAATCAAAATAACCACTGCTATAATTTCATTAAGTTTGTTATAGTTGTTTTTACAACAATTTTCAATCCCGGGAACCTTACTTGAACTTATTTATTCAGAAAGGAATGTCCATATTATTCTTTCGTGGAAGGAAGTTTAGGTATATAAGCGCCCGATTATCCGATCACTGGTCATCATCTTCCTGCGCAACACGTTTTCTTTTTCCATTCTCCCCTGTCAACTATCACGCTTTCAGTCATTCCCTTCCCTTTCATATCTCTCCGCTAAGTATTTTTTTAATATCATTATTAACTATTTCATTTACTCGAGAACCATAAATAAATTCTAAATGAGTGAAATCTACGGATCTGTCCAACTTAACATGTCTAACAACATTCGGGAGTCCAGTTTTAAGTCTTTCAACATCTACAGGGGTACTAAACCAGTCAGATTCACTACTAAACATATAAATTGGAGCAGTTATCAATGAGAGATCGAAAGAAGGTGGCTGTTTAGAAGAATACTCCTGCTGATTCATTCTTGAACCATAGTCAAATCTTTGGAACCGTTTACTCAAGTAACTTTGAAAATAATGAACAAACGTCTTTGTAGACACTCCAGCAGGTATATGACTAGCAAGCACTGGAAGCCTTTCTGAATACAGATTAGTAATATTCCTTAATCCATAACTTATATAATACTCTAACTTACACAAAATATTTTCGGGCACATCGTCCCGACACACTTTAGCATGATAAAGATTACTCAATACATTATTCGCAAACAAATCGTACACTCCGATGCTATCAAGGAACGATGCTAAAACGTCCAAATTTTGCGCTAAAATGTCCATAAACGGGAACTGTGTGTCGGTTAGCCACGCTATCGGAGCTAATAATACTGCTTGCTTGATCTTCTCGTTGTATTCCGGCTTCATGCTACACATCACGAAAAAAATAGCCGTTCCTTGAGAAAACCCAATATAGGACAGGTTACCTCGAGACGTTGTTTGGAGTATATAATCAATCACCGCAGGCAAATCTTGCGTCCCCATCTCTTCATAGCTGAAATTCCAATATTCTTTTTCAGGGAGGTTTTTGATATGTCCTTTACTGTATTTATTTCCTCTGGCATTATATAACCAAACATCGTATCCTTGTTCGGCTAACTGAAACCCTAAAGACTTTGCTGGTCCTAGAACCAACCACGAATCAGAACTGTCACCAATCCCATGAACTAACAACACTGGAGGTCCACTGTTCGGTATTCTGTAAGAGTTCACTGTATAACCATCTTTCGGTATCACTGTATGTTTTTCAGGTCGATGACCGTACTTAGCTATTAGTTGCAAAGAGTTTAAATAAATGTCCGAGTTTCGGTTCCGAAAGTCTGCGTCACTACTAACTTTTATTTTACTTTGGTTCCGTACACATCCGAAACAAAACACGAAAATAATACACAGAAATATATTCGCGTTACCGAAATTCATCGTGATTGCGAAACGTCTCGCGGTCGCAAAAACAAAAATCCATCTGTAGTTGAACACACACGACGGCATTATTTCCTTGCTTTTCGTCAGTCAATGCCATGCTGCGGACAACTTACTGCCTAGGATCAGGTAACTTTAACCTCAGACAACGACCTACAGTCATGTTTTCGACGCGCCGATCGGAAGCAAACAAATTTATACCAACAACGTGATAAACTATTAAGTTTTGATTAAAGTGTTAACTTTTAGCGCCTTTAATAACATAAGAATGATTACAAACACCAAAACCAGTTGCGTGTTACCAACGCAATGTCAACAAAATAAGTAATTTATTATTTATTATTATGTAAGCATCAAACTTGTTTATGTGGAAAACTGCTATGAATAACCTAAATTCCGACAGCTGCTATAAATAATTGTCGCCAGCGGTTGACATTCAATTCATCTAATGAACATGACCCGTAGAACATGATCCTCATGCAACAGTAGAACGGTAATGAATCTGACGATTATTAAAACAACCATTGTTTTAAATAAAACAGGACGTATCAAATTGTAGCCATACGGAAAGTAAGAGAATCTCCGTATACTGTCGATAACCACATTAATAAACAAGGTTATTTCACACAACCTTCCGCTATCTGTGAACAGTTTTGTTTAGTTACGTAATCACATTCAAAATCTTTAGGTACTATAAGTGCCATAATCGCACTATTAAGTGATATGTTGCAACATCCGCTAATAAATTACTGATGAAGGGTTTTGTCGGAAGTTTCACAAAGGTCTAGGTCGCAAACTTATGGCACCTTGTAAGTTGTAACACTAGTCCACTAGCTACCGAAGATAGCTAAATATAATTATTTATAAAACGCAACGGTACGTGACGAAACTTTCTAGGTTATCTCGGCAAAAAATATGATAAATATGTTTTTATAATGCAAGGTTAAAATCACGGAACAGGATTAAAATGAATTCGCTGCAGTCAGTCTGTAGATATGTAGTTTTGAAGTTCCGTGGTTAAAATGAATTCGCTGCAGTCAGTCTGTAAATATGTAGTTTTGAATTACCATTTTGAAACATTGATACTACTCGTAACCCTGTTTCTTAGAAAGGATAGCTTAGCCCGTAATACCAGCAAAGTTATATGACGCTGTAACTGGCAGACTAGTCTAGCAGACCGCGCGACGGTCTGTTGAGAAAAATAATTATTTAAAAATTGTTTAAAAGGTCGTCGCTCGGGTTTTGATGATTGATATTGTTTTATATTGTTTGAATTAAATATTTGCAAAATTTCAAGTCTCTGGGTTCATGCACGCGCGACCGCGCGCGATAGATATTTTATAATATTTCTTAGCAGCCAGTCACACGCATGAACCTAGAGACTTGAAAATTTGCAATTACATAGTTTAATTTTTATTGAAAAGACATCTATGGCCGAAACCAGAGCGACAACCTTTTAAATAATTTTTAAACAATTATTTCTCCCAGCAGACCAGCAGAGAATTAATATTTTATAGTTTTTCTTAGCAGCTAGTCACACGCATGAACCCAGAGACTTGAAATTTTGCAAATAGTTAATTCAAGCAATATACGAGGGCTGCCTTTTAAGTTGTGTCGTTTGAAATAAGAATAGACGACCTAATAGATTGTTACCATTTATTGTTTTTCAAAGAATTCTCCGCGATATTTAATACACTTTTGCATGCGTTCGAACCAGTTTTTAAAACATTTATTTCACTCCAAAGTGGGGGGTAGTCAATATGGCCGATTTGTATGCGTCAACAGCTTCTTCGGGTGAGCTGAAACGTTAATCACGAAGACTTTCCTTAATTTGGGGGAACGTAAAAAAATCGTTAGGACTCAAGTCAGGGCTGTAAGGCGGGTGATCTAAAATTTCGACAGTTTGGGTGCTCAAAAACATCTTTGTATCGCGGGCGGTGTGCGAACTTGCATTGTCATGGTGCAGTATCATGCGACGTCTTGAGTTGTTTTTTCGAAACTCTGTGATGACTTGTGGCAAACAAACAGTGGTGTACCAGTCATCGTTATTAACTGTCTTGCGATCTTCTAGTACAATAGTGGCGACGTAACCACCCTTTGCCACAAACGCGGCAACCATTTTTTTTTTAAGTGCTCCGTGAGCGTATTACTTTGGTCGGTTTTGGCTCATCTTGGAAGACCCAGACAGTTGACTGCTGCTTGGAATCTGGATCGTAAGCATATATCCAAGACTCGTCACCACTAACCATATCACAAACGAGTTTTGACTCTCCTCGGTTGAATCGCTGCAGAGTTTTGCGACACCATCTAACACGGGCTGCTTTTTGGTCGTCGCTAAGCAAATGTGGTATCCAACGAGAGATCAACTTTCTTACGCCGAGTTCTTCGTGCAGGATTTTTTGTATAGTAGTCCCTGAAATGCCCACGGAGGCCTCTATTTCACAAAAAATGGGACCAGTCTTACCAAGGGGTATCGTATTACCCAGTAACTGTGTTGTGGAGGTCAGATAGGCAGTCGCTCCATGTAAAATACTGGTATTCAGCTACATCCGGTTAGACTGGAAGCCGACCCCAACGTAGTTGGGAAAAGGCTACACAGATGATGCTTGTTATCATAAGACAGGACAGTTTCGTAAATATTGATGATTAAGATACAAATAAATAACTGAGAATTTCACTACGTTACAAAATATTTGGGAACTGAATCATATATTATATGATAATAATAGGCCGTCCTAGGTTCGTATTGGAACAATATAATATTTTCAATAGGTACCTACCCATTCAATTTCCTATTCTATTTATTACTGAATTACTACAGTTGATCGGGTTTGGACGTTTGGTACTACCAAGTGCGTCGTCACTTTAATCTGAAATAATAGTTTATGTGAATTATCCAAATGCAATTGGAGTTGGACAGTGATTTTTTTTTAAAGAAGGCCTCTCTCATTACCCACCAGGGAGGAAAGATTTGTTTCTGTTTGGATAACTTCAGGCTCCTTAATGTGACACCTAAATTGTTTACCGTAAGTAGATTCAGATATAGAAAAATAGGATAAAGTATACGACTTAGCATTGGAAGCCGACTCCTACAAGATCCGAGATGTTGAGGCAAAATCACGAACACTAAAATATTTGCTACTAAATATGTAGCTGTATTTTAATTGAATTCAGAGCATTGAACTTTAACTTTCAATGTTATTCAACTTGATGGCAAACTACACAGACGAGGTGAGCGCGGTGAGCATTCCAAAATTTAGACAATTTAAATTTATTTTTACGATATACAATTTTATCAGATCAGATGCCATTTCAAGGCTCTTAGTAACAGCTGTATGATTTGACGGATCTAGGACAAGCTACGCTAGCTGTGGCCGGTCCGTGGATGGGTGATTGGGGTATCATCTACTCCATACCGAGACCCTCCTGCTCGGAAAGTACGTTAAGCCGTTGGTCCCAGTTATCATTCCTAGATCTTTGATAGTCGTTACGGATAGTTAGAAGCCCAAAAGTATCACAACCAGTCTTGCCAAGGGAAATCACGTTAACAAATTACTGAGTTATAGAGGTCAGATAGGCAGTAGCTCCACGTAAAATTCATATATTTATCTGTATTTGGTTAGATTGGAAGCTGACTCCAACATAGTTAAGAAAAAGCTAGGAAGATGATAATCAAACTAAATGTTATCAATCTACAAAGTGTTATAAGTAGTGAAGAGTGAACGACTTAACTAACAATAAGTATAATTAATTTACGCTTCGATAAAATGAAGACCACATTAGCCTTAGCCACATGTAAAATCAAAACATTTTATTGTTATTATGTCATCATATTAAGATGATTAACAGTAGCAAGCGTCATCGTGGAATGGTATAGCCATCATACCATAATATTGATTAATAATTTAGTCATATTTGTAAACACGGGGTTCTGAAGCGCGGTGTCATAATAAACACTTTCATTCCGAGAGCGCCTCGAGTAGGACAGTTTTTCGCCCATTGTTTGTGGAAATCCTCTATGAATAGCGAAAAACAATGGTATCGTGTCAACGAAGGCTTATAATATGAGGTGACTGCGGTGTCTGAACGCATTTGTCACTTGAGGAAAATGAGATCAACCAGGAGTCAAAGTTAAAGGTTAGTGAGGTAATATTTCTTTTTTTATTGCCGGAAATAAAAATGACTTCCTTGTTGAATAGGTAGGTACATATTGTTACTTTTTTTTATTTTGTAATTTCTTTTTCCAGTTTATGTGGAATATACAACGTATAACGTTAAATGCGCAAAACCTCAGACACCCCAACTGATTTTTAATTCAATTGACCTATTTCAGAAAAAAAATAAGTCATTAAAAACCTTGGCTTGCTTGGCCTATTAATAAATAGACACGGCAACGTTTTTAATGAAGATTTTTTGAAAAATGTGACCTATATTAAAAAGTGGTTCAATTAATTCTACTCGTTATTCTGATCAAACTATTTTCAGGTTTTGCGCATTTAACGTCACACGTTGTATATTTTAAAAGTCCATGCACTGGTGTGCAATGACCGTTAAGGGGCTGTTCATTTATTACGTAAGATGATTTGAGGGGGGGCATTCAAACTAATCTTATTTTTTTCTTCGCAATTATGGTAGGTAGTTACTGATATCTATCATAATTGCAAAGAATCTTCAATCGTCTTACGTAATAAATGAATAGGCCCCTAACCGTTAATAAGGTTAATTTTACAGAATTAAACTACCTTTTTATCGGATTTGTAAATTTTATATTAATATAATAATAATGATTTAATTAGGTATCTGTAAGAACCTATACCTAGCTGTTAAAGCCGGAAGCAGATCTACAAATTGATAGTGACAATTTATTAATAAAAATTAAATAATTTAGCGTTCAAATGCAACCTTTTTTAGTGCGTTTTATCGCAAATGTTAGATAACATCAAGAATCAAAACTCAATCACGGCATTCGACAGGTCCGCTTTTTGGATAATTAAAATAATTCATTACGGTCATATTTAACTATATATCACAATGGTTACTTATATAGCAATTATAGGCAATGTAATAAGTCGTATCAACCAACTTAAATCTTCATAAAAGACATCTGTACCTATACATTAAGTTTAATTTGATAATCGTTTCCCATAAAACATTTTACCTAAACCATTATTCACGAATAAAATCTAAACGAAAAACACGATGTAAGTTGAACCAGCTTCCTCATTGACGTTTTTAAAGGACCACTTTTCCCGCGCTTTCCAATGCCCAATTCTAAAACTTCTTCGCCACTAAAATCGTCGCTTGTCAGAGCATCCTCTAGGAAAAGTGTGAAGCAGTAAAGGGAATGTTCCCTGTCATGGCCGTCAATTCACTTAGGGGAAGTCGATCATGCCCCGCTTGATACTAAAAGCTACTAAAAGCCCTCCATAAAAGCAATAATTAAATTGGTGTAACTCAATTTAGTATGGCGATGCTGCCGAAGGTGAACCTACCTATGTATGCGAACCTCTTTTGTGCAATAGACTTAAACTATTAGTGCCTGTGCCCTCTTCTACTATGTACGTTACTTTTTCCCCTTTGTGAGTGTCTCTTGAAGTCTTGGATTGAGTAGAATTTAATTTCCTTATTCAGTTATTTTTATTTACTTAGGTACATAGTTCCTATTTTTTAAATACCTGACTGTTGTTTTTTATTCAAATACTATTAATGAGTAAGTACAAATAATTAAATAATATAATTAGATACTTCGAACATATAAAGCGATCATAAATCTATGGATAGGAAACCGGACGATTTTCGGATTTTTTAGCAGTGAGAGACTGCTAACGCCATCTTCCGAAAGTTAAGCGGAGCGCGGCGACCTGTGGTCTGTGGACTGTGTGAAATTTAGTTAAAATCTCCCATCAGCTATGAGGTGCCACTGTGGATCAAGCATTTTGAGGGGTTAAAAATATTTATGGCCCGGTGAGTGACACAGGCTTACTAATCTCGAAAAATGGGCACGGGGGTAAAGTCACGGGAAAAGCTAGCAACTTTTAAGAGAAAAAAGTGATCATCAAGCAATGGTCAGTTTTAAGAAAACACAAATAGCAACAGTTACCCCCTTATAATATAAATGCCCAAACATTTATTACAATAGGTTGTTAGTTTTGTTATGTGTATCTTCTTATCTTCCCAAGTGCCTAAACGCTTTTAAGCCCAATATTGGCTCAAAAGGACTGACAGGCAATATTGAAGTCGAATCTGACTGCGGCGTTAGGTTTACCAAAATATTTATTTTCTGCTTGTGTTTCACTGAAGTTGTTATAATATTATTAACTATTTGACTATTAGCTCAGCGACTGTGCAGAAAGGAAAATATTTTTTTAAAATTATAATCTGAAGAACAAAGGAAAAGGAAATCAATATTTCCCGCGGAGATTCTTATGTACAGTTGCCATATGAGTGGTTAGGTAAGTAATTTGTTGGAGACGAAAAATAAGACAAATGTTTCCATAATTTTGACTTTGAACTTATCTCAGCGTATGAATAATCATAAAACATTATTCAATGACAGAACCTTAAACACTGAAGGGGCGATTTCAACCGACAGCACGTACTTATAGGTAACATAATTTAGTCAGGCCATTCAAGTAAATCAATAATTTAAAAAGAAACTAAGTAAGAATATTTCCTGCTATGTTAATAAATATTTACAGACATTTGATGATAATTTATAAACAATTCAATACAATTATGTAAACTGCAATGGGAAATTTTAGATAAGTTACTGGTAACTCTAAACAAACTATTATTACTCTCTGTCAAAACAAACAACTGTCATTGGGACAGCTGTCTGCTGTCACTAGACTACACTATAACGTCAGTCAGTTAAACATTTACTCTGGAGTATATGTTTTTGCACTTATTATTTTGAGATAATAGTTTATTATTACGAACACTTGTTACATTACCGGAGTACAAGGTTATAGAAACGAGTTGTGGCTATTTATTAAGTTCATCATTACAAACTACGTTCGTTCATTTAGCTTTTAGTTTTATTTTAAGTACGTAGCAAGAGTCGTGAGGTCGTAATTTTATTTTAAAATTATTTTAACTTTATCAGTCGGTTTAACTATGTCAGGTTCCTATGAAGAGCCCCACGAGATGAACACGTTGAGTCAAGTAATTGATACGGAGCATATGAACAAAATTACATCGAATTTCGCAAGGTTGGGAGGTAAGTGGTTTCTAATTAGATACTCTTTTAGATGACTTACACGAAGGATACTTTCATTTTTTTTTTTATAAAGTCTAATATAAGTAAGTAGGTTACTAAATTATAAACTGGAAAGAATGAGAAAGTACTGGATGCATCATATACAAAGTTTTATACTTTCAAATTGCAGCTTTCATTTGTTTTATTACCAGAAGCTACTATGTGCGTATGGTGTTCAACATAACACAATATTGTTATCATTTGCTTTGGCAATGCAGTCAGCAATAACACGAACAAGCTTTTAATATAATTGTCTGTCACATTTTTTTTACAAATGATATTGAAACAAATGAAAATGATTACTAATAAGTACTCATGTCTTAACAACAAACAAAGCAAGTAGGATATATTTAATTGTAGCAATGCTTTACTAAGTAGTTTGCAATTACTCAGTAAATATACATATTAGGATTTCTCTATCCTTCATAAGCTGTTTCTTTGCTTCATATTGCACTTCAATAAAGGCTACTTTTAAAGTGTATTCAGCTGTGCACATATGACATGAATATTTAAAAAAGTTGTTGGTTGATGTTCCTATAAAATTTACATTTTATCTTTTGTATCATTACAGACAAATGTTACTTGGAAAATGCTGGGGCCTCATTATATCCACAATGTTTACTTTCTGCTGTACATCAAGACCTTATGGATAATGTCTACATGAACCCTCATTCGGACAAATATACTAAGGACTGTGTGGAGCAGATACGAAGCGATATTTTAAAGCATTTCAATACAGATCCATCAAACTACACAGTTGTATTTACTGCAGGAACAACATCTGCATTAAAATTAGTTGTGGAGTCATTTCAATTTTCTCTAGATGATGGTGATGATGAAGAAAGTACCAGTGGATCATTTGTATATTTGAGAGACAATCACACGTCAGTGCTCGGTCTGAGAGAAATTGCTGCAGAAAAAAATGCTGACATAATACACATATCACATCATGATTTCTTAGATGCATTAAAACAAAATAATGAGAAAACAAATACATTGCAGAGGGTAAAATTTCCAAGCAAAAATGATGCCAACACATTGCTGGCATACCCTGCACAAAACAACTTTAACGGCTATAAGTACCCCATCGACTGTGTACACAACATAAAAAATGGATGCCTTAACAGTCATTTAAAAAAACAATTATGTAAAATAAATAATAGCTGGTATATTCTACTCGATGCAGCTTCATTTGTATCAACTAGTCGATTAGATTTATCTGAAACAAAACCAGACTTTGTGTGCTTGTCATTCTACAAGATATTTGGATACCCAAGTGGTTTGGGGGCACTTTTAGTTAAAAATAGTAGTAGCGACACGCTTTGCCAAAAGAAGTATTTTGGAGGAGGTACAGTTGATTTCGTGTTAAGTACAGAAGATTTTCATGTGAAGAGGAAAGTCTTGTATGAAAGGTGAATATTTCTTTTAATTTTATATTTTTGACTAACACTGCAACAGATGTTTATTCAACTTAAAACAGTTAAAGCTATGTATGTGGATCCTTAGTCTGAAATAGAAGTTGGTTTTGTGACCTGTAAAGTTTTTTTTACAGTGTAACCTGGGTAAGTGGGATCTCAAGGGATCTATGATTATTTGTCACTTAAAGATGTTTTTCATTTACCTACCCAGTTTCCCAAGTCAGTATATAAATAAACCAATATTCTGAAAACAACCGAAATGTAGAATTATAAAGGCCATATGTGCGTGATGTAGGTAGCATATTTGGAACAATACATGTGACATTTGAGCAGCTGTTCTGTATTTTAGCAATAAGTACCTACTTTATTTACAATATTAAGTATGAAAAGTTAATTCGTTTTGTTTAAATAACTGTGATGTACAAAATATGTCGCTTTTTCAACATTTATATCAAAAATAATTATTTTGTTTTCAATTTCAGGTTGGAGGATGGAACTATACCATTTTTAGCAGTAATTGCTTTAAAGCATTGTTTTGACACAATGCATAGATTGATACCTAAAACGATTAACGACAATTGGATGGATACCATTTCTTACCATACGTATTATTTAGCTAGGGACCTCTATTACCAACTGCACGACCTAAAGCATGCGAACGGTAACAAGGCTGCAGTAACGTACATGGATTCCGACTTTACTCATATTAAGACACAAGGTGCAATTGTTGCATTTAACCTTCTAAGAGCAGATGGATCGTATATTGGCTTTGTTGAGGTAAGGACTGTTATTTTCGGTATTACAGAATTGACTTATCTAGCAGGAAAACATCTACACCTGTGGGATAGCAACACATCTGAGACTGAGATGCTTCTAGTATTGCATGTGTCCATAGGCGTCAGTATAAAAGGTCACATTCACCTCAGTTGAGCCGTTACCTTGTTTGCCTTCGTCATAGGTATGCCTGTTCTAGTCAAATGCCCCCTCTATGTTGGCTTCGGCTTCCAGTTTAACCAGATGCAGTTAAGAGGGTTCATGCGTTAGAGCCATGCTGGAGTCAAAATTGATGATTTCCGACGGACAATAAAACCATAATGTGTTTAATTTATAGATGAGATATTGACGTCATATTATTGGGAATTTTATAATCTAGTGCATGGCTGAAAAACATTTTCAATTTTTTGTTTAGTTTTCTCATCAGAACCGTTTTTATGCAAGCCTTTTTTAAAACTAGCGATCGACGGTCTAAGCAGATGCTAGATATTAGTAAAACCATATATGACAAACTTATTACAACATTACTTTATAAAAAATAAGAACATTTTTTAGTGCATGGCTGAAAAAAAAACACGATTACTGTAAGTTTTCATTCAAGAAAAGTATATTCAAAAGTGTCAATTGTAGCCACTTTTCGAGATATTAAACGTGTTAGTTTAGGATGAAATCTGAAATATTTGTATTTTTTTTTAGACCTAGTAAATTAAGACATTTATGTTCTAAAACATGGTTCAAATATTTTTTTAATAACTTATATGTTTATTTTACTATGAATTATTTAGTATTGCTATATAATCGGCGCGGATTCACGCCACCGCTCATTGCCGGCTGAGGCCTTTCAGAGACAGGACGTGTGTCGCTCCCATCGCTGCGTGTCGCGTAAAATATTATCGTACTTTCGCGAGTTTTTAGCGCGACTGGGACATATTGATACTTTTTATTATAATATATTTTTATTATATTACAGAACTTTGGTGAGTACATATTTTAATGTAATGGTATTCAATTAACTTAAGAAGATTAAATTAGACTTCTTTATGTATGTTTCGATTTTACTTTTTTTTAGATATGGTTAACAAAAGGCGCTATACGGGAATACAAAGAAAAAGATATGAAAATTTAGCCAAGGCTAATGAAGCTAAAAGGTAAGTTACCGAGGAGCCACTTTTTAACTATGTAACAGGTTATAGCCAATTCATATTTTTCTTACACGGGGATAGAATTCGTAATAATTTGCGTTTATACTGTCTTATAATCTCATAAACTGAATTGACCATTCTGGGGTTGTCAGTTTTGGATAGTTGAGAATATACCACTGAAACGAGGTGGGTTCTCTACTTATAAAAAAAATATCTATATTAGGTGTAATTAGTAAACCATAAGAAACAATATTATACTTACTACTTTCTGAAGTCAATATAATTTTTTTAAATTACTTTTTGTCTAGGTATTTTTATGAAACACAGTAGTAATAAGATAAAATTAATATCCGATTCGTTGTTATAGGCAGAAAAGAGAAGTTCAAATATTTCAAAATGCTGTTGTAAGTTTTTTTTTTTTTTTACTTCTTCATATTTTATGGCATTTTTGAGATTTTATATCTAAACAGACACGTGTTTCCTTTATTTTGAATTAGCACCTATTAAACCAAAACTAAATAAGACATTTCTTCGTTATTTATTTATCTCAAGCCGACAATCGATCGCCTGTCGTGGTGCTTCTTATGGTTTGTGTTACTTCATATTATACTCTGCATATTATTTTCAGACTCAACAAAAAGAAAAAGTCACTGAAAAAACACTGGAAATTCAGGAAAACTTGCAGGCGTTAGAAACGGTTCCAACTCAAGATCCTGACGCAGGAAATCTTGTAAGAATGACTTGGACATTTGTAAACATATTTTAGCACAAATAAAACATTGTTGTGTCTCAAGCCGACAATCGGCCGCCGGACACGATGCTTAAGATTTGTGTCACTAACCGACACAAACCGACCAACATGTTATTTTCAGACTCAACAAAAAGAAAAACTCAGTGAAATAACGCTGCAAATACAAGAAAACTCGCAAGCATTAGAAACGGCTTCATCTCAAGATCCTGACGCAGGGAATCTTGTAAGAATTACTTGGTAGTTATATACATATTTTAGCACAAATAAAACATTGTTGTGTCTCAAGCCGACAATCGGCCGCCGGACACGATGCTTACGGTTTGTGTCACTATGTTATACCTACATGTTATTTTCAGACTCAACAAAAAGAAAAACTCAGTGAAATAACACTGAAAATTCAGGAAAACTCGCAAGCATTAGAAACGGCTTCATTCCACTATACATAGAGTACTCACGGAGGATTTATGTCTGGTCAATAAAAGTGCAGTGTGGGTGCCCCATACTCTGAACACGGATCAGAAGGAGTTTCGTTATGAAACTGCGCGTAGCCATTTATCGTGGTATCGCCGTAAGAAAAATATACTTAATAGATTCATATGCCTTGATGAAACTTGGGTCGAATTTTATACTCCTCGTCAAAGACATCAGTCACGACGTTGGGTGGAACCGGGCACTTCAGCTTACCACGTGCAGAGCTACATGAACGAAAAATACTACTAATAGTAGCTATGGATGTCAGAGGCATTGCTTTTTGGAGAACTTATGATGAAAATACAACTATGACTGGAGAGCGATATAAGTCATTTTTAGAAGAAAATATTCCTATTTGGGCAGACGAACATCATATAACGAGTCCTATAATTTTACATGATAACGCCAGACCGCACAAATCAAAAATAGTTCAGAATTTAATTGAAGAAAAGGATGGATTGAAATTATTCAGCCGCCATATTCCCCGGATATGAATCCTTGTGATTTCAATTGTTTTGGCCATGTGAAGAGGAAATTGTCGGGTACCTAGCAAAAAGGAGTTAGATATTAAACTAAAGAGCATTATTGATGAATTAAATGAAAGTGGTACTTTAAATGGTGTTCAAGATTTGCCAGCAGTCTGGGAGCGAGTGATTAATAGTGGTGGAGATTATTGATTAGTGTCACAAGGTTATATAGTATAGTAGTCAGTTTTTGTAAAATAATAATAATAAAAAAATATGACACTGGAAGTGGGATGACCTAATATAATATTAATCGTTGTAGGACTTTACATTTGTACTACATTTCTAACTTTTCACCCCTGATTAGTATATATAAACTTTATAAAGTATCCAAAACTGCCTATTTATTTCACAAGGTTGTAATAAAAATAAGAATAGTAAATAAAAATCAACTAACGGTTAAATAAGTATCATTATACATAACTCAACGGATCAACATGGGTTAGTTTGACTATAATGACAGAGAGCACACCAACTCTACGCACACAGACACGCGCGCATCTGTGTGAGTGCAAAGAGCACTGGAATTACCTAAACTTGGTGCCGCGGATTTGGCGTTAACGCTCTTAATCACCAGGATTTTACATGGATCTATTGCCTATCTGACGACAACCTTACTGGGTTGCACAATACCTCTTGATAAGACTCCTAGAATTTCGGGCTTCTAACTACCTGTAACTACTGTTAAGACTTAAGATGGATCGACCCTTGGGGTTGTTACTGAGCCATGAGCCCGCTAGTTACAGTAATTTGGACATTTTTGGGTACGGAAAATAGGAGTGGCGCAATAAAG
Organism: Eremobia ochroleuca; assembly: GCA_949629135.1. Lineage (NCBI taxonomy): Eukaryota > Metazoa > Arthropoda > Insecta > Lepidoptera > Noctuidae > Eremobia > Eremobia ochroleuca. The sequence continues at coordinate 16,533,727 of OX451389.1, forward strand.
GTACAGACGCCAGCACATCAAGCTACCCGAAACTGCCAAAGTTTCCTAATCAACTTTGAACCTTATGCTTCAGCGATAAAGTCGAAAATCTATTAAAGAAATTTGATAGATTGTAGTAGCTTGATGTGCTGGCGTCTGTACCTACTACTTACGAGTATGGTCCCTTTCCCACGACAAGATCCCGTTTTTGCAGGTACGGTTTTTAACGGGATCCCGTTTTAAAACGTGTTTAAATATACATATTCACACAAGAATCCCGTTTTCCGGATACTGCAAACAGGATGCTTTTGTGAATATATATATTTAAACACGTACACCACTAAACGGGATCCTGCAAAAAACGGGATCTTGCCGTGGTACGGTTTCGGGGATGCTCGACAGCAAGTAGTTTCAGACCTGTGATGTCGTGACCTCGAAACATGCACGCCGGGAGAAAGCTATTAGCACGCTAGCAGCTATTAAACGCCGCATACAATGCTACAAACAATGTCTATACAAATTATCTGCAACATATCTTGTATAATACCTTCTTGGTCTATTGAGTTTCGTAAACAAGATGATGAAAGATTGTTTAGTGACCAGCCTTATCATTTCGTTGGTGACGCAGTTATTGAAGTAGTTTCTTCTGTTGTTTAGAGACGCGTATTTGTACACATTTTGTTTTACTTTCATTGTTTTATAGATAGGCACTTAGTTTTTCTTTATTAGATATATGTATATATATTTAAACGGCTGGACCGATTTGGCTATTTTTGGTTTTATAATCTCTCTGGTCTGACCTCGCCCAAGTTGTTTAACATTGTGAATAAGCTGATCGAGGAACTCAGCAACGCTGGCATCGGATGCACGATCGATGGTGTATCCTTCAACAACATTAGTTATGCTCACGATATGATGCTGTTGAGTCCGTCGATCAGTGCTCTTAGGAAGCTGTTAAATATTTATGTTAGTGCTATGCTGGGGCCCATGGACTTAGGTATAATGCCAAGAAAAGCGAGCTGTTAGTTTTTAGGGCACAAAACAAGACCTATGAAGTGGTACCACCAGTCTCGCTATGTGGTGCCACTCTAAACAGAGTCAAAAAGTTCAAGTACCTTGGTCACTGGGTTACAGAATAATACGCTGATAACTGTGATATTGAGAGGGAGCGTAGGGCCGTAAGATGCAACATGCTGGCCCGCAGATTTGCAAAGTGCGACAGCAATGTCAAGATAACTTTGTTTAGGGCTTATTGCCAGACCTTTTATACCTGCAGTCTGTGGACCAGATACACGCAGAAAAGGTTTAATGCCCTGCGTGTGCAATACAACAATGCTTTTAGGATACTGCTGTCGCTGTCTCGTTTCTGTAGCGCGTCAGGGATGTTCGCAGCAGCGCGACTTCTTTGCGATCATTCGTAAAAGATCCGCTTCACTACTGCGTCGGATGCGGGGCAGCGACAAGTCTTCTGAGCGTTGTTGCTAGTAAGACTGAGGGCCGCCTTATGGGGCACCTGTGCGCAGTGCATGTAGGTACTGTTGCCAGGTGTCTCCGTGAGATGGCGTAATTAAGTATTATTAGTTATTGTGTGTCTTTATACTAACATAGGTTAAGGAATACTAACAAATTTATGGGTTCAACCTGAATTAAAGATAAATAAATAATGTTCGGAGTAGTCCGAATTAGGTTTTTAAGGAATAAAAATTAGGAAAGTGTCCCGGAAAATTTTCAAATTCGATAAAAACTGAATGTCCTTTTTTCTATGGGATTTTTGTATGAATTATTGAAATTTTGTCAGGACACAACGTCTGTTAGGCGTCTTTACTAATTCTATCTTGTGGGAACGCCAGTAACGTCTCGGACTGGCTAACTTCGGGTGTAATTAGAAGATCACATTTTCGAGTGACTACCGCTAAAATGTACCTTACCAAGACACCACTACTCGGGTATATTTAGTAGCACCAGTTTAAAATGAATAATTCCTAAATATGTATACCCTATTTCAATAGAATTGCTTGCTTGAAAAATGTCGGGATTTGTGCATATTGCAGTATTTAGGGTGGGGAAGATCACGTGCCGGGTCTAAGTTGGTTTACAAGCAATAATAATAAGACGTAGTCGACGGAGCCGAACCTAACCTGTCCGAGTCGGGGTGCCCCAAGTCCGCTTCGCTTGCTCTTCCATCCTAAGTTCTCATTGCGTTTTACGCGCGATAGACGAACCTTTACTAAATACCATATGGAAAAGGAAACTTCCTTTTACATGTGGTACATTTAGTAAAGACGCGTCTGTCGGGTCAGTTAAATAAAGTAGCCTAGGTAACCTAGCAAATCTCTGGTACGTAATTAGGTTAGGATAATTATAACATATCATTAGGAATTATATTGATAGAAATCATCTTGATGGTTAGTAAGTTTGAAAGGGAAATTTTATGTTTCAGTTCCAACATATGGCCGACCTATTTAACATAAGTGTCCGAACGGGATGCTTTTGTAACTCCGGCTCCTGCCAGCGACATCTAGTGGCGTCGAATAAAGAATTAAAAGAAATGTTCAAATCGGGACACGTGTGTGGCGACGAGATTGATCTTATTGATGGAAAGCCAACGGGAGCTATAAGAGCCTCCTTCGGCTTTTTTAACACTTTCGAGGATGTCGACAAACTATTAAATATGATAAGCAGATGCTTCGTTAAAACTAAAAGGAAACCAAGAAAACGTATACTATCACACATTATGGATTCATTCAATTCAAGCAAATTGTACAATGGCATAACAAATACACATAAATTACTAGCAGAACAACAAGAGTTTATTATGCAAGAAGTTGAAGATGTTTCACATAATATGGATTCTGCAATTGTATTAAAAGAAGCAGCTATCTTTCCTATAAAATCGTGTGGTGCTTTTAAAATTAGGTCTACTTGGAAAATTGGACCGAAAGGGTTCGAATATGACAGGGATTGGATGATTGTTAAGGATAATGGTGTATGTTTAACACAAAAACAAAATACAAGAATGTGTATGATACGACCAAAAATAGATCTGAATATAAGAAAAATGACATTATATTTTGAAGGTATGAAGTGTTCTTAATGAGTAATGACCGTTTTCACTAAAACTAGCGACAGACGCTGTCTCTAGTTTTAGTGCTAACTCCTACTGTTAGTGAAAACGAGCATAAGTGTCCTAAAATAAAATAAGAAGATAAGAATATTTTTAATTTAAATAGTTTCATTATTTCAGATAAACCCCCAATATCGGTACCTTTGGATATTATGTCTGAAAATAAACATAGAAATTCTTCACTTTGTCGCAGCAAAGTTTGTACCGACACAATACAGGGTTACGACTGTGGTGATGAAGTAGCAGACTGGATTTCGGAAGCGTTAGAAATTTCATACCTACGACTCATCAGACAAGCAAGTGACGACAATAGAACTCAAAAGAAGAAACATGATGGAGAGAAAAAACTACTTTCGTTAAGCAATCAGGCTCAATTCCTTTTGATAAACAAAGCTACAGTACGATGGTTGAGGGCGAAGATTCATGATCCACAATTCTCTGACGACGTGGATAGTTTAACAGATCGTTTCAGAGGAAACCTTATAATTGAAATGGATGAGGAACTTGCCGAACGAGATTGGCACAGAGTTATCATTGGGAATCAAGAGTTCAAGGTAAACATCTGCTGCGATATTTCCGACGGTTTTTCCCGAATTTTCCAGTGAAGATTCCAGAACATTTTAAAACAATAAATAGCCAAATTGGTCCAGCCATTTTCAAGTGATGGGCTTAGTAACGAACAGCATTTCATTTTTATTAAATACTTTGTAGTTTTGATTTGAATCAAATCATTTATTATGCAAATAAATGATTTGATTCTTTTTCATTTATCAAGTCGACTGGTGTATGCGGTCGAATATCATTGCGTAGTTTTATTCGTTTTATAAGCGTTATCATTTATTTCCAGGTCGAAGGACTTTGTCCTAGGTGCCAAATGGTGTGCATCGATCAAAAAACCGGTGAAAAAACCGTAGAACCACTGAGAACTATATCCGAACAGTTTGCAGGAAAGTTACGGTTTGGTATTTATTTAAGTTATGTAGGTGCAGCTGACGGGTCGAAAGACCGTCTCCTTAAAATATATTCACCAGTAAAACCTGTAATTAATGATGATGATATAAGTAGGTGAATTATTTAGATAAATGTGTGATGTGTTAAAAAAAAATAATTTAAGAAAATATCTTTTCTTATTTGGGGTAAATTTGGGTGGTGGGGTAACTAATTGGGATTTATGATTAAAGTTTGAAGCTGAGAAAAATTTGAGTAGTAAAGTACTTATTACCTCTTCCCCCGGACCGCCTCAAGGTGTAGACGTGCCCACAACCCATTTTTAACAGCTAATATAAAATAAAATTCAATTTCAAATTAATTTAAGTCGCATAAAAAATAGGAGTGCATCAAGTTAGAGGAGGTTTGCTACAAAGAAGAGTCACACGCGTACGTGAGCGACGAAGCATCAGCCGAGAGCGCGGGCTTATAGTGCCCTGGTACCTCAACTGATTCGTCTAATACAAGGTACTGTGACTCACCATTACATAGCTGACGGGCACGCGCGCACGAAAGAGATAGAAGTAAAAAGCTGAGCTATGCCCCAGTATAAACGTCACTTAGCGGAAGACTACAGCTGTCGTATGTGACAAACTTCTACAGTATATTGTCTCCTAGTACCTCATCGTGCTACTCATATTTTTGATACGCAAAAGACTGAATATTAAAAATCTCGCCTCAGTACCGTATATATTTGAGATTCTTATTGTGTGCGCATGCGCCGCTAACTGATATAGAGAATTGCGATAAATGTGTACACTCCTACACTTTATTATCTCCTAGTACCGGAATGAGCTACGCAAAACAAGAAAAGGATTCGGAGTACAATAACTAAGCAGATGACGACAGCTGGCGTACTTGAGAAACTTCTATAGTTTATTGTCTCCTACTACCTCACAGTGCTACAAATATTTTTGACACGCAAGGAAAAGGACTCGAAATAAATAAAACTCGCCTCAGTGCCTATTTGGGTCCCTATTGTGTGCGTATGCGCCGGGTAACTGGTATATAGAATTGGGATACCTATAAAAAACGTACTCGTACACTTTATTATATCCTGGTACCGGACTGAGCTACACAAAACAAAAGAAGGATTTGGAGATAACTATAAATTCTTGGGACTGACACAACCAACTGTTACACCACATACCGTTATTATACCCTGGTGCTGGAAATGGAGCAGTCACTTAACAAATCATTATCTGAGTCAAACATAGCCATGTGTACTGATACACAACATACTCCACCCAACTATGTCTCACAACGGAACAAACGACCGCGAGAACACGACTACGACTCTGACTTTAGCAACTTCAAAGAAGAAGTCAAAACACTCATATCATCGTTGATCACGAAACAAAGTGAGGAAATAAAAAAAATCTCTTCTACATTATTGGAAATAAGGACTACAAATACTAGCATAGAAAGCTCTATGGCCTTTCTCACCTCTCAAAATGAAGAGCTAAGGAAGAAGATTGAGGTAATCGAAATAAAGGCTAAGAAGGATGAGGAGTACATAATCCTTCTAGAAGATAAAATCGAAGATCTCCAGCGGGGAAGCCGTAAAACCACGATAGAGGTAAAAAACGTACCAAAAATCGAAAACGAAACTAGAAGTGACTTAATAAAAATGGTTACACATTTATCAAATGAGACTAAATGCCCTATCAACCAAAACGAAATCAAAGACATTTTCCGAATACCAAACAAACGCAGCAACGTAAAAAACGGACCGATTGTTGTCGAACTAGCATCATCAATATTAAAAAGTGACTTTTTGAAATCAGCCCGCACGTACAACAGAGGAAAAAATGATAAATTATGCGCAAAACATCTAGGATTCACCACTAATGAATACACCCCAATCTACGTATCTGAGCAGCTAACCACCAAGGGTGCGCGCTTATATTTTCTCGCCCGCGATCTAGTTAAATCCAAAGCCTACAAATACTGCTGGACTTCCTTTGGCCAAGTCTGCGTCAAAAAAGATGATGCCTCGCCAAAGATAATAATAAAGAGCGAAATGCAAGTTACTAAGCTTATGCAACAAATATGACTAGTCCTAATTGATCACTACATCACATGTATAAAATATAAGCATAATAGTCTCTCTTACTGTTACTTGTTAAATTCTATTAGCCATAAGGTTACTATTAATATGTTAAAATTAGTTATCATTGTAATATTACTAGTTAGATTAAGGAGTACAAAGTCTGTAATTATAACGCACACACACACAATTAAAACATACATCATTAAACCCTTCAAACAGATCATTTCATACATATCGCGCATAAAAACACATACACTCAAAACCCTAAAAGACTACAATTTTTTGTACCTAAGCCCTGTTAGAGACAGTCATGGATAGTACGCTGGAAACAATCACCGAAATAGATAACATAGAATTAGCCCAAGTATCAAACCTTTCCCTTCGCAATTTTAGTACTACTGTAAAGATTAAAAACTCCGATTTTACGATTATCTCACAAAATATCAGAAGTATCTATCTAAATTTTACAGACTTACAGCTGAACCTAGCCGATCTAAAATTCAACACTGACCTTATTGTTTTAAGTGAATGCAGACTGAACACGAATAAAAATATTCCTCAATTACAAAACTACTCGGCAGGCTACACCACGAAGCATTTAAATAAAGCTGACGGTGTCGTCGTCTTTGTTAGTAACAGGTACAATTTCAAAATAAAAGAGATAAAATTAACTCATGCTTCTTGTTTACAGGTTGAAATTAAACCTGATCTCATAGTCATAGGGATATATCGCTCTCCATCAAAGACAGATGCAGATGATTTCATAAACTCCTTATCTCAACACTTAGCTACCCTCTCTTCAAATAAAAATGTAATTATTACGGGTGACATCAATATAAATTTAATACACAAGCAAGAAGAGCAATCATACGAAAGATCGAATCGACTTAATTATTTAAACATGTTAGCTATGCACGGCCTACTACCTGGACATACGCATTCCACCCGCGACAAAAGCTGTCTAGACCATTTCATTCTCAAGCTTAGACCTAACAAAAAATCAGCATTCATAGCAATTGTCGAGACCACTATCACCGATCACTCTATGATTTTCCTAAAACTGTCCGAATTGATGAACAAACACAAATCTTTTAAAACTAAAACCTCAATTGACGTCGAATATTCACTCGAGCTCTTAAAAAGTAGCAACATTAACGACCTCTTAGACCTAACTAACCCTTACATACTAATAAATAACTTAATAACTTTACTACAAAAATGTCTCACTGCCGGTACACTTGTAATAAAAATCCCCATTAAAAATAGATTAATCAAACCTTGGATGACCATAGGCTTGTTGCGCTGTATACATAACCGCAACAATATGCAAAAAAAGTTAAAACTAGAGCCTCATAATGAGATACTAAAAATCACTTATAGGAGATACAGGAACTACTGCAACAGCGCCATTAAGAAACAAAAACGTAAATACGATCGCGAACAGCTTTATAAGACACACAAAAACTCTAAAAAGCTATGGCAAACAATAAACAGTATTTCCCAACGAAAACCACCTAAGACACAAAACACAGAATTACTGGAATCAGCCGATACCCCTCTCGAGGCGGTGAATAAAGTAAATGAATACTTCTCAACCGTTGGAAGGCATCTTGCTGACGAAATAATAAATAATCCTGAGAGACAGGCTAACAACGACCCCAACATACCTACAGACGTTCCAAACCCGCCGGTCTCATCGTTTGTACTACTCAACTCTGACGCTGAAGAAGTAGCAACCGTAATTTCGAGCCTAAAATCCGACAGTGCTACTGGCTGGGACAAAATCCCCGTAAGTTTTTTAAAATCTGCCAAGTTCATTATTTCACCAATAATTTCACACCTTATTAACCTATGTTTTGAACAAGGATGCTTTCCCGCGGCCCTGAAACAAGCTGTAATAACACCTGTGCATAAGTGTGGTGACAGAGGTGATCCGTCTAACTATAGGCCGATATCCGTCCTCCCGTCCCTGTCTAAAATTGTCGAAAGATTAATAAACCAACGATTAAATACATATTTAACAAAACATAAAATAATTTCACCCTCACAGTTTGGCTTTAGACAGGGAAAGTCTACAGAAGACGCGGTCCTAGCGCTGACCTCTATGGTCACTGACAAAGTGGACAATCGACAAAAGTGTCTGGCCGTCTTTTTGGACATCAAAAAAGCCTTCGACACAGTCTCTGTCCCCACGCTTTTACATAGGCTAGAAGACATCGGTATAAGAGGAGTACCACTTAAACTTTTCACGGAATACCTGAGTGAGCGCAGGTACGTAGTTAAAATAGGACCATTCACTAGTTCCGAAGAAATAGTGACTTACGGAGTAGGACAAGGTAGTGTGCTCGGGCCGCCGCTGTTTCTCATTTATATAAACAGCCTATGTAACATGAGTATCGAAGGTGCTCACATATTTTCTTATGCTGACGATACAGCAATTGTTTTCTCGGGAGAAACATGGGACAGCGTCGGTCGCATCGCCGAACGTGGTCTGTCTACAATAGCTACCTGGCTCGATCGGAACCTTTTAACCTTGAATATTTCAAAGACAAATTACATCTGCTTTTCCATATTTAACCGTACCCAGCCATCACAAGATCTGCAGATTAAAATCCATACCTGCTCCAGCTCCACTAACACCACCTGCTCTTGTTTAAAAATAAATAAAGTATCCAGTACTAAATACCTTGGTGTTATGCTTGATCAAAGGCTATCGTGGCACATGCACCTAGAATTATTAATGAACAGAGTTAGGAAATTAATTTGGACGTTCAAATCTCTTCGCCACGTGACCACTAAGGATCTTATCCAGCAAATTTATGTCTCCCTGGGTCAGTCTATACTGACGTACTGTTTGCCAATTTGGGGCGGAGCGTCTAAAACTAAATTTTTGGAGCTGGAGAGGGCACAGAGAGCTTTACTAAAAGTCATGTACTTTAAACCGATTAGGTTCCCTACAGAAAGTTTATACTCAACCTCAAACCTTTTGTCAGTTAGGAAACTCTATGTTCTGCAGATTGCATTAAAAAAACACAAATCTCTTCCCTTCATTACTTCTAAGACACATTCTAGGAGGAAAAATAAAGTAGCTGAAGATTGTCCAGTGAATACCAAATTTGCTACAAGACAATTTATTAAACAATCTTCCCGCATCTATAACGCTCTCAATGAACAATGTGCCATCTACTCTATGACATACCGCGACTGCAAAAAAACACTTACTGAATGGCTCAAGAGTAAAAGTTACGAAGAAACGGAAGATATCCTACACAAGATCACATAACTAAGAAACACATATAATTTGTACACATATACACACCACACCCACACGTCCCCGCGCTACACATACCACATATTCTCACACACATCACTCACTACATCCCAACACCTACACAAACACACACACACACAAACGAACCCACACACACATACATACACTCACAAACATTTATTATATACCCAGTGCGCTCCCTAACTGATATAAGAATTATAAAGTGTTAATTAGTCTTAAATTAATCTTTTTGCTTATTTCTCACACATCTGTAGAATGATTGTAAACTGGAGGAGCGGAACCACCTAATACAAGCAAATCTTTGCTTGATAAATGATAAATGATAAATGATTTATTTTCTGTAAGTAGGTTTGTACAAACACTTTTACATGTCAATCATATTTTTTAAACTAGATGAGGTCGGCGTTTCCTATCTGACTACTCTGAGAAGAAAGGCCGAAACAAACTCAGAGGTCACAGTCTCTTTTAAAGTCCAGACATAATCTTGGTCAGATCATGTGAAGACCATGCAGATTGGTGTCTGAAATGGTCTTTTGAGTAAAGAACCACACAGATTGAGCGGACCTGTCCAGTCAGTGCACGCATTTGTCAAAAATTGTGTAGCTCAACTCAGAACTTGAGGAGCCTTACGATTCGACGAACAATACCAATGAAAGGACATTTGGGTAGGCCGCATAAATTACTCAAACTGCCAGACCATGATTAAAACTAACTAAGAAGGAAAAAAGAAAAAAGAAATGACCCACATAGTCTTCACACTCACAATAATAATAATAAAAAATAAGATACTATACAAAGTAAATATCCATGTCATTGTTTATATAAAATTCATCAATGTCAATGTGTATATAAAAATCCGGACATCATCTTTGATCTTTGAGGACCATGTAGATTGGTGTCTGAAGTGGTATTTTGAGGGAAGAACCACACAGATTGAGTGGACCTGTGTAGTCAGTGCACGCATTCGTCAGTAACCGTGCAGCTCAACTCAGAACTTAAGGAGCTCAACGATTCGACGAGCAATACCAAGGACAGAACATTTGTGTAGACCGCATAAACCACTCAAACTGCCAGACCATGATTAAAACGGAAACAATGACCCACATAGTCCTCACATTCACAATAATTAAAATAATATAAGACTTTAAACAGTAAATGTTCATGTCATGTCATAAATAGATATTTAGAAAGAAAAAAAATAACAAAAGTGTAAATCAGCAAAATAAAAAATAAACAACATTCACTGTCTAGACCTATTGGAGCAGCTCAATCCCAAGCGTTTTTGTCCTCAATATAGTCTTTTACAGTATAATAGGCTTTCTGGCATAGTTTTAGCTTTATAAAAGATTTGAATTTATTAATGCTTAGTTCTTGAATGTGGCTAGGAAGTTTATTATAAAAACGTATACATTGGCATCTAAACGAGCCACCTATTTTCTTGAGCCTTGTTGTAGGAACAACAAATTTATGTTTGTTCCTAGTATTTATATTATGGATATCACTGTATTTCTTAAACAGATTAATATTTTTATGTGCATACAAAAGATTATCATAAATGTACTGAGAAGGCACAGTCATTATATTAATCTCTTTAAATTTGTCTCTGAGGGAGTGTCTGGGACTTAATTTATAAATGGAACGAATTGCCCTTTTTTGTAAAATAAAAATTATCTGAATTTCGGCGGCATTTCCCCACAACAGAATACCGTATGACATCACACTATGAAAATAACTAAAGTAAACTAAACGGGCTGTCTCTAAATCAGTTAAGTCACGAATTTTCCTAACGGCGTATGCTGCAGAGCTAAGCTTTTTTGACAATTTATCTATATGGGGGCCCCATTGAAGCTTGGCATCCAAAGTTATGCCTAAGAATACTGTGGTATTTTCGGGTTTTAACTCTTCACCCTTTATGAGAACACTAGTTTCTACTTGTCTAACATTTGGTATCGTAAACTTAATACATTTGGTTTTTTTTTCGTTAAGAAGTAAATTATTAACATTAAACCAGTTAACTACTTTTGCGAGGGCACTATTTATACTGTCAGTAACCAGCTGTTGACGTTTGAGTTTAAATAAAAGTGAAGTGTCATCTGCAAACAAAACTATATCATGTTCATCCTTTATGAGGTAGGAGGCTTAAAAGGTGACTCCAAACCTAACATAGTTATATCCTTAAGTGAAGAAATAAACATTTTTATTATTATTATTATTATTATTACAATGATATGAAGGTAATATAATATTATTTTATCACTTTAATATGTACAGTTATAGCAATTAACTGATAACTTTGGATAAATGGTTGAGATTTTTTAGAATATGAATTAATAGAATTTCATAATTCTTTTATATATTATTTACTTTGCTCAAATATAAATTATAAAAGAATTATAAAATTCTCAACCATTTATGCAAAGGTGGGTCAGCTAATTACTATAACTGACTGTACCTCTCATTGTGTCTTCCGGGGCTATGATCCGTATCTCATAAAGTAGTAATTATGATATGATATTTTAAACCAATAATTTTGTGTTTCCCCAATCACGTGCCATCATAATAATATGACAATGATTGCATCTTTACACACGTGTTTCTGAAGTTATATCTGAACTGAATTAATACAAACATTATAAAAAAAAGTACGAAAAATACCCTGCTTTGTTAATTTAATTCGTGAAATTTATAAAAGGTGGAATCAAGCTCAACGCCACCACTGATGCCTATCGGTTGTCGAGTTACGGCAAAACTCGTACTGTGCTACTCCTTCGTCAATTTTTGTCTGACCCGCTACCGCAGGACTTTTTACTTACAGAACATGATTCTATTATGCAAGTCCATCAACCCGTATTCAGTAAAATATTTCATGTACAGACGCCAGCGCACCAAGCTACCCGAAACTGTCAGTTTCCCAATCAACTTTGAACCTTATGCGTTAGCGATAAAGTTGAAAATCTATTAAAGAAATTTGACAGATTGTAGTAGCTTGATGTGCTGGAGTCTGTACCTACTGCCCCATTTAACATTGCTTTGTATTCATTCATAAAGCCCCAAGCCCCTCTTTTCAAATTTCTGAGTTAATAAATAGCATTTTTTATAGACCTAACTTGTCTCGTCCCAATGTTTCTAATTAGATAATAATAATAATTTTGAAAACTGTATTTAATATTTTTCTGAAAATCGGACATAGCAGTACAATCTGTATATCTGATTTGTAAGTTTCTTTAACATACTGCTGTGTTTAATATGACGTCAATAAGTAAACTTAAAAATAGATTTGAAAATAAAAAAAAATGTTTACCTAATGAATAAGTGAAAGATACAACTTAATACTAATTCACTGCATGTCTCTCACTCAAATATGTTATAGTATTGTACATTCAAAAGCAATGCAATATTTGTCACGACACATTGAGAATAATCCCTTGCTTGGTTTGGTGTAAAAAGTAATATTATTGTCATAAGACCTTAATGAGATATGGACATGCCCTTAATATTGTTAGCATAATATTATTAAGTTAACCTAACTTTACTAATATTTTCTATAAAATATATTAAAATGTTTTATACATACTTACTTACGCACATGTGTATTTTATATACCTAAAGTTTATATCTTTATAACACAAATGTATAATGAGAGCAGGAATTTGTGGCTGTGACGTTTTTTTTTTTAGAAAAATCTAATTATATACTTACAAAAATAGGAGAAATAAATTGAATTCTAGTTACTATTTTATTGAAAATATTTAAGTGGCTTAAATTACCTGTTGTGCCTAATACTTATTTTTAAATGTTGATCTATGAGTGCTATTATTTATTATACTAATGGAGTCATAACATGTATATACGTAACGCAGATAAATTCCATAATTTGGAGTAAGTTATAAGTTAAATATATACAAGTTGTAACTTAAATAACGCACCACCACATAAGGGGTCATTGTACTCATCATATATATTTTACTATGGGACCAAACCAGAAATCGCGAAAAAAAAATCAGCTGTGTTACCTATATTTTGACTAGTTATGCGAACATAAATGTAGGGAAAAGCTGATTTTTTTTACGCGATTTCAGGTTTGGTCCCATAGTAAAAGTTGTTCATAATGATGAGTACAATGACCACTTATGAGGTTGTGCGTTAAATCTGGGACATGTTGAATAGTACCTAATACCATGTTGCCAGTTCCTGTACCAGACTTTTATAAATATTTAAAGATTAAGTAGATAATTTTTTTGGAATTTATACAAAGATTTTATTACCTATACCTACTATTTGATGCTGACTACTTATTTGGTTTTATAAATAACTAAGTAAGAGAGAGAGACTTGTGTGAGGGAGCCCTGAAAAACTATTTTGTGATAGATACTTAACCCGTAACCACCTACCACTGGTCCCTGAGACCGCAACAGCAACTAGCAAATAAAGGTTGAGGTAAGTTTATTTTCATTACACACACTAACGCATTTTGTGACTATTGTTTTTTCCTAAATAACTGATGTGTAGAAAAGTTATATAGACGCGCACTGTCTTACGACAGTTACACATCCAAATATTTAAATGCAAAAATATGTTGCGGTCTTGGGGACCGCGGTGTTGGTGGTTAAGGGTTAATATTAGTATTTTTTTTTAGGTAATTATTTGCCATTAACATTCCATTAAAATTGTATAATATATGTTAATATGATAAGAGATAGATAGTCCGACGGATACATAGATCTCTACATAATAATTTAAACCAAAAATAAAATGATTTTGTTATAAAATAACAATGATAATGTAAATTAATTTTAGTGAAAAATCTTTTCATATACCTACATGAATGGTAAAAACATACAGACATTCTAATTTTGAAACTGAAACAAATTGATATATTATTTTCAAAAAGAAACTTTATTTTCTTTACAAAATAAAGAGTAATTATTTGTCATTTATATTTATTATTCTGTGACTAGTTTTATGTAAAAATTGTTTGTGATTTAATATATTTTATGATATTACACAGTTAATTGGTTGTTCTCCTTTAACTACCCGCGGCTCCTCTCCTAGCGACACATTGTTGACTACTTCTGCTACCTCATTAAAGTCTGGCAATGCCATTGTCTGTAGCTTTGAATATACTAACTTATCATTTACTTCAACCTCAAATGCACCTGTAAGAGAAAGAATAACTACTTATTTTACTTGATAATTGACTATTCACTGAACCTGTTCTAAAACGTTGGCTATATTTGCAAGCGCTTTTCACTTCTGCAGTAAGTTAGATATGATTATGATGATGATCCATAAGGATATCTAGTATCTAATCATATTGTACTGAAAAAAAAAATACATTAACAGTAAAACGGGGTGAACAGGAAATGCAGGGGTGAATTGGGAGGAGACTTTAAAATGAATTTGAACATTGAAATAATATTGTTTTTTGCCAAAAGGTCTCTAATTAGTTTACTATATTATAATTAACGATTAAGTGTCTTTGTTGGCAACAAATAATGTTAAAATCCATTTAAAAATTTCATCCCGATTCACCCCTTCATTTCCCATTCTCCCCATTTTACGGTAGTTTAAAAAGTAGCTATGGTATATGATAAGGTGCCTACTTTTTAAACTATCTGTTGATAACCAAACTGACAGTCAGTAACAGCTTATAGCATCATACACATCACTAGCAACTTGAGCGCAGGTAACATAAAGCTTAGTGTCAGCATTAAGAATGTTAGTATCGTGTGCGTTCGCGCAGCGGAATGTTGTTGAATTTAAAGATTTTTATTATGCAGATATTTAGTGTATGACGTCGTATAATTGTGTATGGTAAAAAAAAATTTGTGCACGCAGCCATTGTGGAGAAATTCACCAAAAACTGATTCCGCTGGGCGAACGTTGTCCTGGCGGAACTTTTTTTTATCCATAGACTTTAGAAGAAAAGAGATGTGTCCAAAAATTAGTGTGTATTTGTGTGTAATTGTGTATGTATGAATAAAATTAGTGCATGCATAAACTTCGGAGAAATTCAAGTTTCCGCTGCGCGAACGTTTGGCCATTAGCTAGTTTTCATATAAAGCGCTTACATAGAGAGCTGTAGATTTTTACATACGTTGTTTTGAATTTGTTTATATTTGTTTAAAAAACAGATTTAGAAAAAATCGTAGGGCTTAAAAGATAAAAATATAAACGTAAAATACGCTTATTAGGTCTTAGTTCTTAAAGTATGCACTTTGGGGTCTAGATTTTCACGTTTATGCAAACCTTGTAAGTGTCTGCAACATGTTGCCAAGTATCAATGATGTTCCGTTAGTAATTAAAGAGTTATAGGACAATTTACCATGAATAGATCACTGTTTATAAAGCAGTCAAATATCACGACGTTCTAAAGGAATTGCATGGTAAAATGTATGCTAATAATTAGTGTATTCATTCAACTATTCACATGCAAAATTTCATGTCATTAAATTCAGTAATTAAAGAAATACAATTATAATACTGACGAAGCATCGAAAACCTACATAACCCGACCAAGTTCGGATGGCTACAAAAAAGCGGCCGTGCCATATATCTAAGAAACGTTCTTAACCTTCCAATATAGTATTTATTAATATGGTACAGTTGTGTACACAAGCGTTAGGAAAAAATAAAACAAAATATTGCATTTCTTGAATGAAAAATATTTTTTTAATAATAACTTACTTTACTTTACTTTATTAGTTGCTTTCCTTTTAAGGGAAGTATGTCTTAGTGATATAGAATCATATGCATAATTAATTATTGAAAAACAGCCGTTATTGCCATCTTTACACATAATCCCACAAAAAGAAAGTAGCTAATAAGAATCTGCCTTATACGTATATCATTACATATAGGTAATAAATATAAGGTGATTATTTAATAACAATATTTCTTTTCAAAATTTCGTTACAATCTGGTCGGTCGTTTAATTAATTCAGTAGTTATTCTGTAATTTTCTATTCAGTAGTTTGTCTTTAACCAGGAAAAACATCTACTTTGTTACAATTTTATTATAATATATGTCTAGTATAATTTATTATTACGAATTTAAGTAAATAGATATAGAATTAGATCAATCCGTAGATATTAACTTGGGTTTATGGTGTCTGTCCAATGTTAACATAACACAATTATTATAATTTATCTGCCTAATAAACTACGTAAATGAATAAGTGTACCTATAGCTATTAATTTATTATAAAATCTTACCTTATATCTGTTATCAGCTTATCACTATCACTCACTAAATATACCTACTACATAATTGCCTGTTGGTCTAGTGGTCAGTGGCCCTGACTGCTATGCTCAAGGTCGTGGGTTCGATTCCCACCTAGGACAAATGTTTGTGTGATGAGTAGCGTTGAAAATGCCGAAAATAACAATTTGTTTTTTTCACGAAAAAAAACAAATTGTGGTTTTTTTCCGTTTTTTTCGCATGTTACATAGAAAAATTGACGGAAGGTATCCTTTGGAAAGAAACAGGATTCTTTCAAATGTTTCGCTTGATGTTTTGAAAAGCCATTCTACCCTCCATTTTATTAGTACGTATTAAGGCCGGACCCTGACCAAATAACCTTGAGCATTCGTTCCCTCTTTGCCGCACCCCACCTCTACAATACTTCGTCTAGCTGGCCATCTGGCGAACAACTTACGAACTATGAAACTGCGACTAGTAAAAAGCACAGACCTTACAATACAAAGAGACGGCATTTAATAAAAAAAAAAATATTTCTATGAATGAAAGAAACAGTGCGCCTATGTTGGTCATGAATGTCCACGAATACTTACTTTCTAATTTTTGGAACGAAAAAACGTTATGTGACTATTTTATATGATTATCCAATGGGGTCAAAATCCAAATTCAAGATGGCGTCTCCAAAAATTTGCAAATTTTTCGTCATGGGTGTCGTTTTCATGGTTTTCGAGGGCGCTGGCAACGATTATGGGGTCAAAATCAAAATTCAAGATGGCGGCTCCAAAATATTGCAAATTTTTCGTCATGGGTGTCGTTTTCATGGTTTTCGAGGGTGCTGACCACGATTATGGGGTCAAAATCAAAATTCAAGATGGCGGCTCCAAAAATTTGCAAATTTTTCGTCATGGGTGTCGTTTTCATGGTTTTCGAGGGCGCTGACAACGATTATGGGGTCAAAATCAAAATTCAAGATGGCGGCTCCAAAAATTTGCAAATTTTTCGTCATGGGTGTCGTTTTCATGGTTTTCGAGGGTGCTGACAACGATTATGGGGTCAATATCAAAATTCAAGATGGCGGCTCCAAAAATTTGCAAATTTTTCGTCATGGGTGTCCTTTTCATGGTTTTCGAGGGCGCTGACAACGATTATGTGGTCAAAATCAAAATTCAAGATCGCGCCTCTAAAAATTTGCAAATTTTTCGTCATGGGTGTCGTTTTCATGGTTTTCGAGGGCGCTGACAACGATTATGTGGTCAAAATCAAAATTCAAGATGGCGCCTCCAAAAACTTGCAAATTTTTCGTCATGGGTGTCGTTTTCATAGTTTTCTAGGGTGTTGACAACGATTATGGGGTCAAAATTCCAGGTAGCGCCTCCAAAAATTTCTAGAAGTTTTTCTGTGTCTGTTTAATTGAGTGTCACTAAGTATTCTGATAAAATTGTACTACATTTTTTATAGCTTACACTATAGAAGCTTAATAACTTGTTGAGTCTATTATACAGAAGGTCCAAAGAACACACAAAATCTATTACGAGACTCGTAGCAAACGCATGGCTAGTTTGAGGCTTTATGCAAACCAAGTCCTTCCTTCTCTTGTTGGAAGGTACTGGGTCAAAAGGAAGTGCAGTGTGCTGGTTTACTAAGCTTAAAATAAATAATTGCCTTACTGTTAGTACATTACATGTTATAAAGAATTGGTGCGTAGGAAATCTAAAAGGGTGAAAGGTATCAACTTTTGGAATTATTGCTCTTTGAGCGCGCTCTAGAGGGAGTAAAATTGTTTTTGCAGCACCCCACCAGGAAGTTATGCAATAGTTAAGTATGGATTGACACAAAGCTAAATAAACCGGTCTAATTCATTTATAGTCGGCTATGTTCTGTAAGTTCTTAAAAATATATTTATATTAATTTGCGCACTCTGGTACAGACTTGAGCAAATCGATATTTATTTATTTAAGGACTTTGGTAGACTTACAGCTAAATACAATGGTGATAAATAACAGTATAATAATCTGACAGCCAATTATAGAGCTTCTCCTGGATGTTTGCCTATTATGGCAGCTGCGCCCGAAAGAGCCATTAGAAATTGCGAATTGTTTTTCTCTGACGTCTGACGTCAATAATTCTTCAGTTTATTATTTTTTTTGGAAATTTTGAAGCCGTCATCTTGGCTTTAGATTTTGACCTCACTATCAGCTTTAGCACCCTCGAAAACTATGAAAACGACACCCATGACGAAAAATTTAGAAATTTTCGGAGCCGCCATCTTGGATTTACATTTTGACCTCACTATCCGCTTTAACACCCTCGAAAACTATTAAAACGACACCCATGACGAAAAATATGGATATTTTCGCAGCCGCCATCTTGGATTTAGATTTTGACCTAACTATCAGCTTTTGCACCCTCGAAAACTATGAAAACGACACCCATGACGAAAAATTTAGAAATTTTCGCAGCCGCCATCTTGGATTTAGTTTTTGACCTCACTATCAGCTTTAGCACCCTCGAAAACTATAAAAACGACACCCATGACGAAAAATATGGAAATTTTCGCAGCCGCCATCTTGGATTTAGATTTTGACCTAACTATCAGCTTTAGCACCCTCGAAAACTATGAAAACGACACCCAGGACGAAAAATTTAGAAATTTTCGCAGCCGCCATCTTGGATTTAGATTTTGACCTCACAATCAGCTTTAGCACCCTCGAAAACTATGAAAACGACACCCATGACGAAAAATATGGAAATTTTCGCAGCCGCCATCTTGGATTTAGATTTTGACCTAACTATCAGCTTTAGCACCCTCGAAAACTATGAAAACGACACCCATGACGAAAAATATAGAAATTTTCGGAGCCGCCATCTTGGATTTAGATTTTGACCTAACTATCAGCTTTAGCACCCTCGAAAACTATGAAAACGACACCCATGACGAAAAATATAGAAATTTTCGGAGCCGCCATCTTGGATTTACATTTTGACCTCACTATCAGCTTTAACACCCTCGAAAACTATGAAAACGATAGTTAATCCAAGATGGCGGAGTAGCGTCCTTTCGTCTTTGTCTATCGATTAGTGTCAGTAGCAAAATTAAATAATGTCTACTTTACGAGGAGCTCGGGGTGCCGCCTTAATATGGAAAGAGATAAAGCATAGAATATCTTAAGAGGGTTTATCCCTTAGAGCCATGTTGGAGATTCAAAATTGATGATTTCCGACGGACAATAAAACCATAATGCGTTTAATTTATAGATGAGATATTGACGTCATATTAATGGGAATTTTATAATCTAGTGCATGGCTGAAAAACATTTTCAATTTTTTGTATAGTTTTGTCATCAGAACCGTTTTTATGCAAGCCTTTTTTTAAACTAGCGATCGACGGTCTAAGCAGATGCGAGATATTAGTAAAACCATATACGACAAACTTATAACAACATTACTTTATAAAAAATACTAACATTTATTAGTGCATGGCTGAAAAAAAAACACGATTACTGTAAGTTTTCATTCAAGAAAAGTATATTCAAAAGTGTCAATTGTAGCCACTTTTCGAGATATTAAACGTGTTAGTTTAGGATGAAATCTCAAATATTTATATTTTCTTTTAGACCTAGTAAATTAAGACATTTATGTTCTAAAACATGGTTTAAATATTTTTTTGATAACTTATATGTTTATTTTACTATGAATTATTTAGTATTGCTAGAGCGGCGCGCTGAGCAGTGGCGTGAATCCGCGCCGATTATATAGCAATACTAAATAATTCATAGTAAAATAAACATATAAGTTATTAAAAAAATATTTGAACCATGTTTTAGAACATAAATGTCTTAATTTTTTTTTTTTTTTGTTTTACTTCGGTATTTGACAAGTCTTTTTGACACCCGAGATGGAATCGCCGACTCTTTATCTTCGTCAGAAGGAAATTATTTCCACAATTCAGACTATAAAAATCAACTTTAAGAAGGATAGTGCGAGCAGGAAAACTCCGGAGTATATAACGTCGAGAACAAATACCCTGAACAATCTTTGGGGTGAATTTGAAATGAATCATCAGAAGCTTGTCGGCTATGACGATAGAACGAGTGAATATTTCGTCAAGAACATCTACGATGACACCAAGCGCACGTATGAAGAAGTACTTCACTTGTTGACTTCGTACCGCGGACAGGAAAACAAAGGTACGCAACCAGATGAAAAGCTTAACGCTTTAATCAATGAGCAGAAAACTAATTTTAGAGCATTCCAGCGGTATATCCAAAACATTGACATGGAGCAGATAAGTAACAAATGGGAATTAGAAGATGAATTACGTAACCTGCAATTGAGATGGAATAACATTGACACACTGCATTGGAAAATTGATAACATACTGGAAGGGTCAGATATGTTCTATGAAGAAGAATATACTGAGTACGAAGCCAGATTTAAAAATAGTAAACGAGAACTAAGTAACAAGTTGTCGTCTGCAGTACATCTACAACATTCTACCCCACAGTTGGAGGTACCTGTCTTTACGGGAAATTACACCCAATGGCCTACATTCCTCGACTTGTTTAAAGGTGGTATACATGACAATAAATTACTAACAAAGGCTCAGAAGATGCAACATCTTAAGGGCAAACTAAAGGGAGAAGCTGAACGTTTAGTGCAACATCTGCACGTATCAGCAGAAAACTATGACACCGCTTGGGAAATTCTTAACCACAGATATAACAATCAGCAAGTTTTATTCACCAAACAAATTGAAATATTTCTCAATCAACCTACTGTACAGAAACAAAATTCTTACGAGTTAAGAAGATTACATGACACTACTATGGAATGCATTCACGCCATCCATAACCTAGGAATTGACACCACGAGTTGGGATCCTATATTGGTTCATCTGCTGGTAAAGAAACTTGACACGCACACATACAGCGATTACATGGAAAGTAGAAAAGAACCTCGTAAATTGCCAGTATTTGAGGAAGCTATTTCATTCTTAGAGGCTAAATTTACAGCCTTGGAACCGATTAAGAAACATGACAAGCATACGTCAACAGCGAATAACTCAGGCTATTCTAAGTCATCAAGTTACAAGGAAAAATCATCATATACGTCTGGGAAGAAAACAGCATTTACTAGACCATCCAATGTGTTCCATTGTGTATTGTGCAATACTAATCATGCGTTATACCAATGTAGCAAGTTTGAATCTATGTCACCAGACGATAAATTAGCAGCAGTTTCGAAACATAATGTGTGCAAAAACTGCTTATTTGTACATGAAAAAAATATATGCAATTCCACAAAACGCTGCAAGGAATGCAACGCAGCACACAATACATTATTACATGAAGCATGCGTCAGCCCCGATGTGTCGTCAAGCTCTACAAAGTACACATCAAGAAGACAGCAACAGTCACGTCAGCAAAATGTGAACCATTTAGCGGGCGTCAGTAACGAAATATTACTCACATCGGTTCAAATGCGGGTGTTACGCAAAGACGGACACTATATTAATTTGACAGCGCTTCTCGATCAGGGTTCACAAATATCCTTGATTACAGAAAATGCGGCACAGAGACTAGGATTACCCAGACAGCATTTTGACGGTGCGATTTCTGGTGTCGGTACTTTATCAAACAAGTGTAAAGGGAAAATGAATCTTCAGTGCAAATCGATTCATGACGATTATACATTTAATACCGATGTACTGATTATGCCAAAACTGATTAAACATCTGCCGAACAATTCATTTGATAATGCACACTATATGCATATCGATAACCTTCCACTTGCAGATCCTGAATTTAACATATCAAAGCCGATTGACATTTTATTAGATGCAAAAATATATTCAGAGATAATAATGAATGGGCTCGTAAAGGGTTCCCCACAAGAACCCATTGCACAACAGACAAAACTGGGTTGGATTCTATGTGGAAACATTACACAATCATTTAACTGTCATGTCGTCATTAATAACATAGAAGACATTGCCAATTATTGGGAGATAGAAGACATTCCATCTGACACTGAAATGAGTAACCTTACACAGCAAGATCAGTTCTGCGAAAATTTATTTATGACAACAACGCGACGCTTACCTAGTGGAAGATATGAAGTGAGGTTGCCAATGAAGGAAGGGTTTGAATGTAAGCTGGGAGATAGCAAACCACAAGCAGTGGCTCAGTTTAAACAGCAGGAAAAGAGGTTCCAAAAAGATGACATTTTATGTGACAATTATAAAAGATTTATCGAAGAGTACATTAACATGGGACACATGAAGAAGTGTGTTACTAAGACAAAGTCAAGCTGCATACTTCCACATCATGGAGTAATTAAAAATGACTCTAGTACAACCAAGCTTAGAGTTGTATTTAATGGATCAAGCAAAACTACATCAGGGTTCAGTCTGAATGATCTAATGGAATGTGGTCCGAAGCTCCAACAAGATATCCTGTCTCTTCTTCTGAGATGGCGGGTATACAAAGTTGCATTCACTGCAGACTGCGAAAAAATGTATCGTATGGTGCTGATTCACGAGGATCAGCAACACCTGCAAAAAATTGTCTGGCGGGACCAACCATCGAAACCGCTAGAAGAATATCAACTCTGTACAGTCACCTATGGTACAAAGGCAGCGCCATACTTAGCGATGAGGACGATAAAACAATTAGCAATCGATGACGCGCAGAAATATCCCCTTGCAGCCAAAATCTTGGAAAATGACTTATTTGTTGATGACTTATTAAGCGGGGCTCATACAGTAGAGCAAGCCAAAAATATACAAGCAGAAGTAATTGACATGTTGAATGGAGCAGGATTTAATTTAAGGAAGTGGTCGAGCAACACGCCGGAGCTGTTAACACATTTGACAGAAAGCCAATTAAACCCATCGGTATTGGATTTCAAGAATACTGACTCTACTAAAACACTAGGACTTAGATGGAGTCCGTCTACAGACACATTTACATATCAAAACAAAATTGACCTTGACATCGACACATATACAAAGCGTACTATGTTGTCTGACATATCAAAGATATTTGACCCACTCGGTTGGTTATCGCCGATTACATTAAAAGCAAAGCTCATATTTCAACGCGTGTGGTCTACCGATATAAACTGGAACGATACAGTTCCTCATGAAATCCAGGAAGAGTGGAAGTTACTGAGGAATGACTTTGACAACATCAACCGGTTTGAGATACCGAGATGGATTGGTACATCAGAAGCTGACATCGAAATACATGGGTTTTGTGATGCTTCAGAAAAGGCATACGCATGTGTCATCTATGCCAAAACCCGAAATGAGTTTCAACAGACTTCCATACAACTAATAGCTGCAAAAACAAAATTAGCGCCTGTCAAGAAAAAACTGACATTACCACGGTTAGAACTCTGTGGAGCCCTATTGTTGACGAAACTTGTCGCAAAAGTCTTACAAACTTTTGCAATAAATAATATTCATACAAGGACGTATGCGTGGACGGATTCAATGGTGGTGCTGGGATGGTTACATGGGAATCCTTCACGTTGGAATGTGTTCGTGGCAAATCGTACACAACAAATTACAAAAGTTATTCCTGCAGTACAATGGAGACATACAAAATCATCTGACAATGCAGCAGACTGCGCAACTAGAGGCCTAATCCCTTCTCAGCTGATGGAGCACTCATTGTGGTGGAAAGGGCCTACGTGGCTGAAAGATGACATTAAAGAAAATACTCTTAACATAGCAGTCCCAGAAATTGAGATAAAAAGAGATCATAAAGTGATGACAGCACAATTACAATTTCCACTTATTGAAAACATATTAGGCAAATACAGCTCAATTACTCATGCGGCACGCGTCTTGTCTTGGGTATCGCGTTTCATAACAAACACTCGATATCGTGTGACTAAAAAGACAAAGTGTAAGTCACAAACGATTAACGATGACAATTACCTAACATCGCTTGAAATAGAAAATGCATACAACATATTTATAAGGATGACACAACTTAAAGAATACCACGATGACATTGCACAAATACAACAAACAGGATCGGTAAAGACCAGTAGTAGTCTATTAAAACTAAATCCGTTCCTGGATAAACAAGACGTATTGAGAGTCGGTGGGAGACTGGAATATTCAAACTTGGCTAGCACGACCAAACATCCCATCATACTTCCAAAAACATCAAGGCTGACAGAATTACTTATTGACCAAGCACATAAAACAAAATCAGGCACAATGAAAAGACCAATCATCAAGTTGTCTCTTCTTCCCGTACATTAAGAGGATACGATATGTAAATCTGACAATACTCAAGAATCTGACAAAAGAAAACCTAGAGCTGCAAGAAAAATCAAACGGAATTTCCTCGTAACAACTCTTCTATTATTGTTGGCACTTGTGACTCCTTCTCTTCAACAAACAGTACACGTTACCACCTTTAACAATTCGAACTCCCTGTACTTTGACAAAATCGCTGACATAAGCATTGTACAAGATCAGTGGAAACTGGTGGTTTTCTATAATATGACCTCCTATTGGCAGAGCATTATTGACATAGAGTACTTCCTTCGGCAAATAAAAAAACCGTGTAGAGATGAACCTATGCTCACATCTATTGCGTCACAACTGTACCATCAATTGGAAGAAATAACACATCGTAACAATTTACTGACTAACATACAAACATCAAGGAAGAAAAGAGGTCTGATTAATGGAATCGGATACGTTGCAAACAGTTTGTTTGGAGTCTTGGATGAACGGTTTGCCAAAAAGTATGAAAAGGACATCAAACTAATACAAATTAGAGAAGATCACTTATTTTCGTTATTCAAAAATCAAACGTCTATAATGGAAGCAGAAAACAACATCATAAAAAGAAATGAAGTTATAATGAATAACAACTTTATGGCTATCAATGAACATATGCAACGTATCACATATGACATGAACAAATTTCAAAACGAGATTCAAACCACATTACAAAAAATTCAATTGTTGACAGCACTCATGTCGGCTGATATTATAATTTCCCGCATACAACGCTTACAGGATGACTTAATTGATACGGTAACTGACATTTACCATGGCAGAATAAATTCACATTTATTGTCTCCGGATCAGATTCAACAACAACTTAACATAATCTCTAGTCAAATACATGGTGAACTCAAAATACCAGGAGACAACGTCAAAGATTTATATGGACTAATGCAAATCAAAGCTAGAGTGACAACCAAACTTTTGATTATGGAAATCAGGATTCCTCTCGTGAACCTTGATGAATTTGAACTTGACAGCATCATCACTATTCCACTGCAAAAAGGAGCTAATACTGTGTATACTCAAACTAAATCGACGTACATTGCAGTCAATGTTAACAAGGATACGGTTATACCCATGACAGAACATGACGTACAATCTTGCGTCACGCATGCCGAGAATGAACTTATCTGCCCATTAAATCATCCCATTTACACATTAAAAATGGGTGAATCCATTTGTAAAATCAAATATACACAAAACAATGACAATAACTACTGCCATACTGAAATCAAGGAATGCACTTACAACTGGGTTAAGTTACACACCCATGACTCATGGCTATTCTCATGTTGCGAGGAATGCTCAGTCCGCATTTTATGCCCAGACGGCCTAGCGACTAAACAATTGATTGGTAGTGGAATCATTACCATAGGTCAAGGTTGTGTTTTGAAAGGCGATATGTTTACAATACATAGTCATCATAAATATATGAATCAGGTGTTCATACAACCTACTGTGGAAAGACTTCCGAACATATCTCAACTAAACAACATTTTGAATACATCTGTCACTACACAAGACATCGTTATAATTGCCAACCATACGGCAGAATTCCATGAAATCAAGCAGCAGATTTCCAATTTGAAGAAACAACAACTGGAAGAAAGCCCACTAGATGATACACCGCATTACTATATAATTTACGGCATATTGATTACCCTATCTATGGCCGTTCTAGTTGCCATTGGATACAAAGTAAACCAATGGCGAATAAGGAAACAGACACGAAGACCCTCAGGCAGCGTCATATCAGTTCCTGAGCCTGGGGTTGGAGTAGCAGCATCGATGTCAAGACAAGAGAGTGATGTGAATATCAATGCGATTAGAGATCAATCAATCTCATCCCCAGTGCAAAAGCACAACCCAAACAATCGTGAATCCTTCTCATCAATGGTGCGCAATGCATACAGTGTGATAAGTGTTGATAAGGCTACATCGCCAACTATGAACAGAACAGTTAACTTCAGTGCAGTCAGTGACAACTAACAATAGTGATAACAGCACCAACATTAATCAATGCACCTTACTAACATAAACAAATTCACATTTATGTTATTACATTTATATTTAAACTCTTGGTTGCTGTTAGACATTCTATATTGTATAAAATTAATTTGTTACTCTTTTGTGTTGGTAGTATGTACGGACAAACGTACATTTATTTTATATACGTAATTAATTTTAGATGACATAGCATAGCATACATCATGCGCGACCTACATTTAATATTTCATCATTTCATGTAAATCGTGTATGATCAGTGAATTAAAGACACTCGCTAGTAAAGGTTTCTCTTGACATCATCCACCTTTGACTAGCTGACATCATCTTCTCTCAACGTTGACATTACTTGTATCGTGGTCACACAACCCGTACACAGATTTCATCATAAACTAACACGTTTAATATCTCGAAAAGTGGCTACAATTGACACTTTTGAATATACTTTTCTTGAATGAAAACTTACAGTAATCGTGTTTTTTTTTCAGCCATGCACTAATAAATGTTATTATTTTTTATAAAGTAATGTTGTTATAAGTTTGTTGTATACGGTTTTACTAATATCTCGCATCTGCTTAGACCGTCGATTGCTAGTTTGAAAAAAGGCTTGCATAAAAACGGTTCTGATGAGAAAACTATACTAAAAATTGAAAATGTTTTTCAGCCATGCACTAGATTATAAAATTCCCAATAATATGACGTCAATATCTCATCTATAAATTAAACACATTATGGTGTTATTGTCCGTCGGAAATCATCAATTTTGAATCTCCAACATGGCTCTAAGGGATGAACCCTCTTAAGTGAAATATAGTAAGAACGGATTTGAATAAAAAAAACATGAAAGTTTCCCGTTTCTTTCATATTTTTCGGTTTTTTTCGGTTTTATTGAAAAAAAACATGAAATATATATTGACAAATTTTCTTGAAACTTTCGAATGAAACATTGAAAACAACAACACCAACAACAAAAAACAACGGAATTGGAAAGAAACGGGAATTTTTCCTGCTTTTTTCAACGCTAGTGATGAGCACTATCATTTGTTCTTTGTCTGGGTGTAATTTATCTATAATATGTATGTTTTTAGAAATATATATGTATGTTTATCAGTTGTCTAGTACTCATAGCACAAGCTCTGCTTAGTTTGGGACTAGATGGCGTTGTGTGAAAGTTGTCGAATATATTATTATTATAATTATGTTAAGCTTCACTGTTACACTATAACATTAATAACACACTTTGTCAATATTATTATTACAGAGAATCGGCGATGCATAGCAAAACAACAGCGCATACGCACATTGTCCTTGACTGCACATTTGTTTGTGACTGGGAATAAAACAAAATCAGGTTCAAGTTCAACAGCAAACGAATACGCGCGGGCCGCGGCTAATGAAAACATATTGCCCTCTCTTTTCTTCAAGGATGGAAGTACCGTTTCAAGCGGGAAGCCGCCTATCGCTCGTTGCGCGCAGCGCGTTGTCTATTTTTTCACACTAGAATATTTTTGATCAATTCATAACTACAATACTTAGACTATTTAACCAAAGGACTAGCCTTAAGCGTACCGCTTCGAACAAAATAATTCTGCATATTTTGGTGGGGTGCGGGGGAACACGCTCACATACATAAGTCACTACCAGTACAACGGCTTACATCAATTAAAAAATCGATTCAAGAAGTAGCTTTTTTTAAGTTATTAGATTGTTTGAACCACTAAAGTTGCAAAGGGGAACGTTCGTGCATGTCTAGTCCATTGGTTAAATAGTGTAATAAGCTACAATATGATAAATATTTACCTAAACAGTAGTACTTACATGTGGTAATTATTTAACTTCCCTAAGGGGTCTATAGTTAGAATCCTGATCCGTGAAATCTTCAATAGAAATTAGCTGTATGAATTTTATTTGTCTTCACTACATAGTATAAAACAAAGTCGCTTCCCGCTGTCTGTCCCTATGTATGCTTAAATCTTTAAAACTACGCAACGGATTTTGATGCGGTTTTTTTTAATAGATAGAGTAATTCAAGAGGAAGGTTTATATGTATAATACATGTATAATATAGTAGAAAAACACTGATAATTTTAGAGGTTTCTAATGGGATATCGTAAATAAACACATTTTTTTGCGCTTACATTGCAAACGCTGGCTTAACCCTACGAGATATATCAAAATAATGTACTACAGTATTGTAAACCTTAAAGAGGTCTACAAAAAAGTCCGCGATGGCATATGTCTATCTATTAGGGATAACCCACAATAACCATTTTTATCCTATACTTTTTAAGAGAAATAATGGCTCTAAAATTATCAGTGTTTATCTACTATATTATGCATGTATTATATGCATATAAACCTTCCTCTTGAATCACTCTATCTATTAAACAAAACCTCATCAAAATCCGTTGCTTATTTTTAAAGTTCTAAGCATACATAGAGACAGACAGACAGCGGGAAGCGACTTTGTTTTATACTATGTAGTGATAGTGATCAGCATTGCACCCGTGCGAAGCCGGGGCGAGTCGCTAGTAAATAATATATCTAGATTATTTCTCAAGTCTCAAGCGCATACTTAAATAAAGTACCTACGTAAATAGTACCTACTTTCTGTCATAGTCAAATACATTTAAAAAAGTAGGTGTACAAAAATAAATGACCTATAAATTATATCGAAACAACAATTGTGTTATCACCTATACCAATTCAATACCGGTATTATACTGCAAATTTTGGGATGTTATCTAAATATATTGCACGGCCGCTTTTTTGTAGCCATCCGAACTTGGTCGGGTTATGTAGGTTTTCGATGCTTCGTCAGTATTATAATTGTATTTCTTTAATTACTGAATTTAATGACATGAAATTTTGCATGTGAATAGTTGAATGAATACACTAATTATTAGCATACATTTTACCATGCAATTCCTTTAGAACGTCGTGATATTTGACTGCTTTGTAAACAGTGATCTATTCATGGTAAATTGTCCTATAACTCTTTAATTACTTACGGAACATCATTGATACTTGGCAACATGTTGCAGACACTTACAAGGTTTGCAATAACGTGAAAATCTAGACCCCAAAGTGCATACTTTAAGAACTAAGACCTAATAAGCGTATTTTACGTTTATATTTTTATCTTTTAAGCCCTACGATTTTTTCTAAATCTGTTTTTTAAACAAATATAAACAAATTCAAAACAACGTATGTAAAAATCTACAGCTCTCTATGTAAGCGCTTTATATGAAAACTAGCTAATGGCCAAACGTTCGCGCAGCGGAAACTTGAATTTCTCCGAAGTTTATGCATGCACTAATTTTATTCATACATACACAATTACACACAAATACACACTAATTTTTGGACACATCTCTTTTCTTCTAAAGTCTATGGATACAAAAAAGTTCCGCCAGGACAACGTTCGCCCAGCGGAATGAGTTTTTGGTGAATTTCTCCACAATGGCTGCGTGCACAAATTTTTTTTTACCATACACAATTATACGACGTCATACACTAAATATCTGCATAATTATAATCTTTAAATTTAACAACATTCCGCTGCGCGAACGCACACGTTAGTATCAGCAGTGTTAATAAATATAATATAGATGCTTTAAAAAGCATTAAGAACCTTGTCTACCACGAGCACAGTTCACTGTTGCATTAGGAGTAATCTTCCTAATAGTTTGTCCAAGTGCCAAGCAGTGACCACTATAATCACAAGCACCGCTGAAAAATTAAGAAAATCATTGCACAATTTAATCAAGTGCAGGTCATAAAGAATAGTAAGCTGGTTTCTGTAGTTTCTGCCATAAGTTTATGTGTGTTTGTATTATAGGTAAGTAAGTAGTAAGTATAAAATGGCTGAAATTGGTGGACCATCTTGACGATTTATTGATATTACTTGAGCACCCTTTACCGAAACTAACCTCATTGAGATGCTCCATAAGGCTGTTTTTCCACCTGATATGTGCTATGCACCTATGCTGCGAGGATGTGAAGGCTAAGCTACGAAACTATGTGACCGTGTCCGCTAATGCTAAGCTGTGTAGCAGAGCGATTAAGATGCGCCGCCGAGGGGTAGCTGTGCAAGGAAGTTGCGCAGCTCGAGCTATGCGATGCATCAATAGTAGGGAAGGCACGGGGAGTACTCTGCTCTGCATATAGCTATACCACACGCGCATCCATAGCTCCCATCCATGGTACGCATCCTTCCGTGTAAAAAAAACATAGCTTAGTTGAACCCATTTCCACTAGTGCTATGCTATGTGGACTAACAAATATGATTGGTGGATATCAATCGCATCCATAGCAACGTAACATAGCACATCTCTGATGGAAAAGCAGCCTAATTAGCAAGATCGATGGGGACACGAGCACATTTCTTTGGCATTTATAAAAAAAAAACGCTTTGATAAATTCGGAAAATTTCGATAGCATAGCATTGCACTTCTTACGTACCAGTACTCAACCTTCACTATTGGATTATTCACCTTTACAGTCTCATTGCTGGCCATGATTAAAAGTTATATTTTAGTGGTTTTTCTCTCACATTCTTGGAAATATCTTACAATTAAATGGAGAATATTGGAGAATTTGTTTTTCTAATACATACTTCACATTGACTTTGACGTTGATAAGCATAGAACAGCTGATTCAGCATTCAGCTGATTGCATAATATTGCCAGTAGCCAGGCAATCCCCTATTTGATGTGAAGTTTTCTTCAAAATCGTCCTTATTTATATAATGAAGCAAACATTTAAATAAATCAAATTACAGATTAATTGTATGTGAATCATAAAAAAACATTCATAAAATATTACAGAAATCAATCATTTGACTCCGCTGCCGCTGCAGCTGCCAATATGTCATTTTCAAATTGACACTTGACAGTGACATTTTATGAAAGCGATCGATTGTTGATGTTTATTACTATTTCTAATTTACGTTGAGTCGTATTAAACGTATATCATGTATCAGTATTATCAATAGAGCAGCATTTGTGCATATAAATCCTCAAGTACCGGCAGGTGGCTTATGGGAGGTGGTACACCAATGCAACTATCCTGGAATTCCATTGTTGCACTCCCGTTACCAATATGGACTACGATTATCTCATTAAATTACTCTGTGTGGGGGACTCTGGCGTCGGGAAAACTAGCTTCTTATACAAATATACTGATGGGGTCTTCCACACCCAGTTCATTTCAACAGTTGGTATAGACTTCAGGGAGAAAAGTGTGGTAAGTTCATCATCAAATATTATTATGTTATCAGATTAATTTACCTACTTTATCTCAATTGATTGATATCGATAAAATTAATTAACGATGGGAGCTTTTTTAATGCCTTTAATTGAGTGCTTGAATTGATTAGTATAAATTCTACCCCACGGTTGGTGTCCTACTTAATATTTTAATATTCATTTATTATTTTGTATATTCAGCTCTACCAACAAAACGGGAGGCAACACCGTGTTCACTTACAACTATGGGATACAGCTGGACAAGAACGGTAAATAACAAGTTTATTATATTTACAAGGATATTCCTTTTATTCCCTGATACCACAATACAATTTAATGATTGCCATCTATTTTTGTTATTTTAAACTGTTTATCTTCTTCCTTACAGATTCCGTAGCCTGACTACAGCCTTCTACCGAGATGCTATGGGATTTCTTTTGCTGTTTGATCTCACCAATGAGGCCTCTTTCCTGGAAGTCAGGAATTGGATTGAGCAATTAAAGGTTAAATTACCCCATTATTGGCAATGATTTTATAGCAAAATAATAATTCATGCAAGAACCTAGAACTGTTTCCAGTAATTTAGATGAGAGGTTCTCAAACTTTTTCTCCTGATTTGGTTATGCTCCGAAAATAATCAATTGAATAACAAATCCTATATTAATATTACTTTGTTGAAGACATATTAGTTATATAAATAAGTAATCAATAGTGCTGATTCTGTTGTTCACAAACTAAACTAAATTGAAGTTCAATGCATCTTTTTCTTTCTATTTCATTAAGAAAAGGACAGAATACAGATTTTAGTTTAGTCCTGACAAAATAAATCAGTGCCTGATACTACTCCATACAAGTTTACACATGATTAAAAACTTGCCTACTAAAATTACGTCAATTTACGTCAATTTAGGTTTTCAAAAATAGTTAAAAATATGCTTTCATGGTCAAGAAGGTTTTATTATGAAATTAAATGAGCCACAAGGAATATGTTATGTAATGTAGAGGAATACTATGTGTCCATGAGTGACCTTCAATTGGCACACAAATTCTAGGAGTGCGTTCTACAATGGTAGAATGCGGGCCTACTGGAGTATTAAATTTAGTTTAGTTTGTAAACAAGGGAATCAGCACCAATATTAATATTAACTAATTTAAATGATTACTTTATAATTTCAGACTCACAGCCTGTCTGAAGACCCTGACATAGTGCTATGCGGACACAAATGTGATTTACAAGAGAAGAGACTTGTTAACCAGAACCGTGCCCGTGAATTTGCCAAGAACTACAACCTTCCATATTTAGAGACCAGTGCCAAATCAGGTCAGAACATTGACCGCGCCATTGAGATTTTACTGGACCGCATCATGAATAGGTAAGAAATTATTGATAGGTACTTTTTTCTCAACATTAAATAATAATTGTATCATAATTTGAGTTCGGCCGAAACACGATTTTCAGGCGAAACTAGCCGAATCTTCGGCTCCTCTTCTAGTTTTGGCTAAAACAAACCTTAGTGGTTAAGTATAAGTTAGTTAAATTGTCTACCGGAACCCGACTTTGACCAAAACTGGCCGAAACCAAAACCGAACCTTCAGTCGGACACTAAATTCATACAAGACAATGAATAAATTCTTCGCTTCTCTGAAAGCATACTAGTTAATGCAGATATGGGATTTTGTGGTCTCCGATTGTTAACCTAAATTGTTAACAAATGCTTAATTATCACACTAATATTATAAAGGCGAAAGTTTGTGATTTTGATGAAATGATGATTTTGTGGGCAAATTTTGATGAAATTTGGCACACAGACAGTTTATAACCAGAATTAACACATAGAATACTTTTTATCCCGATATTCCTACGGGATCGAGACTTATGCGGGTGAAACCGCGGGGCGCTGCTAGTGAAAATATAAAGCTACGTCTTGTTTAAATATGTTGTAATTCAAGCACGGCAAGTGCTTCCACATCACATTTTCCTATAACCATCTAAAATTTTGCCAAATTTTTTTATTACTAAGAAAATCGTTTCCTTGCAGGATGGAGTCTTCAGTGGAATACGCGATGCTTTGTGCATCAGGACGTCGCCGTCAATCGCTCCAAAAACTACAGGCGAATAAAGACAAGAAATTTTGTTCTTGCTAAAGTTTTATATTTTGTGATTTTATACTGTCTTTTACATTCTACTGTCTTACCTTTGAAACTAAAAGTATTTGCTATACAATTTATAAAATATTTTGAAAACGTCATTAAAGTTTTATATTATTATAACTTGGAACCAAAATAATTTATTCCAAAAGGGTCTATGGTTAATGAGACTGATTTTTGTTTTCTAGTTCATGGAACTAAGTATTTATTTTACATTCTATTATTTCCATCCTAATGTAATTTTAACTTTAAAATTGTAATGAGAATGCATTTGCTGTCTTTGTTTTTTTTTATTTTTTTATTAGTGCAAATCTTTATTTGATTTCTTTTCAGTATTTGCAATATTTTTTATCTGTACTTCATATTTAATCGCTTTTATTGTTAGATATGATCTCAAAATGGGTTCTGCTGAATACTAATGTTTGATTTATAGTTCGGCGAAACATTCAGCCGAATCAACCATTCGGCAGTCAGGTACGATCGTTTTGCCATTTCAAAATTGGAATAATGTCACAAGTGAGTGTGTATAAGTGCTCAAAACTCTAATACACTTGTGTCCTGTATTGCAGGTTTGTGTCACTATTGCCGAATATTCGTTAGATCTCATATTATACTTTGTTCCTTATGATAAGTGCAGGGTACATAATCCTAGTCACATGGAGGTTGAAGAGTGTTAAAAGTTAAAATGAAGTTATTGTTAGCTAGTACACAATGATTTTAGCAAATTAACATTACCTACCTTAAGTAATGTGTAACCATGTTTTGGCTTGACTTTAAGTTGTTCGGCTAAAGTTGCATAAGTATACCTATATTGAGCTTTTTCGCCCTGACATCTAGGTGTTACTGATTTACAGCTCAGCTCTATGGGATCTCGACTTTATGTTTGGCTAACGTACGCAAAATACGCGCATTGACGTGGAGTTGCGGACACCAGCCCGTGTTACCTACCTATGTTTGGCTAAACCTATGGTTAACACATTTTTGGTATTTTTGATTGAAACAGAGTCTCAGTTCAGCTAAATTTAAGTGTAACCGAATTTCGGTTAGCTTAAACCTAAGTGTAACGGATTTCGGTTTGGCTTAATCTAAGGGTTTACCGTTTATACACCCTATAAGGTGGATACGCGGGAACGTATTTCCGAAAATCCACCCTAGGCATAGTTGGATAAATGGAATTTATAGACCTAGGGTGGATTCTCGAACATGCTTTGACGCGGAAATGCATCCGCCTTGGCGTGAACTTTTGGGTTGGATAAATTGAATAACCGAAATCTAACTGTAACCGAGTTTCGGTTCTGCTAAACCAGTGTAATCAATTTTCAATATGCATTCATCAGTCATTGTGTACTAGAAGCCTATAGTTATTAGCTTGTTTTTGTTATTGAATGCTTTGCACAAGTGTGATATTTTAGTAGCACAAAATGATTATACAAAGTATACCTACTGAGTTTTGACCTGCTGAAGTTTTTGGGAAAATCTTATGATATTTGATATTCATGAATTAACCCTAGTCTATCGAAGTAAACATAATTCGAATGAATAAATTGTTATACACTTTTACATTTGAATAATATTTAAGATTGTAAGTGAACATTATCGCAAAGGTGTGTTTAGACCAGACGTGCATTATAGAGAACATTTTTACACTGGTTATATCTTGCAGTGAGTCTCGGCCCCAACCGTAGGTCTCCAAGTAGTTTTTCGATGATTTTGCCCGTTCTTCTAAACACACCTTATGTATTTGAAGTATACTTGATCACGAAAGTGTTTGTCTATTTTTAAGCCTGTATTTTGAATTAGTGACCCCACCGAGGCTTCGTTCCCTTAGAAATATTCGTACCTGTAGAATTCGTTCATCGTGTAGAAGGATTAAGCCAAAAACATTCCCTTAGGAGTTAAGTCGTAGTAAAAACCAAGGAAAAGCCTGTATGAAAAACTTAAAATCACTGCATGTCGATTCTGTAAAAAATCTCACCGTAAAAACTTGCTTGGAGTGAGCTGTCAGTGTCATCCCACTGATGCTAGGGATTGGGCAACCAAAGATTAAGAATAATATTCGAGATTTGAATTATATTTTTTTATGCTAATTCTTCATCATTTTATAATTTCAAAGCTAGTAGGTATTTTAACTGTCAAAACATTACTATTTTGTGGGGTTTTAAAATAAAATAGTAAAACAGAAACTTGGTCAGAATATCAATTTTGTTGTTTATTCTTTTTTTTTCCTAGATTAAAACCCCACAAAATAGTAATGTTTTGACAGCTGTTAAAATACTAGCTTTGAAATTATATAAAATGATTAATAGAATTAGCGTAAAAATATTATTAAAATCTCGATTATGATTGTAAATGTTTGCTTGGTCAATCCCTAGTATCAGGTGAGATGACACTGACAGCTCACTCCATGCTCACTCACCTAAGTTTTCACGGTGAGATAGTTACAGAATCGCAGTACTGAAGTTGCTACCAAAATGTAGTTTCCATCATCTCAACCAAGATAGAACAGTTTATAAACAAGGAGAGCCTCGAAATGCTTTATGGGCTCACCTTTCTTTTTTAATATAG
This sequence comes from Eremobia ochroleuca, assembly GCA_949629135.1. Lineage (NCBI taxonomy): Eukaryota > Metazoa > Arthropoda > Insecta > Lepidoptera > Noctuidae > Eremobia > Eremobia ochroleuca. The sequence continues at coordinate 16,570,646 of OX451389.1, forward strand.
TTATTAAATCTACATTTAATTAAAAGTCTTGCCATAATCATTAAGTGAATCATAATCAATTCTAGTCATATTTAATCGATTCCGTAAAAGCGCAAAATTATGAAAAGCGCATAAATTTCAAACGAAAACTTTGTAATTATTGTGATCGGCTTAAATATTTATTAAATAATAATATTTTATAAAGTATTAATAAAAATATTGAAATTCAACCTTGACCAAATTGCGATTTATATACATACCTATTATAAAGTGTCAATTTTGTGTACAATTATTATCTATTTGATGTTTTCTGTGTCATTGAATTAAATAATGATTAAAGTTTGTTTGTATTTTTACCCTCAGGCACATCAGACAACCTGCACCTGAATTGCGAAAAACACTTTCAGTCATAATCAGAATAATTTTGAAGGATATTTCTAATCCATTGTTCGACAAATTTGTCTGCTCAACAACGTAAATAACGCAATGATTTTTTTTTGTCGAACTGTCAAAGTGAGATCCCGCTGATTTACACAGCGCGATTACTTATTTTGCATTGCCTATGGCATACCATAAGATAAATTAACAATAGAAATTGCACCGTCTAACTCTGAACAGTATTTAAATGATGCATATCACTTATTGCTTCAATTTTATTACCTATATGCCACAAGCAAGAAACGTGCATCGTGTAAATTGAGATTTATGTTAGCCTTTGAATTTGTGCCAAGTGTGAACAAAGATTTATGTTTATTTATTCCTTTATTTCAGGCAACTAGGCTAGGGCCCATAGAAAATCAATATACAATAGGTACTACTACAAACATAAGAATAAGTACTTCTAAACTAATACACAAAAATTATCACAAATACTATAATAATATAACTTAAAAAATACTATAAATACATACAACATAACCAACTAAAACTACTACATATATTTTGGCCGCGTAGGTATTGAACTTTTCTATGTAGCAACAGATTTTTTTTTTTTGATAACCGTCATCATCTGCCTAGCCTTTTTCCCAACTATGTTGGGGTCAGCTTCCAGTCTAACCGGATGCAGCTGAATACCAGTATTTTACATGGAGCGACTGCCTATCTGAGCTCCACAACCCAGTTACTGGGTAATACGATACTCCTTGGTAAGACTGGTTGTCAGACATTTGGGCTTCTGACTACCCGTAACGACTGTCAAAGATCCACGAATGACAGCCGGGACCAACGGCTTAACGTTCCGAGGCACGGAGGGGTCTCGGTATGTGAAGATGGTCACCCATCCACAGACCAACAGCGGCAAGCGTAGCTTAACCTGTTCGATCGACCTGTGCGGCTGTTATTATTTGGCTGTTGTTGGTTTTTGATAACCGACAAAGAATTTATACGTTAGAGGGTCTAGGATGCCGATTCCCGGCACCGTAGGCGCGGACTTGCGGACGGTGAGCAGTGGGTAGCTCGTCTTCCAGTAAGGACCAGGCCCGGGTTGACGGCGCGTTGTGTTCCTCAAAGAGAGGTCAGCACTAACTGACGGGGTCCGCTATGGGCCGATACCTGCCAGGGTCGCGGGTTGTTCGAAAGAGTTACCGTGGCCCCTGGCGCAGGCAACTGAAGGAACGGGTGGGTTTTAGTCAGTAAAAGTCTGACATGCACTCCCGCTGTGTCTACAGCGGGAGATATTATTTGATGATTTCCCACCCAAAAAAAAACCTGCCAAGTGCGTGTTGGACCATGTACAATGAAGGGTTCCGTAGTTGGAATGAATTCATCCCAAGAACAAACTTAACATTGTATTTGAAAATCATATTCTCCCATACATTCCAACTGCAAATAAGAGAAGTTGGTCGACTATTACTCGTAAACTTGTGAAGCATTGTGTTGACCAAGTATTGATCTTCTCGTGCTGTGTCACACCTGGCCCTGCCTGTTCCTGGTCTGCGTAGGTTAGAGCCGGTTTCCTCGTAACGTCGGAGAGCTGGTTGTACAGTTGACAGCTCAGCAGTCCTTGCTGTATCACGCTGACTCCAGAGTTGTGAGAACTCTGGTGCGTTCTTCAGGTGTGAGCGACAGTTATAATGTCGCTTACACCTGAAGAACGCACCAGAGCTTCAATAATGAGTATTGAAGACCAGAAACGCTATTTAAAGACCTTGTTATATGACAGAATAGAAACAAAAGCAAATACAGATGCAGAAAATTCGTACCTAGTTTCATTTACAAAAGTCCTATTTTTTTTATTTTGTCATTTTTGATAGCATAACTAACAAGGAAGGTATCCCGACGTGTCACCGCCGATTTTTTTGTGGCTGATATATGTTATTCTCCTTCAAATTTTAAGAGACACGTATTTTTTTTTTTTAAACCCTCAAACTGCCCCGAAAGGTGCTAATGTTTAGGGGGCTATTTCACCCCCAAAAAAGGCGCGTTGGCAAAAAAAAAAAAAACACGTGTCTCTTAAAATTTGATGGAGAATAACATATATCAGCCCAAAAAAATCGGAGGTGACACGTCGGGATACCTTCCTTGTAAGAAGTTTTATTACTTTCATATTTAAGGAGCATTTATTCAATAAGGAGCATTTATTTAAGGAGCATTATATCAATAAAATTGCCTATTAAACACCATTTATTTCATTAAGCTAGCATTCTTAGTTTCCGAAACGTTCAGGTATTTTTATGTGACCCTAATTCATTGCTCTCGAGTGTATGTATATTTATGTTTATAGCCATTCCACGTCATGGTAATAACAACAGACTGTCAGTTGTCAGTCTTAACTACCCACATAAAACTTTGAACTGTGTGAATAGTGAAATCTAACCAAATCAAAGTTTATTTTGAAATTGTGTTTAGCTCAGAGCCGTACACCGAGGGGTCGTGGGTGAGTTCACCAAACTGCGATCATCTGGCCCCCCTGCACGCACGTGATACGTCGGCCTGCAGTATTTTATGCACCAGCCACGCAAAATTAAACCAAATCACGAAGAAACAAAGCCCAAAATTGTGTGCATCACATTGATAAGCTGCAATACCCAGTGACAATGCCTCTCCACATGGACTCTGTTGCAAGGACATAGTGTCGAAATTGGCCCTTCTGAAGGACGCGACCCCATCACGCAGACGCGGAAGCTTTAGTACTACGTCACACTAGCGCTAATCTCGCTCCTACTTAGAGTTGTTTTCGTTGTTTCTACGATACTAAACCACCATGTGATCTTTTGTTTTGCTTATAAATTAAACCTTTCTTCATTTTTGTTTCTGTATGTTTTGGTAGTTGAAGTTTTCGTGTTGGAAGCCGTCTGTTTCCTCCTGAAGCGAGAGTGTACTGTGTTATAGTGCCGCTTCGTTCGTAGCTAGCTTCATTCCATTTGCCAGTTTGTTTATGAGTTGGAAGACAACAGATTGGTGCAGCCGGCTTCTCCGAGCTCCGTAATTCGAAGCAGCGTGTGTTTTCAGTAAGACGCGAGTTATCAATGAAGCCGCCTGAAACGGCGATCGAAACATGAACACAGTGAACATCCGCGTGCTTGTACCGGAGTGAATAACACAATATCCGCGTGGTTTCAGTGAAGTGTTGACATTTTGTATTACCTATCGAACTGTAAACGATTCGACGACGATATTGTATTGAGAATAATTCGAGAATTAATCGTAATCAAGTAGTAGTACCTAATTTAAGCAGTGGTTAATAAGGATCTTTAAAGGGTAAGTTAGTTCATATATTTATTTTATAAAAACTAGTTAGTTAAAATAAGAAATTTCGTAAAACTATTGCGTTGTTTTTTATCTAGACCACAATACAGCAGAATATAAAAATACCTACCGATACTATATCCATCTACTTACTTTTTCATAATTTTAAATTTCAGTCTAGGGATGCAATGTCGTGAACAAAACAAAAATTCATCACCTATTAGATTCTTATTAGAAACTAATAATTAATGAATTAATAATCCACAAACGAACTATAAATAGACATCACATTATTTAAGTAATTGGGATTAAGAAACACGTGTTTCTTATTTACATTCTTATTTTTAATGCTACGAATACTGCCTTGGGCAACGTGCTACGAGAAATCGTTCAGAGAAAACGTAATTTCCCTGTATTTTCGCCGTAAAGTAAATTTTATTTAGTTATGGGCTTTTGTTTATTGTGAAAATGAGGCAGGGAGTGCCTGGGTACCTAAGTAAAGGTACCTAGGTATCTTTAGCTACCTAGGTATGTGCTACATGCTGGGGTACAAGGCCTACGGCGTTGCTACGACAACTGGTTGGACTTTGGTTGAAACCACCCTTGCATTTTTAATGTCTAGTCCATAAAGGAGACTGAGAGGACATTATAATAACCGTTTCTGAGTGGTAGTATTCTCTTAGAACGTTATAGTAGCCGGCACATAACTTGGCAAGAGTCCTCCCCTTTTCCTCTCCTTTCTTTCACTTTCTTCTAAACAGACGTGTTTAAAATAAATTATGGAAATAACCGTAGAATAATTACAAGCAATCAAAGTGATATTTTTTTTGTTGCACTAAGTGTACATGCGCAAACTTATTCCCACTACGGTAAAACCTTGCCAACTTGCTTTGATAGAATATTGTTAAGTCAGATAAATTACTTAATTGTTATTTAAGCAAATTGAATTGTTCGTACCTATATTGAAATCAAACTGTCATTCTCTGACAGTAGTATGAAATGGCTATAAATCAAATCAAAATCAAAATCAAAAGTCATTTATTCAAACTAGGCTGAGAATCAGCACTTTTCGAACGTCAAAATTACAAAAGACAGTCCCCCAATATGCCCGCCCCCGCCCTTCACCACTTCCTCGTGCTTTCACTGGGAAGAAGAAGTGGCGCAACAAACTCCCCAGCTATACATCCATCTATCCAGCTAAACAGCTATGTAACTATAGGGCTTGGCTTTAATGATGTATGGTGTCAATTTGTGTGACAATTAATTTATGCGGCTTGACTGAAGTAGCTGATTGTAAAATCGCCCTACCTCAACTTTTTCACCTTTTTGCTTCAAAACCTCCTAAAAAAAACATTTATTTTGGACCAGACACTTGTACACATTTTATAAACCTGCCAAACCCAAACTGCCAAACTGCGACTGGCAAACTGCGTGGTACGTATTAGGTTTAGGTATTTCGAAATTGATAGCAGTTGAGTGTGAAAACAGATCCTATGTGGTTACAATTTGTTCCACTAAACGAATCCGCAATCCGAACCCAGATTACTTTCACACTACCGTAAACTAATATTAAAAATTCAGGGTTTAATCTCGGAGAGGAGAAGGCAAGCTGAACTTAACTTTTTTGAATGGAATTGCATTTGTTATTGAGAAGTTTAATGTAACAGGAATTGCTGTGTCTTATTATTTATTCGCAATTAACTGCTATGTTACTCGTATTGGGTAGGCCCGTGGCTAAATAATAACAGTCGCACAGGTCGATCGATCAGGTTAAGCTACGCTTGCCGCGGTTAGTCTGTGGATGGGTGACCATCTTTACATACCGAGACCCCTCCGTGCCTCGGAAAGCACGTTAAGCCGTTGGTCTCGGCTGTCATTCGTAGATCTTTGACAGTCGTTACGGGTAGTCAGAAGCCCGAAACTGACAACTAGTCTTACCTAGGGGTATTGTATTACCCAGTAACTGGGTTGTGGAGGTCAGATAGGCAGTCGCTCCATGTAAAATACTGGTATTCAGCTGCATCCGGTTAGACTGGAAGCCGACCCTAACATAGTTGGGAAAAGGCTAGGCAGATGATGTTACTGGGTAGGTGACTAAATAAGATTCCTAATGTGGGCTTTTCTTTATGTCCAACACAGAAAAAGAAAAGAAAGAAAGAAAAATTGGTGTGTTGATTGGTTGGTTAATTGGTTAGTTGTTTGGGTTTGGTTGGTAACTATAGGACCTAGAAGTTTTTTTCCTACCGAAGTCGAATCTTATGGGATACCCAACCAATCGTATAGTTGGATCCCTTTCTTCGTCTGCATTTAACCCGGCGTCATTGTGGTAGGAAATAGTTGCATGGACGCTGAGGTGGGTCAATATTACCCATATATTTAATACATGGTATTTCCATAATTTTAAAGTAAATTCGTTAACTGGGTCTGTATTCTGGTTTTTTAATAATAAAACAGAAAAATAATAATTCACAAACGTTTAATTGAGTTTAATCAACTTTTAAAATAACTCTCAAAAATTACAAAAAAAAAATACAAAATTGCCTCCAGCTCCAGCACAGAACGGCAACGTCGCGCGCGTACTTTAAAAAATATTAGAAATTTTAAGCCAGCCGGGTAATTTTGCCCCAACTTCAATGACGCCGGGTTAATAATATTTTATGTAAGTACCTACTTTAGCAGTTAATACTTCCTTATGCCACATCATATCCTTGATACTTAAAGCATTAATATAGGGTGGGAGTTTCGAAGTAGATCCTCATGTCCTATTACAGCCAATTAGCTTTAATTAATCTTAATAACTCGTTAATTTACACCCAGCGTTGTTGCCAAAACAGGCTAGCAACAAATGTAGAGTACAATGGGAATGTTTAGAACATTTCCATTATGGGTAAGATTCACAGACCGCTTTTTGCCTTACTTTAGTAAGTAAGTAGGTATATTTAAAATAACCTTCTCATGTGGCTTTGAACTTAGATTGTTCAACATTAAAATACAATACAGGGTCACATTAAAATAAAAAAAATAAAAAAACACTGATTAAAGTGATTTTATTTTGACCTATAATAAATTGCCGGCACATTAGTGTATTTTCGATAGCTGATTATTTTTTCTTGTATCTGATGCGTTTTTCTTATATTTTTTTACCATTGTTCTTATTTTGGTGGTCTGAATGATTTCTAAAAGTTTGTCCATCTATTTTAATGGGACCTTATAGACCTTATAGTAACTCTAATTCCGATGGTAAAGTCAAAGTGCGTTTTGTGAATCTTACTCTAAGACTGAGTGCTTTTCGATCTGGGTTTCTAGAAAGAGGGCTTAGGAGAAAACAGAAAATCTTTCGGAAATTGGATGGAACATGGTCCCCTTCTGTTCTGCACTTTGCCTGGTGGTCGTTCTGAGTTGATAGGGGTAACAAGACTAATATCAGGGTGCATCAAGGAATCTCTGAAAGCTACTTGAAAAGGTTGGTAGTTAGTTACAGAGTCGATACTTACTGCAGCAAGCCTAAACATCCAAAAGTCACAGATGGCGTTTGTCGAAAAGTAGGTATCTACCATGAAACAGAATAATATTTTTTTTATAACCTATTGTAATAAATAATTATTCTGTTTCATGACGATACTCATGTCTAGGTTTCAAATTATACATGAAACAATTAACAGGGTACGTATAACTTAAAATTATTATCTGCAAATAAGTCTTTCAAGAAATTTCCCACCAAATTTTCCTTGACTGGGGATAAATAGACATAGCTCAGGATTCAGTTCAGTTTGGAATATAGGCCAATGAGGCGGTGGATGATTGAAATATAGGTAAACTGTTTAAATTTCCAGCGAAAACCGAATAATTTATAACATTCACGTGAACCTGATTCATGACTATATTTACGGTTTTTGAACAAGTATGTGAAGATATGAGTGGAGAGAAGAATTTTGATGGAGCTCAAAGCTATCTGACGTCAAATTTTGATGGACTGGTTCTGAAATACGTTGCTTTGAACGTTATTCTGTTTTTAGTTGTACCTGGAAACAGTATTTTTAGCTTTCGATGGTCGTGTGATCACCAATCCGGATTCCGGATTTGATGTTCAAGGCTTTGAAGATGGTTCTCTGATGGTAAAAAACTAACACAATAATAATCAAAATATAACTACAAATAAGTCATAAATATTTATTTATTTCAAGATACAGGCACTGAATACTCGCAATAGAATGCACAATCTTAAATAGAGAAAGTATCTGAGATGGGAGGGTCCCGATTTACAGATCAACCGGGTCTTTTCGATAGGTTTTATTAATTTACAAAACGGTTAGAGTCAAGACATCATATAGTAAAAATTTAAAATTGCAATTAACTATAAGCAGAACCTACAAAATATACAAAAAATGTTTTTGATACCTAGAGGGGCTTGTGGCGAACAATAACAGCCGCACGGGTCGATCGATCAGGTTAAGCTACGCTTGCCGCGGTTGGTCCGTGGATGTGTGACCATCTTCACATACCAAGACCCCTCCGTGCTTCGGAAAGCACGTTAAGCTGTTGGTCCCGGCTGTCATTCGCGGATCTTTAACAGTCGTTACGGGTAGTCAGTAGCCCGAAAGTCTGACAGCCAGTCTTACCAAGGGGTATCGTATTACCCAGTAACTGGGTTGTGGAGGTTAGATAGGCAGTCGCCCCATGCAAAATACTGGTATTCAGCTGCATCCGGTTAGACTGGAAGCCGACCCCAACATAGTTGGGAAAAGGCTAGGCAGATGATGATGTTTTTGACACCTACTCAGAGAGGAGTAGCTTCACAATAATGTATCCATAATGTAGCCATAAATGTTTACAGCTGAACTCAGCTGAGGATTTGGTATCATAACATCTAAATGTCCTTTTTCCGTACTTATTTGGGACGCCTAAAGTAGTTGAGTAGGTATATCAGCCCTTTTTTTTTTTTTTTTTTTGTTTCGGGGTGGAAAATCCTCATGGATGTCCGCCGCCCTGGGGCGGGCGGCGGGGTCTGTCAGACTCTTACTGACTAAAAACCACCCCGGTGTTCCCTCTCTCACCTACGCCGGGGGTCGCGGGAACGAACGATACTTCCGCAACCCCCGGCTGGTGCTGGCCCGCTCCTGCGGGCCTCTCCTCGTGTCAGGGGGGGGAGTGAGGTGTTAAACTCCCCCCGCGACGTCTAAGAGGGGTGCGCGTGGAACACTACGCGCCGCCGCCTCGGGTCCAGATGTGTGGGGGGCGACGGACGTCCCCAAGTCCGTCGCCCCTGGACCCATTTAGGGGGGCTGGAAGAGGGCGTTGTCCGCCCTCCGCCGACGCCCGATGCGCCTGCTGCGGGCGGGGTGAGGGGACGAGATCTCCCTCTCCCTTTCCGCAGCCTCCTTCTGCGAGACGACTGTTTCGCAGAAGGAAACCACCGCGTCCCAGGACTCCTCGCTGCCGACCATAGACTCGACCACGGCCGGCAGCGATAGGTCACTGCCTACTCCTGAGATGAGGGCACGGCGTGGCTCCTCCCAAGCGGCACACTCTGCCAGCGTGTGCCGCGCCGTGTCCTCCCGGCAGTCGACGCAGTGGTGACACCGGGCGTCCGGCTCCCTGTTTATGCGACACAGGTACTTCCCGAAGCAACCATGCCCCGAGAGCACCTGCGTCGCACGAAACGACAGGGAGCCGTGCCTCCTCCCGAGCCAGCGCTCGAGCACCGGCCGGACCGCCTCGATGGTGACGAGGCCGGCGGTAGGGCGCAAAAGCCTGTCCCGCCATTCCGCCACCAGGACCTCGCGGAGCTGAGACCGACGCAGCTCCCAGTGTCGCTGCATCGGTCGCTCGCCCCGCGCCCTCATTTCCTCGCGCCACCGATACAGTGACGCGAGTACTTTCGCCTCGAGGTCCCAGGTATATCAGCCCTCGTCTAAGTGCTTCCTTCTTTTCCATTATCTCATACAATGCATCCATCATTTATCTATACTCCTTTCCTAGAGTCATTCACAGGGCTCCAAGTTTAGGGACCTAGGATGTGAAAACAAAACCCTACCTAACCCTATTATTTATTTATTACTAGCAGCGCCCCGCGGTTTCACCCGCTTAAGTCTCGATCCTGTGGGAATATCGGGATAAAAAGTATCCTATGTGTTAATCCTGGTTATAAATTATCTGTGTGCCAAAGTTCATCAAAATTGGTCCAGCCGTTTGAGCGTGAAGAAGTAACAAACATACAAACACACACACATACACACACTTTCACCTTTATAATATTAGTGTGATCAGTGGATAGGTACATAATTTATCTATTCACTTTTTCTGGAATGAATTACCGGGCTCTAAGTTAAAGGTCCTAGGATGTGAAAAAACCATACCTAAGCCTATTGACAATGCATTCATGGTGGGTTCGATTCCCACCTAGGACAAATGTTTGTGTGATGAGCACGATCATTTGTTCTTTGTCTGGGCGTAATTTATCTATAATATGTATGTATTTAGAAATATATATGTATGTTTATCAGTTGTCTAGTACTCATAGCACAAGCTCTGCTTAGTTTGGGACTAGATGGCGTTGTGTGAAAGTTGTCGAATATTATTATTATTATTAGAGTCATTCACAGGGCTCCAAGTTTAAGGACCTTGGACGTGAAAACAAAACCCTACCTAACCCTATTGACGTCACAATCTTACCCATTAAACTATGCAGTTCTATTTTGATCGTTCTATCTTCTTGTAAAATCTTCATACAAGCGCGTCGTTGACGGTTGGCAGTAACCGTGGGGCGTATAGTTTGATAGTCTTCAGATAATACTCGTAGACGTAAACAAACGTATTTCCATACAACTGTCATAGTTATTTCTGTGCAGTAAACTATGGACGTATAAACAGACCGTTTGCGTCTGCGGTAACTTCGCTCCGTGACGTAGGTAATTATAATGAATCTTTCGTAAAACATGTGTAGACGTGCCAAGTAGAGCGTGCATTAGTAATATTAGTATTAACATGTTCTCTCATAATTGAGTTTTCAGTTTTATGTTTATCTTCAAAGGCAAATGTCAACATACCATCATATCTTTTCTAATATAGATATTAACAAGATCACGTGGTGTTACCTCAACAGCGTCATTCATGCTAGAATACAATTTTTCCTGGCTAGATGACAAAGCTAAACGATATGATGCTAGTTGGCTAATTCAAATGAATAATATGATAGTTGTCCATCCATACTTCCGATAAAAGGTACAGACGCCAGCACATCAAGCTACTACAATCTGTCGAAATTCTTTAATAGATTTTCAACATTATTGCTATAATAATAATAACAATAATCATTTAATTCAGGCAAGACCCATATTACATAAAATATAAAATTTCATTTTTTAAATTAATGAATACAAATTAAAAAGGTCACAGAATTAAAATGAAAATGAAAATACAATGTCAATGCAATTAAAATAAACGAATATTAAAAGATAAAAAGATACAAATACCACAACCTACCTATAGCATAAGGTACAAAATTGATTGGTAAAATTTGACAGTCGTTGTTTGTAGCTTGACGTGCTGGCGTCTGTACTTCACTGTATATATGTGTAGGTATATGTAACCATCTAAATCAACGAATGAATGAATTGCACCGATCTTCAACTTATAAAACCCTCTTCACGTAATACTACATAATAATATCTTGATGTCTTCGTCCATTAGTACCTTTCTCTCTATCATATCGAAGCCTTCCCTTTATAATAATACGTACTCCTGTTTATTTACGACTTGACTGAGAGAACTCTCTTATTCAGGGAGACATATAAATCGTAACAGTGACCTATTCATTACTGAAAAGCTTATGCCTAACTTACCAACTCTACTCAACTACACTCACGGTCTCTTATTTATAAACGGTGCTTAAAGGTAAGAGACGTTTAAACGTCAAAAATATAAATGGTTAAATAGAAGCTAATAATTACTTAGCTTTAAGCAACGTTTATAAAAAAATACGTTAATAAATAAGAAGGGCAAATTCGATAAACTTCAAAAAATATATCAGAATCAACGAATTACCTAGGAAGCCGCGTGCCGTAATTAGATTGCAGGCTAACCAGACGTTTACTACGCCTGGACAGGAACGGCCTGTGCCTGGTGACAGGTACCATCACGGGACACTGACTAAACAAACACTTCCACACAATAGTCATAATGGACAGTGGAGGAGGCAAGGCTTGCGTGGAACCGAGGCTACCGTTGCGCATGTGCTCCTTGAATGCACAGGTGTCACCCAGATTAGGTCAGAAACCCTCGGGACACCCAGATCTTACACAGATGTTCTCAACTGGCCAGGAGATGTAATCAACCACTGACAGCTGCCGTGGCCCACATACAATAATCCAGTTGGAGGACTACCTATGTGCGGAAATCGACACAAAATAGAATTTATAGTGACTAACAAAGCTCTATTTATACGGAGATCTTATATCTCCATTCACATTCCGCAGGCTATTCAATAATTGTTACCTTACAGTTCATAACGCTTATTGTACAGTCATTGTTAATTTAAGCGTTCTCTGTTCCGCCATAGTTAATCAAATTGGTGGACGTGAGTACTCTGGATACTATGTAATTTGTGGATATTATTTATAGCGTTCTAGTTTTCGTGTTCTGCAATGTTGCGACCTGAAAATTAAGGTCTCATTTAAAAGACATTTCGTATTACTAAAAGGACAAACCTATTATTATCTCACTGCATGGCAAAGGCATCTTGTCATACAGAAAAAGAAGGCTTGTATTTCATTTGCTAATGTAATTTTAATCATACCTACCAATAATGAAATAAATAGGTATACAAATTAGGCAGTTTTGGGCACAAGAATGTGTCTAAAGCTAAGTTCAAGCATCAATCTATTCAGAAAGGATAGATTTCAAGCAGTAGAGCGCTTTTAAAATTTCTAACCGTTCGTGTAAGATCACCGTAATTCTGGAAAAAAATAAAAAAAACTTTCCTGAATAAACGATCACAAAAACCGAACAAACGGATCTTTTGTGCCTAAATAATATAATCTATCACAAGAATAAGATAATTCATTGCTTAAGTGTATTGCCCTTTAAGTAAAAAGATAAAACAATATTGAAATATAAATAATCTTTAAGCTGACAAAGGTTATAGTTTAAATATATCATCATCTGCCTAGGCAGAAAAAGCTTTCTAACTATGTTGGGGTCGGCTTCCAGTCTAACGGGATGTAGCTGAGTACCAGTATTTTACATGGAGTGACTGCCTATCTTACCTCCACAACCCAGTTACTGGGTAATACGATAAACCTTGGTAAGACTGGTCGTCAGACTTTCGGGCTACTGACGACCCGTAACGACTATCAAAGATTCAAAAATGACAGCCGGGACCAACGGCTTAACGTGCTTTCCGAGGCACTGAGGGGTCTTGGTATGTGAAGATGGTCACCCATCCACGGACCAACCGCGGCAAGCGTAGCTTAACCTGATCGATCGACCCGTGCCGCTGTTATTACTTAGCCACAAGCCCCTCCTCGTCATAGTTTAAATATATACTAGTAATAAAGTTGAAGAGTTTTTTTTTTGTGTGTTTCAACGCGCTAATCTCTGGAACTTTCTATAGGATTAAAAAAATATTTTGCATTTTATAGCCCAAGGGTGCGTTTCCACAGAAGCGGAGCTGCGCGGAGCGGAGCGGAGACGTGTAGGAATCGTCCAATCACAGACGAGACGAGTGACGCGATGAGGATTTCAACCATTGTAATTAGTCGATTCCTGCACGTCTCTGCTCCGCTTCGCCCAGCTCCGCTTCTGTGAAAACGCCCCCCAATTCTCGAAGATGGCTCATTTAATGTTATGTTAATAGTCGACCAAAAACAAAAAAAGTCCGAAAGAATGCTTAGCGAAAAACTTAGTAATAGCGCGGGTAGACCATGCGGGTCGGGGAACGTGAAATTTCACGCGTACAATGTCGAGGACAGAAGCTTGAAATGATAAAATAAAAGAATAATTCTACCGCCTACTCCCATGCACGTTATAGGAGTCAAATAAGGGTCACTCCTTGAATGAGCGCGACTAAACGCTTTCTGTATCTATCGTTGTGAAAGGGCGTGGGATATGATAACCACATAGAGAATATAACCACTAGAGAGCGTATGGGCCGATTTCTTCGAAGCACACGACTCACTACTGCGGGCCGGGGGATGAGGAAGAACGCGCGGCTGCAATTGGTCAGTTCAAGGTCAAGTTGCATCGTTAGGGCTGCTTTACTTCATTAAGAGAAAATAGCCGATATCGATAAAATGGATTTTAACATTATAATAAATACTAAATCAAAATCATAGAAATAATATTTAATCAAAATCAATCAATTACAAAAAAAAATCCCGGAAATGGACTGATCGGCCCCGGTCGGGGACAGAAAGAACTAAAAAATCCCGGAAAATACAAAAAAAAAAAAACTGACGAACTGAAAACCGAGGAGGTTCTCAGTTCGTCGGTATTTCTTTTTTGAAGTCGGTTAATAGTAGATAGTTATTTTATTAAAGTATGTGAATTGAATAAAAAATGTATTCATTTTATTTTTCTCGATATCAACTTTCAGCTATTAAAGATAACAGCACTATTTTTTACGATAAACATACAAAAGGAAAGAAAGGGATAGAAGCATTAGAATTGTCTAATACAAGAACGAGACTTTTCCAAAAGACATCAACGCGCGACTCAAAAAGTGTGCTCGTTTACCCAGCCACCATTTTAAATAGACCCCTGCAGTGGCTTATAATCTGATTAAATCAAAAATAATTTTTCGTAATGTTTATGTACCGATGAAAAGTTATGTCATCCTTTTTGTAACTAGATGTCTAAGAATGTTTCCCACACCACTTCACCGCGCATGAAGGCATTTTGATGCGTTATAATTGCATAAACGTTATAAAAAAATTATATTAATTTAGCGTGCACGCAGGTCTAACACTTGGACACAACTAAAATTGCTACTAGTACCGTAGCCTATACATAGGCGACAAAATACTAATAGTTTTCGTGCGTCGGGGCACTGTATACGCAGTCAAGTGGTTATAATAGTCTTTGGATAATCATGAGTAATGGGTTTTTAAGAGTTCTTATTAGGAACTATTATATTGAGGGGCCCGTGGCTAAGTAATAATAGCCGCACAGGTCGATCGATCAGGTTAAGCTACGCTTGCCGCGGTTGGTCTGTGGATGGGTGACCATCTTTACATACCGGGACTCTTCCGTGGCTCGGAAAGCGCGTTAAGCCGTTGGTCCCGGCTGTCATTCGTGGATCTTTGACAGTCGTTACGGGTAGTCAGGAGCCCGAAAGTCTGACAACCAGTCTTACCATGGGGTATCGTATTACCCAGTAACTGGGTTGTGGAGGTTAGATAGGCAGTCGCTCCATATAAAATACTGGTATTCAGCTGCATCCGGTTAGACTGGAAGCCAACCCCAACATAGTTGGGAAAAGGCTAGGCAGATGATGATTAGGAACTATTATACCGATAATTGTATATTTAATTCTGGAAATTACTAGGTTATTGGTCACCTATTTAGGGACGGCACAGCACGTCTTCTTTAAGCAGCACGATAAGCAGTTGCTCCCGGCTGTCATTCGTGGATCTTTGGCAGTCGTTACGGATCGTCAAAAATACGATAGTCTGACAACCAGTCTTGTAAAGGGTATCGTATTACCCCGTTCGGGTTGTGGAAGTCAGATAGGCAGTCGCTTCATGTAAAATACTGGTATTCAGCTGCATCCGATTAGACTGGAAGCCGACCCCAACATAGTTGGGAAAAGGCTAGGCAGATGATGATTAGGAACTATTATACCGATAATTGTATATTTAATTCTGGAAATTACTAGGTTCTTGGTCACCTATTTAGGGACGGCACAGCACGTCTTCTTTAAGCAGGACGATAAGCAGTTGGTCCCGGCTGTCATTCGGGGATCTTTAGCAGTCGTTACGGATCGTCAAAAATACGATAGTCTGACAACCAGTCTTGTAAAGGGTATCGTATTACCCAGTTCGGGTTGTGGAAGTCAGATAGGCAGTCGCTTCATGTAAAATACTGGTATTCAGCTGCATCCGATTAGACTGGAAGCCGACCCCAACTTAGTTGGGAAAAGGCTAGGCAGATGATGATAGCACATATTCTTTTATAATAATTACCACTACGAGTATCAGCCGTCATCTCAGTATTTGCCTGTTTCTAGCCGTTTTAGTTCCTATCATTTCTTTGGCAATCCTTTTACAGCTAGAATGTTCAATTCACATTCATACTCATAACTTTCCTCACTCCCATCACTCATCCATATCATTCGCGTCCTCACTACCCCAATGTGGTGCCTTATTAACGGCAGTAGGTGTGATTGTGGAGCTATTTCGCAAACCAAGCGCTTCATCGTGCCTTCTGTGTCCCAAAACATGCATTCAAGGTTCACCTCTGCTCTGCCACCGATGACGCCATGGTTGTGGCAAATTTTTGGGCTAACAAGATCTAAAATACAGTCGTGCCAGCAACACGAAGAAGAAAAACATTTTTTTTTTCGTCACTGGCCAGCATTTTTATAATCTGCGATAGAATGACGTAGACCATAGCGTGACTCGCACAACGGACACACCCTTTATCAGTCAGGATATAAAAGTCAGCTGTTTACCCAGCGCTTGCACATTCGCCGCGCATTCGCACTTATGTATGCACCCTAAGATACATATCATTACACAAATTAACATACAGACAGACATTCCTCGGGGCACTGCAGCAAATCACGTAATGGGACTGAACATTATCATTCTGGGCTGTCCTTAAAAGATTCATGTAATGCGATATTTAACAGATGGTAATTTGTTATTTTGAATGCAGCACTGTTAGAGAGTTTTATCTTTCAGAGCGCTTAACTCTCACTAATTAGTATTTCTGGTTTGTATTTGCACATGAACACGTAACTGAATAAGTCATGCTGCATGTAGAAAGTGAGAACAGTTTTGGACACATCTATATCTGTAAATATCTACATACAAATAAATAAAATTGGAGTGTCTGTTTGTTGCGTCAAAATAACAGCTTTTTTTTTAATTTTGTGTCTGCCTGCCGGTTTGCTCCGGCTAATCTCCGAAATGGCTCGACCGATTTTGACGTAACTTCACTGGCAGATAGCTGATTTTAGAATGAGTAACTTAGGCTACTTTTATTTTTTTTTTTAAATAGGGTTCCGCACAAAAACATTAAATCCATGAAATTCAATTTGTTTTCCGACGCCGTGCCGGCGAACAAAGTCGCCGGCACGGCCACTCAAATTAAAAAAAGTTGTAACTATTATCTCTCGAAGCTGTGTCATAAAATTCTCTTAACTCTAAAATAAAGAGAAGGCAAAAGAAAAGATCAAACGAAACAAATCAAATAAAATGCGTTCCACAAATTGCGGAAGCTGTGACGGCACGGCCTTTAAACAGTTTTTCATTCCAATCTATCCGTCCGCCCAGCATCCTAATTGCGTAAAATACTACGTAATCTCAAAAGAGAGTAATCTCAATTTAAATCATTTTGAATCTTATTGCTAATCCATCAACTGCACGACCTAAAGCATGCGAACGGTAACAAGGCTGCAGTAACGTACAGACGCCAGCACATTAAGCTACTACAATCTGTCAAATTTCTATAATAGATATTCAACTTTATCGCTAAATTATAAGGTTCAAAGTTGATTGCGAAAATTTGACAGTTTCGGGTAGCTTGATGTGTCTGTACATGGATTCCGACTTTACTCATATTAAGGCGTAAGGTGCCATTGTTGCATTTAACCTTCTAAGAGCAGATGGATCATATATTGGCATCGTGTATTGATCGTGTATTGGTATAAGAACTCTTATTTTCAGTATTACAGAATTTATTTATTTATTTAGGTTAACCAACAATTGTTTACACATTCATTTCTTACTTAATTACTAGGGTAACATTTACAAGTGCAACAATTAATTAAAGGTTAACACCACATGCACAAAGAATAAAAAAAAAACGGCTTTAAATAACATACATAAAAAGTTAAAAACATACAAAAAAAAAATCAAAATTTAAAATAATATAAAGAAAATTAACAATGAAATCAATAAACATTGGCATTAAAATGTCTCACTAAATTATAACTATTGTATGATTGATTAATTAATTAATTAATTAATACAATTTAAATGACTATGAATTATAAATAAGAAAATTTACTTATCTAACAGGAAAACCTCTACACCTGTAGGATGGCAACACATCTGAGACTGAGATGCTTCTAGTATTACAGCACCCTAATTGCGAAACACACTATTACTCTCAATTTGAATCATTTTGCAGCATATTGCTAATCCATAGCTCCATATGTTAGAAAAATGTGTCTGCTCAACAACGTAAATAACGCAATGAATGTTGTTGAACTGTCAAAATGAAACCCATTGCAACTGATAGTGTGTTACGCAATTACCCTGCTGACGACTGACGTGAAACATTCTATCGGTTCAAATTGAAATTTTCTAAAAGATCTTGATAATACTGGGTCTTTGGGGCTTTATAGGCGGACAATGACGCAGCCCACTGTCCGGCGGCGTCTGTCCTTATCTATCGGCGACTGACCCAACCCTTTTCACTGCCACTCTGAGCATTCTGTGCCTATACTTACGTTGATGCCCTCATGAAGTCGTGAGGCACGTATGTACTAAAGTGCGAAGGTACGTACTTGAAGGCAGTTGCGAAAATTCGAGGGTATTTCGTTTTTGGCGGAAAAAGTCGTGAGTGGTTAAGGGCTTCTAAATGGATTGACACGTGTGGTAGGAATGAATTTGCTTTTGTGTCAGGCATTGGAAATTGCATTTAGCGCAGTAATTTAAAGAAGTCAGTTATTTTTATAAATTATTCTTTCCTTTTAGATACCCATGCTTCACAAAATAAAATGTTGAATGTATCTAATGCTAGCTGACCGGACGTTGGACTGCAGGGTAATTGCGTAACACACTATCAGTAGCAATGGGTTTCATTTTGACAGTTCAACAACATTCATTGCGTTATTTGCGTTGCTGAGTAGACATATTTTTGGAACATATAGAGCAACGGATTAGCAATATGCTTCAAAATTATTCAAATTGAGAGTAATAGTGTGTTACGTAATTAGGGTGCAGGACTTATCCTGTTTCGTGGAACTCGATCGCAGCGCCACCTAGTAGGTCCAAATGTGAATCTAAATCATCCAGGGAACCTCATAATTACACAAAACTAAATCATCGAAATCGGTCCAGTCGTTTAGAAGTTAAGTGACATACCTACACACGTAGAGACGAATTAGAGTAGCTGCAAAGGTGACCAAAATTATCACCTACTTATCCTACCCGTGTCCGAAAGATGGTAAAAGCTTCCAAAACAAAAACTTTCATTTTGCCGTTATAAATTCCAAGGTCATTAACAATTGCCCATTAAAATTACCATCACAATTACAATGACCTTCTAAATGTTTCATCATATGTAAATTTAGAGAACAACACCGAATTCTAGACAATTTAATAGGTCATAATCATTTTACGAGTCCCAATTAAGCTGAGATGACGTAGTTTTGGACATTATATTGTCTGAATTTCAATTTCATTGGCACTTATGTCGTAATGACAAGTAAGTGTTTGGTTGTAAGATGAAACACCCTGTTTCTAATACGAATATTTAGTAGAGTTCTAGAGCAGTGGTGGCTTAGTGGTAACGGTCGCAACTTATGAGTTGTTGGTCGTAGGTTCGAACCCAGACAGGCGAATTACTCAGTGGAACTTTTCCCATTACAACTGCTCTCAATACAGTGAAGGAAAACATCGTGAGGAAATCGGCGTGTCCTAGAACCAAAAATTCGAAGACATGTGACATCTACCACTGGGTCGTCATCGCAATCGGCATTTGTATTATATTTTGTTAAAATTTCTACATGTATAAGGCCGAAGAAAACATTCACATCAACGGGACCACAGAATAATTACTTGTTACCGCTAGTGTCTCCCAGAGGACTCTTGAAACCCGGAAAAAACTTACCTGATTAGGCTAAATAAGTACTTTTAGGAGAAGCAAAAGTAATAAGTTAAAAATGAAAATATTTGCAGTAACTTACTATCTATAAGGTATCTTTATTATAAGCCTATGGTGTCCCACTACAGGGCAAAGGACTTCCATCTTTCCACTTTTCCCAGTCTAATTCAATTGTGGGTCGATCGTTTGAAAATGAGTCTAGCCACCCCACTACTCCCGCCACCTACTATCGGGCCTACTGCTCAGAATACGACAGTTTTCTGCAGTTGGTGTCCGGTGAGTAGTGGTTTTTGCCCGTTGTTCCTCCGAATTTTTTTTGTTTTTTTTGAGAACGTTGCCCCACACTAGCAATTTCTCCTGTATTGTGGGTGCGTTTACAAACATTAAAACTCACATACACAAACAGCCAGACCCGGAACAACTACTTGTTGGTCATACAAATATTTGTTCCGTGCGGGAATCGAACCCGCGACACGCTGCGCAGCAGTCACTCGCTTAACCACTGCGCCAACCGTGCCGTCTGAAATGCAAGAAATATGAACCAGTTTGACCCCCGCTTTGACCCCTATTTCTATAATTAACCCAGACTAGCAGCTATAAGGCCATCGTCAGCTTTTGTGTTTTACAACGAATTTTGTCAACTATATACTTATTAAAACTATCCTTTTATTAGTGTGTTACCCTTCGTAAATCTGTTGACAGATGCGTCTCCAGTTATCGTCTGACCATTCAACCCTCTGCACTCGCCCCCACGATAGGGTCCCGGTTTGTTATCGACGGATTTACTTTTTTTATTGCGGGCTCTAAGTTCCCTTGCCTTATCCTCGAATTTATTGCGGACTGATGCATGGTTTAGAAATAAATTATAGTATTATTTAGTTTTCTGGAGGTACCGAAAGAATTATTATACAACGTGTAACGTTAAATGCGCAAAACCTGAAAATAGTTTGATCAGAATAACGAGCAGAATTAATTAAACCACTTTTTAATATAGGTCACAACGTTGCGGTGTCTATTTATTAATAGGTCAAGCAAGCCCATGTGAGCGCGGCGCAGCGGCCCGGTGAGGACTCCTCCCTCTGTAAAGCGTCGTCGTAGACGCAAGAAACGATCAGAATGGCCAGTAAAACTAAAACAGCACATAAAACCTTTGCAATTGTTTTAATGACTTATTTTCTCTCTGAAATAGGGCAATTGAATTAAAAATCAGTTGGGGTGTCTGAGGTTTTGCGCGTTTAACGTTACACGTTGTATACTAACAGTAACGTAATTACGTAGGCATTGTCTTAGGCCGCGGTTAAGTTTTCAAAGGATCAAAATACCAAACACTAAGAGCCTTTTCCACGGACTCCGAATAGACTTATTAATAAGTAAAAAGATGAAGCATTAAATTATTCGCTAGCTTAAAAAACTCGATTGCCAGAGTTGGCGAGACTGGTCTCAAAACTCAAGAAACCGAAATGCAATAATCATTCGAACAATCGTTGGACGAACAAAGAAACTCACTTACTTGGCGTAAATTGACGTAATTTTAGTAAGCAAGTTTTTACTCACGTCTAAACTTGTATGGAGTAGTGTCAGGCGCTGATTAATTTGACAGGATTAAACTAAAATTTATCTTCTGTCCTTTTCTTAATGAAATAGAAAGAAAAAGATGCACTGAATTTAAATTTAATTTAGTTTTTGAACAAGGGAGTCGCCGACCAGTGGCATTCGAGCCAGTAACAGTATTACCTTAAACTTTCTTTGTCTTATTGCAAGTTTCAAGAAGGAGTTTTCTTTTAAAGGCAATGCAGTAGAAGCATTTTAACAAAAATTGCTTACGAAGTTTGCCGTTAAGGTACCTACATTTTCCCTACTTTTCTTTCATTTGTTCTGTACTAATACCGTTTGTTTGTTAAATGCTGTATAAAAAAAAATCTGAACAGAAGCTCTGGTACTTAAAAAAAAATTTTTTTTGAAGCTCCACTCCACTTGTAGTGAATGCTGTGTTGCCACAAAAATCCATTTATTTTGCGGCGAACTCATGTGAATATAAAAACCGGAGTGTTTCAGCTTGAAAAGCGTTAACGGTTGTAAACTTGAGAGTAATAATTGTGAGTAATCATCGTCGTCCACACTGTATGTGTACACGTATTTGAAACAGTATGTTCAATTCCTGAAACTTGTCACCGGATGGAATCTCGTCTTTTATTTTCGGGAGTTGTAATTAGTAGGAACTTGTGTCGATGTGTCTGATTATCTGTTTTGCCTCGAGTTCTCTAAGCCCCAATTATTGGACCGCTTATTGACGAACACTACTCTAGATACCTACTTGAAATATAATATCTGAAAGAAGGTAGTTATTCAGAATGGAATATTCCCCTCTTTATGTTTTTCATGGAATATTATTTGTTAAATACATATATAAATAATTAAAAAGAACACAACTCGTTCAAAAATAATGTTTCCGTTGGCATAGATCGTTGGCAAGGGACACAGCTTTCACAGTTAAAACCTCGATTATCTCGTAGGAAAGAGGACCTAGCATCCGCGTCCATCAGATTCTAGATAGCAATAATTGTCATCTTCATACGATTGTATTGCCTTCACAGAGCTGACCTTTCCTTTATCTGCTAGTGTCCTATTTGTATGGGTAGTGAAATGTGTTATTCTTACTGTACTTACAGGAGTGTTTGTGATGTTATGAATACTGAGAATGAGCTTGAACATTCTTCATATACATTTAACATAAACGAAGGCTAATAAATATATTTAATTTTTATATGTCATACGTAAATCGGCCAGAATTTTATAGTTCTACTCGATTTATGACACCAAAATATTTATGTTTTTTCATGATAAAGCGTTCTATTTTGCGTTTATATTTTAAAGGATATTTGTCAGTGGTGACCAAATGAGGAACTGGCAAAATTCCAACGGAAATAAAATTCTACTGCTTTAAAATATGTGCCTGTTACGTCACCAATATCCTGCTCAAATGGCCGCGTAACCTATAAACTTATGTCTGGGCCACACAACGTAACAACGTTAAAATTTCGCGCGTGCTTACGGTCTTATATACCCTATTTTGTGATAATGCTTCTTATACTCTTGGAGTCCTGCTGTTTCTAGGACCAGGAGAGGGCTAAAAAATGAAGAACTTGAATCAAACACGCTTTTATTCAAGTTCTTCATTTTTTAGCCAGTTTTGTGGAAAGACAGATGCATAAAGAGTAGTTAGCTCTATTTCATATTTTGCTGGCTAGTGTAATAATTGGGGCGGACTCCTAGTCACACGAGTCACACCAGCTTGTAACACTAGTGTGACTAACAGGATTCTTTGCCAGTTTATCACATTGGTATTTTTATACACTACTTAGCACGTATTATTAGTGCGGTGAAAAAATATCAATATGTCGTCGCAAGCGATATCAAGACGACAAAATAATCAAAATACTACTTCCGGTTGATTTCATAATATTGGTCAAACCGGAACTTAATTCTCATTGGTTGATCGGTTAGTACAGTGAACGCCGTGAGGTGGCGCCATAACTTCGCGCCATTTTCTACACGTGGACAGAGCCGATTGGAGAGCAGGCGGCATTCGATTTGCGGAGCGCACGCCGGACGGTTGAGAGCATACCATCGGAACTGTCATGTTCACCGTACAAACCTTTGTTTCTTACTACTCATAAAGTGATTGTAAATTACCGAATAAACGTGACTGTGATTAGTGCTTCAAACTACGTTTTTACTGGTTTGCCCGAGTACCCACCTTCCTCATGGAACCCGTACCAAGAAACGATGATGATGGCCCTGTTATCGCTACGCCCACGCTCGCGCCGTCAAATATAAAAATACTAGCGACCCGCCCCGGCTTCGCACGGGTGCAATGCTGATCACTACATAGTATAAAACAAAGTCGCTTCCCGCTGTCTGTATGTATGCTTAGATCTTGAAAACTACGCTACGGATTTTGATTTTATTTTTATAGATAAGAGTGATTCAGGAGGAAGGTTTATATGTATAATACATGCATAATATAGTAGAGAAACACTGATAATTTTAGAGCCATTATTTCTCGTAGAAAGTATAGGAGTAAAAATCGTTATTGTGGGTTATCCCTAAGAGATAGACATATACCACTTTGGATTTTTTGTAGACCTTTTTAAGGTGTACAATACTGTAGTACAGACGCCAGCACATCAAGCTACCCGAAACTGTCAAAATTTCCCAATCAACTTTGAACCTTATTTTTTAGTGATAAAGTTGAAAATCCGTTGGCTAGTTTCAAGCGCCACCGGCCGACTGCCCGGCCGGTAGCGCCCGCATTTTAAAACTGTAATATCTTCGAAAATATTCATTTAAATGACATGCTGTAAAGGGCCATAATGATCTATATGAAATGCACAATGTTTTTAAGGTACTTAATTGGATAAGGATTAATGCTGTATTGCCTAAAATTGCTTCTTAAATAAGCCGTTGTTTCTCGTAAAAAGTTAAGGATAAAAAATGGTTATTGTGGATTATCCCTAAGAGATAGACATATACCATCGAGGACTATTTTGTAGAACTTTTTAAGGTGTACAATACTGTAGTACATTATTTTGATCTATCTCGAATGGTTCAGCCAGCGTTTACAATGTAAGCGCAAAAAAATGTGTTTATTTACGACATCACATTAGAAACCTCTAAAATTATCAGTGTTTCTCTACTATATTATGCATGTATTATACATATAAACCTTCCTCTTGAAATCCGCATCGAAATCCGTTGCGGAATTTTAAAGATCTAAGCATATATAGGGACAGACAGACAGGGAAGCGACTTTGTTTTATACTATGTAGTGATTTTACATAGATAAGTACAGCTTAACGAATAAAACTTTTATATTTTGTGCATATTAGAGATGCATGGAGTTTATAATGAAATCTCACCAAGAACGACCAAAGAAAAATTTGCTCACCATTTTTTGAGTAGGTATTATAATGGTTTGGAGCTATTAAAGGGAATTCCTTACACTTATTATTCCAGGTTTAACGGCAGGCGTAGTAACGTAATAACACTGCCAACTAAGCTCACATATACCCTGCACACTTCACAAGAAATATAGCTCGTTTTATTCTCATAGTAAGCTCAATACAGTAAAGCATTGTAATACTCAAAGTGCTTAGTTTCATATACAAAGTGAGGTTAGTACTCGTTCACTAATATTATGTTGTACCAACAAAGTGCTCTTTGAGATGAAGCAGCTGACTGCAGTTAATACCACAAAAGCGCATAGAGATGCTACTGTTATTCATTATTGCATGAGATGTTGTGCTATTTTCTTAGAAGGCGTTTTAAGTAAGTTGTTAGTTAATATTTTAGTAGGGTTTTGTTATGTTTGGGGAGCTTCTTGATTTTGACAGGAAAAGTTTGGATATCAAAGTGTTTTAATTTAGTGTGACATTGGAATGCACAAAAGAGATGTAAGTCAGCAAATATGTGGAAATATTTATATTTAAGTCCTTTCATGTAACATATTTCATGCAAAATAAAGTAATTCATTTTCATGAATGTTTAAATATAGTAAAAAAATCGAGTTCTGGAAAAGGACCGATATTAATATTCTTTTTTGTTTTTAAATAATAATAAATAGGTTTGGTATTGGGACTTGGGAGCTAACCCATTTAATATACGAGTATACATAAACGAATAATAATACAATTGGAAACTTGGAGTGGTTTTTACAAGAAAATAACAGTAATTCAAATAACCATTAATCTAATAAGCCCTTTATACAATTTGTATTGACTCGCAAAGAAGACAGTAAACAGCGAAAACACACAATATGTAAATATTAATGTCAACATTATAATATTTATTGGCTTCTCATTTTTATGTAAATTGACGTGAGACCCGATATATGCAGAGAGTTTTTTTAAACACATGTAGCCAATAACATGGTTAATAACACTGTTTTAACAATCTGAATACGATCAGGGTCACAACGACCACTTCTTACCTGGAAACCACGTCAATTTCTTAGCTAATTACGACATCTGCCAATTAATAACGTATTCTCTATGGCACAATGAACAAAACCGCGCTAAAAAACGCAAAGTTGGTGTGGTTTGTCAAAATACCACGCTTGATAACTGTACGTGGTTTGCACGTGATAAAATTACGCGGAGAATAATAATTACCTTAAAGAATTGAGGCTACGGGAAGCCCAAGGCAACATACCACACGTCAGAGGCCTCCATGCGTTCCATAGGAACTTTTTAAGATTATCTTGGATATCACTGACGTCAGTGAAGGAAATTATCCTGAGGAAATCTGAACGTTTACTTAATATAAGTCTGAAATAGCGAATCTGCCTAAAACTAGCGTAGTAATAAATGCGCATGCCTTTTCTGTATGAGAACAGGCCTTTGTGCTGCAGTGATACACTAATAGTATGTTAGTACTCTCTGAAATGTCAATTAATTATAATTAAACTAAACTAAACTAAACAATTGGAATGTTAGTGCTCAATCTTGACATGTTAATTTTTAATCATTACTATTTTTCCTCAAATTCATTCAATGTTATAATTCTCAATTTTTATTTTTATCCTGCCTACACCATTTAAATATGAATGTTCAATCTTGACATGTTAATTTTATATTTTTTTTCCCTTCTAATTTCATAATTTGTATTCATAATTTATTTTCTCTGTTTTTATCGTGTTACACCTAGTTATATGTGCATGCTGTGGTCTCCTGTAATTGAAGGAGCACACGTAAAAGAACCTTTTTATTATTGTAAATTTCTATTGTTTATGTGTATCCTTTGTTGGAGATCCTAAATAAATAAATAAATAAATAATAGGCAGGTATTGTAAAATGAACAGAATGCTATTTCAGTTGATCATCATCACCAGTACCAACCGGGAATCGGAAAGCGGTATGTTCTAGAATTAAAAATTCGAAGACATGTGACATCTACCAACCCGCACTGGGCCCGCGTGGTAGATTACGGCCCATTCCCTTTCATAGAGAGGAGGCCTGTATCCCAGCAGTGGGAATGTATGTAATAGGCTGATTTTGCTTATGCTGCCCAGTACCAGCTAGTTCACTGCCGAACATGGATCTCTCCCATAACGCGCCATTGATCTCAGTTTTCGTCCATTCTCATCTTTCTACGAGTATCAGGATTGTTGATTGATCGATGTAACATATAACATTGAATAATTTGACTGAATTTGAGCCCACACTTAGGAGAATACAAATAAGGCCCTAAACTTCCGACAGATGTCGGCCCAGAACTTGATATTAGTTTAAGGTCTACGTTTACCAAGCGATCCACATGTTATTATGGCTTAGTTCAATAGATGAAGGTTTATTGGAATTATATTAAATATGTAGGTATGAAACTATGCAAATACTTGTACTTAGGTCCTTTGTAATTCATCGTTCAGAATAACTTCAAACTTTGACCACACCGCAGTAACGGAAGAAACGAAATACAAAATGACAGATTGTATACGGAACTTGGTCAAAAACTAAGAAAATAAATATCAATGGGATAGAAAAAGATGTGTTCATTCTTCATAGAGATAGATGTGGTCATGCTACGCGTGCTGATGAAAACTGTAACTCACAGAATCAAGTGCAATCTGAACTCATTCGTACAATTTATTGCCTTCACCAAGACGAAGATGGAGGGACGAACTTGAATCCTACCGAAAGAACTGTCCCGCAATGGCAGTGGACAGACTTGTTTGGAAAAGCGAAAGAAAGGCTTGTCCAGAAGTCAGACATAATTTGCGTATAATGTTCCCACTTTGGGATACAAGCCTCTTCTTGTTGAGAGGGAGTGAAACATAATCCACTACGCGGGCCCAGTGCGGGTTGGTAGATGTCACATGTCTTCGAATTTTTAGTTCTAGGACATACCGGTTTCCTCATGATGTTTTCCTTCACCGTTTTGAGAGCAGTAGTGATGAAATAATTTACACAAAGTAAAGCGCCAGTCTGGGTTTGAACCTACGACCTATACTAGTACTAGTGTTGTAGCCGTTACGACTGGATCACCACTGCGTTCAGAAGTCATACATTACGGACTAAATAGATAGAAAATAACATAGATTGACCATAGCACCACAAAGAAAAACTCTCTTGTTTTTCCAACAAAACCCATCTGATGATAATAAAACACTCTCATTCCCACTTAGTCAACGTAACAACATACACATACGTGCCGAAAAATATATCAAGCATTCCCAGCGTTGTAAATCCGGGCAAATGAAAAGTGTCGCATTTTATATTTCCAGCGGAAAGCCGTGCAATAAAGTATGTTAGCGATTTGAGTAGAATATGCATTTAGTGGGCCGACAGCCATAAATTCAGGGCCAGTGAATGAACGAGCATCCGTTGCCGCAACATTTTGGGGGCTTTTGTTACTGGGTCGCGATTTTGCGAGATATGGAATTAAAGGAAAGGCTTGGAAAATGTAGTTTTTGTAAGGTCGTAATTTTTGCACTTATCTTTAATGTTTACTGTTGTAAAAAGACCTCACCTGTGCCTAGCCACATAACAGCGTTAATTTTGGAAAAAAATGGTATTGGCTGTTTCGAAGACCAATGTTTGGTTAGTCTTCAGAACTTTAAGATTACGAATGATCAAAATCAAATTAATATTAATTAAAAAATAATCGACTACATACATATGTACTTATAGATAAGAATTCAGTCTCAAGTAGACCAAGTGCACGCTTTGAAATAAAATAAACTGCAATAAAAACAGAGTGTAGGTAGGTACACTTAAGCTTCGAAACGAAGAACCTGAAAGAACTCCCCTGTATTCCGCGACAGAGCTTAAAGATATAAGTAGGTTATTTGCAGCCGAACTTTTCAATACTTATATTCAAAAGTTATCAGTCGACAACGTGACAAAGTTTCTTGTATTTATTTGTTTTCGAAAGGCGATTAAAATTTTAATGTTACCTTGCCATACTGATAAAGAATCTTACAATAAATCAAAATGTTTCGACAGACAACAACCAGTATTTAAACTTCAGGATTATTAATTCATGAAACTGACACGAGGGACAAACATTTAAGCTTAGTTTGTAAGTACCCAAAGAGCAATTTTGTGAAATATATTATTTTCCGTTCCTCTTTTGTGTTAACTGAGTGTGGTGCAAAATTTTCAGTGTTCAAAATTTGTCACTTCGGTCTAGTCATGTTATATATAAAGTTCCATTAAAATAGATGGATAAAGTTTTGACAATGGTAAAAAAAATGTAAGAAAAACGCATTAGGTACTTACAAGAAAAATAATCAGGTAACGATAATACACTAATGTGCGGGCAATTTATTATTTTAGATCAAAATAAAATCACTTAAATCAGTGTTTTTTTTTTTGCTTGAATATCTTTGGTTAGACGTACTGAGCGCAATGTGAAAATTTGTCCATCAATTGTAATGGGACCCTGTATATAGTAATAATAAAACCAAAGAGTTTGTTTATTTGTTTGAACGTACAAATCTATGGAACAACCAGTCGGATTTGAAAAATGTTTTCGCATTTTATAGCCAAATTCTTGAGGAAGGCCATAGGCTATTTATCATCACGCTGGGAGTCAAGCAAAACTAAAAAAAGTCAGATAGAACTCTAAGCGAAAACGAAGTAATAGCGCGGGCGAAAGATACGATGCGGCGCGGGGTGGATGGGCGGAAGAAGGTATGTCACGCAAACGAAGTAATAGCGCGGGCGAAAGATACGATGCGGCGCGGAGTGGATGGGCGGAACAAGGTATGTCACGCAAACGAAGTAATAGCGCGGGCGAAAGATACGATGCGGCGCGAGGTGGATGGGCGGAACAAGGTATGTCACGCAAACGAAGTAATAGCGCGGGCGAAAGATACGATGCGGCGCGGGGTGGATGGGCGGAACAAGGTATGTCACGCAAACGAAGTAATAGCGCGGGCGAAAGATACGATGCGGCGCGAGGTGGATGGGCGGAACAAGGTATGTCACGCAAACGAAGTAATAGCGCGGGCGAAAGATACGATGCGGCGCGGGGTGGATGGGCGGAA
This sequence comes from Eremobia ochroleuca, assembly GCA_949629135.1. Taxonomy (NCBI): domain Eukaryota; kingdom Metazoa; phylum Arthropoda; class Insecta; order Lepidoptera; family Noctuidae; genus Eremobia; species Eremobia ochroleuca. The sequence goes on from OX451389.1 coordinate 16,600,413, forward strand.
CAAGGTATGTCACGCAAACGAAGTAATAGCGCGGGCGAAAGATACGATGCGGCGCGGGGTGGATGGGCGGAACAAGGTATGTCACGCAAACGAAGTAATAGCGCGGGCGAAAGAGACGATGCGGCGCGGGGTGGATGGGCGGAACAACGTATGTCACGCAAACGAAGTCGCATGCAGAAGCTAGTGTTAATAACTGTCATCCATTTAGATTTATGATCAGGTTAAGCTACGCTTGTCACGGTTGGCCTGCCTCCATGCCTCTAAAAGCACGTTAAGCCGTTGGTCCCGGCTGTCATTCGTAGATCTTTGACAGTCGTCACGGGTAGTCAGAAGCCCGAAAATCTGAAAACCAGTCTTACCTAGGGGTATCGTGTTACCCAGTAACTGGGTTGTGGAGGTCAGATAGGCAGTCGCTCCATGTAAAATACTGGTATTCAGCTGCATCCGGTTAGACTGAAAGTCGACCCCAACATAGTTGGGAAAAGGCTAGACAGATTATGATGAGTTACTTTACTTAAAAACATGTCTTTAGAGTTTCGAATAAAAAAATCATTAATTCGGTTAAAATTGTACTCGATGTGTGCTTAACAACTACAACAGTTCGAGTCCCAATAGTATACGTTACTTTTGTGTTTGCAAACTAAATTATATTTTCTGGGTCCTTCTTTAGCCAAAGAATTAGCATTGCCATTCAACGTGGCAATGCTGCCAGTCTTCTGGGCACGTTTTCGGATGACAGCGATGCGGACGAGTACTTCGACGCTTAAGTGTCCTTTTGTTTTTGTATTTATTTGAATAGTCAGTTAGTTAGTCATTTAATTTAGTACTTTATAGTGTAAATAGTAAATAAATGTAAATAGTTAGTTGTGGCAAATATTGTAAAAGTTATAAAGTTATGTAAGTAATCTCATGCCCAATTATATCTCTTTCCAGTATATATATTTTCCCGATTTTTAATGAATAAGACGCCATGTGTGTGTCTATTTTTGAATTTGCATGGAGTAGTGTCAGCTGCTGATTAATTTGACAGGACTAAACTAAAATTTATCTTCTCTCCTTTTAATGAAATAGAAAGAAAAAGATGCACTCAACTTAAATTTAGTTTAGTTCAACAACTTCAAAACACAATAGAACAGAATCGGCACCAGTACCTACCTAATACTACCAAACAACTGTTTCTTCAGACTTATTTCTTCCCAAACTTATTTTATAGCAGTTACAACTTCCACAGTTCCATTGTGAACAAAGGTCGGTCACTCTCTTAACGACATCTTGTTTGTACAGTTGGTAATTACCTGATCTCCGTAACGACCCTCAGGTCTCATTATTTCCTACCTATTACGTGATTATACTAAATTGCTGACTCTAAATTGCAACGGTCACACGATGATTCAATCCATCTTGAAATAATCAGCGGCTTTGTTGATAGGCATTGAGAACTAGCCAACTTTATCAATAGAAATGTCTCACAGGTATTACACTTATTCATGAACAGCGTAAAGCCCATTAAATTAGGATGACTGCGTGTCCGGCTCTTAAATGCGTAAAGTTTATTTTTAGACAATGAAATATATAGAGCATTCTCATGTGAAGATCCGATGAAAGAACGTTTGGCTGGGAACAGTTTGACCTCTCGTAAAATTGATAGGATACTTAAACTCCTCGAGAACTATTACTCTATGACGTAATGATATTACACGTTCCTAGGTGGCCAGCACCAAGCTGTGGTATCAACGTCAGATATTTACGAACGCTGCTAACTCGTGCAATCACATTGACCTAGATCGTATGATCCAACATTATAGTCCAGCCGCATGGTGTAGGTTTAAACGTAAATTAGAAAACATCTAAAAAGTTCGGAAACATCTGTATAACATATCAATCGAGAATTCCGATTGGATGTTATGTCATTGAACATTTTACAACTGGAGCTATTAGCGAAATTAGGAGAGCTGAAAATGATGTTCGACATACGTTGCACGAAATAGATATTGTTTGAGATGATATTGGTATGGAACACGTGAACGTGTTGTGAATGAACGCTAAGTAAATATTGTGCAAAGCTGATGCAGTTCGTGCTTTAGATACATAATTGAAGTTCAGTAGATACGGAACAACTAATTAACTTGAGTGCTTTGTAGCTAATTAACTTCCACGTAAACTGGATGAATTTCCGGCGGAAAGTAATAATTGTCAGAGTGAAAGCTTGGATTGGATAGCATTTGATTTTTTGTCAAAAAGAACATAAAAACGGATGGATCAATTTTTATGTTCTAATAGACTCTTTCTCAAATGCAGACGGCCAGGTAGGAGTGTAAATCACTACATAGTATAAAACAAAGTCGCTTCCCGCTGTCTGTCCCTATGTATGCTTAAATCTTTAAAACTACGCAACGGATTTTGATGCGGTTTTTTTTAATAGATATAGTAATTCAAGAGGAAGGTTTATATGTATAATACATGCATAATATAGTAGAGAAACACTGATCATTTTAGTGGTTTCTAATGTGATGTCGTAAATAAACACATTTTTTTGCGCTTACATTGCAAACGCTGGCTTAACCCTACGAGATAGATCAAAATAATGTACTACAGTATTGTACACCTTAAAAAGATCTACAAAAAAGTCCGCGATGGCATATATCTATCACTTAGGGATAACCCACAATAACCATTTTTTATCCTATCCTTTTTAAGAGAAATAATGGCTCTAAAATTATCAGTGTTTCTCTTCTATATTATGCATGTATTATATGCATATAAACCTTCCTCTTGAATCACTCTATCTATTAAAAAAAAAACCGCATCAAAATCCGTTGCTTATTTTTAAAGTTCTAAGCATACATAGAGACAGACAGACAGCGGGAAGCGACTTTGTTTTATACTATGTAGTGATAGTGATCAGCATTGCACCCGTGCGAAGCCGGGGCGGGTCGCTAGTAATTTATAAACTAAAGAGAGTTGGCAAACTATTTCAACTTGCTTGACCTGCAATACCATTGAATTTATCAAGGACAGAAAAGAAGACCCAGAACCAAATGATAATGAAACAACGTACAAACTACAGGTGTAGGACACGTTAACATATATTTTCAAGTAGGACCCTTGCAATATTATGTGTCATGTATAAACATGGTATTGTATCGAGGGAATAATAAAGTGGGATTGAATAAGGCGCCTCGAATAAATCAAGGTCCCAAGTCTGCCTCGCCGCAACCCCTCTGTCCTCGCGGTGTTAGATGGAGGTGTATAAGATTAAATGGGATAGGATAGTGAAACACTGAACAGAAACTATTTACAAAGCCATTCGTCTAAAAGATAAACGATTTTTTGATATCAGACATGAATTGCAATGAATTAGGCTTACGAGATGTAAACGGAGTCTTGCAATGTATAAAACGTCAGATATCTTAATTCTTACATCTGTTGCAACGTAAAATTCTTAAGTAAGTTCAAAATAGACATATAAATGCAAACATGCCCAAAGTACCAACATACTCTGGTGGTTGTCGGCTTTATAATTTAAAGCAAACGCATCTGGATGTCAGATGGCAGTTGTTCCGCTTTAAATATAATTTTGTATCTTGAATGCAAGGATTACTGATTTCAATCACTTGCTCATGAGAATGTACAGAAAATGTGTTGATGAGTAGAAGCTGCTACAGATTTGCTGCAGCTTTATTTTCGACAGTAGTCGAGGTTTTAAATAGGTATTGCCTGAAGATGGTGTCGAATGTAGGTCAAAGGTAGGGAAATCATTACCAATATCTTTGATGTTTCATTAGCCTTCTCCCCAGAGATCGTGTGTTCATTGGTCACATTGTTGACTCTTATGTACGCTTTCACAACATCCAGCCAACGCTTGCCAGGCCTCCCACGAGCTCAAACTTCAGCTTATACATAATTTTGTCTAAACCCAAATGACTCACCTAATAATTTATTAAATGGATTTCCAACTTTACGGAACCTTGGATTTGTTAGAATCGTAAAATTAACGCTGAAATACGAAATGTTTCTCTAATAACACTAAATATAAACAGTTGCTAGAGCCGAAAAGAGGGATAAAACCACTCCCTTAATAGCAGACCCTTTAGGAATCACTAGGTGAGCCATTCGAACTAATAAAATACGAAATTCTTGGACACTCCTAATTGTGACACGGAAACACCGAAAATAAATTTTAACGTACAGATTTAAAGTTCAAATTGGATTGCGTGCTGGGTGTTGGGTGCTTTCTGTAGTCCAAGGGTAAGGGGTCAATTTAATTAATTACAGAAACCACGACATGCGCCCTATTAAACCTTTGTTACGCGATGCTATTATTTTACTTTCTACGAATATTGTTGGTATTCAAAGTTATTATTTTATTCTTTTGTTATGTTGGATCATCAAGCACAGCTATGGTACGTTATGATTACATAATTAGGTACCTCATCATGTAAACAATTACTTGATTGTTGCTTGAAAATTATGCTCGCTCAGATTAAAAAAAAAAAAAAAGTATATATATTTCTTAGAATCATTTCGGTATAATATTTTTGAGATAGGAATGCCGTGAATTGAGATTCCTAACTAGATAATTGGTGAAATGTTCATAAAAAAAGTTTATCCTAGTTATTAAACGTGGCTAATGTTAGCTCAGACCGTAATTTACATTTTTGTCGGCCATAATCTTAATTAATCCTTACCACTATTAAAAATACGAAAATGAGTTTTCATTCCACTTTCACGGGTCGCCTGTTAAAACGATCTCCATAAAGTTTTGCATAGATATAGCCTGCTAACATGTTGATGATGCAGTTAAGTTTTTTTTTTGCATTAGAACAGGCTTATTTATTTTCTTTGTTCCAAGTACAGTCGCGAGAAAGAAAAGAAAGAAAGAAAAAACGTTTATTCTGCACAAACAAAACGCACGCTACAAATAAAAAACAAAATAATAATAAACAATAAAAAAGACATAAAATATACAATGTAGCCATAAGCCAAAAAAAAAAATTCAAAAGTGATTTTCAAATTCAGAAGTGATTTTCTCTTGAAAATGTGATTACAACTTAGGTATTCATATTTCATACTTGAAACTACTATATTCGTTAGCGTTAAGGTTTATCGCTTGTGAATCTTGTGTAAGTGTAGAGATATTAACCCTACAGGGCATAGTGTCCCACATGTGGGACATACGGAAAAGCGTGTTATATTTTAAAAACGATCCAAGTAGCGAGATCTAGTGTTGACGAGATTAACTATTATGTTTTTGAGTTTCGAATTTAATACCAGATATTTTGGATAGATCTGAATAAACATTTATGTTTATTCATTTATGTTTTCTTCAAATCGGTAGGTACTTTGAATACGATTAACGAGCGGCGTATAATAATCGCAAAAAAAATGATAAAATTGAATTTTTCAGTGTCGAAATAATTAGTTTCATTTATACTACGTAACACAGATTCACATTATAATGCATGATGTGCACAAAAACGTACGTTTCTATTGAATTATGATTTTTCTAAATATTTTTTCGAGAAATGGCCTCATATTTGCAGGCTAATATATTTTTTTAAGCCGATATGAAAAATCATGCTCTGTAGGGTTAAGGACTAGTAGCTTCTTCTTGCCTGTTAGTAAATACAATATGCGATCATTAATGATGTTGGGGAAGTGTGCTGCTTTCGGCGATAGCATGATCCGTCTATTATGTTCCCACTGCTGGGACACAGGCCTCCTCTTTGTGAGAGAAAATGGCCCGTATTCCACCAAGCGGGCCCAGTGCGGGTTGGTATATATCACATGTCCGATTTTTTGGTTCTAAGACATACCGGTTTCCTCATTATGTTTTCCTTCACCAGAGTTCTTCCTTGAGAGCAGTGGTGATGAAAAATAATTAACACAACGTAAAGTGCCAAATTGGGTTCAAAGCCCCGACGTACAACTCGTAAGTCGCAGCCGTTACCACTCCTGGTCCACCATTGCTCACTGTTTTCGGGGATATCTTCTGTTTATCATAAGATAATCATAAGTTCACAGCCCTTCTAGAATAGGGGGTAATGGTTTCTAATCCCATCTGATGTGGTAATAGATGCATAATATTTGCTTGGACTATACGATAGTTTTGCTAAGAGCATCCGGTCGATTCTGTAAAAATCTCACCGTGAAATCATAAGTGAAGTGAGCACTTAATAGTGTTAATCCCTAGCGAATGACAGCTCACTCCACGCTCACTGCACCCAAGCTTTGACGGTGAGATGGTTACAAAATCGCACGGCAGGAGGGTAAACTGCCTTAGATTTCACAACAGCAAAAAACCTAATTACACTGTCAGCAACATCCGTGGTCGTAGGTAGCCAAATATTTTTAAAATAAATTCCTTACATCAGCGTCTACGCAGTCAACTGATAAATATTTATTACATAATGTTAACGTTATATTTAACCTTCGATTAGCCAAATGCAAGATGAGTCAGACCGCTGGTCTATAATAAGACCAGTCTTTGTACTGACGGTGATCTATTTGTGTCAATAATGTCCTATGCGTCGATTATCGATTCAAGAAGATCTAATTTCGAATGGGGAAGACGTTATGGTGCTTTTAGAACTAAAAAGTCGGCATTACAACAAACCTCGGTTGTATTCCCGAAGAGTAAGGCAGAAGTGTAGAGTAATTCGGGGTAAAAGGACGCAGTAGGCATAAGTATGCAGTGCTTTTTTCTCTCATCATCATCTGCGTCGCCTTTTCCCAACTATGTTGGGGTCGGCTTCCAGTCTAACCAGATGCAGCTGAATACCAGTATTTTAAATGGAGCGACTGCCTATCTGACCTCCACAACCCAGTTACTGGGTAATACGATACCCCTATAGCTAAGATTGGTTGTCAGACTTTCGGGCTTCTGACTGCCCGTAACGACTGTCAAAGATCTACAAATGACAGCCGGGACCAACGACTTAACGTGCTTTCCGAGGCACGGAGGGGTCTCGGTATGTAAAGATGGTCACCCATCCACAGACCAACTGCGGCAAGCGTAGCTTAACCTGATCGATCGACCTGTGCGGCTGTTATTATTTAGCCACGGGACCCTCTGCTTTTTTCTCTAAGGTGAAATCAGAATTCGACATAATTGAACGCAAATTTTATTAAAAAAAACCGCTCATGTGCGAGCCGGACTCGCGCATCGAGGGTTCCGTACAAATTTGTGTGTCTTTGGATTTTTTCCCTTACTTGTGCTACATGACATTGCTTCTTGCGAAATTTCATGATTCTAGATCACGGGTCCACGGATCTATCGTCAAATATTTGTTGCGTTTTAGAAGCTTAATAGTTTGGCTACAGATAGTACAAACAAATAAACAATCATAATATTTTAATAGTTTCGGTTCAATGCAGAGAAATAAGAAAAAGTGCGTCCTTTTGCACCGAATTACTGTACATATAGTACACCCAAATTTTGCCATTTATGCATAAGGCTGCCTGTCCACTGACGCGGAGCGAGGCTGCGGAGCGGAGACACGGAGAAATATTAACCAATAGAAAAATGACATTGAGATTTTATGCAATCCTATTGGTTAATATTTCTCCGTTTCTCCGCTCCGCAGCCTCGCTCCGCGTCAGACAGTCAGCCTTATAGGGGGCGAGCCTATTTCCACCAACCGGGCACGGATACAGACTTCGTACTGAGAAATTCCAAACGGAAAAACCCAATAACCCTTTTCCCGACCTGAATCGAAGTATCAAGCATTCATCGTTTGGTTATTAGATTGATTCACATCCTGTGTACTAAAAGAGTAATGGATATGACAGCTACTCTGTCATACCCATTGCTCTATTAATACAACGTGTAACGTTAAATGCGCAAAACCTAAAAATAGTTTGATCAGAATAACGAGCAGAATTAATTGAACCACTTTTTAACATAGGTGACATTTTTCAAAAAATCTTCATTAAAAACGTTGCCGTGTCTATTTATTAATATGTAGGTCAAGCAAGCCAATGTCAGCGCGGCGCAGAGACCCGGTGACGACTCCTCCCTCGGTAAAAGGTCGTCGCAGACGCAAGAAACGATCAGAATGACCAGTAAAACTAAAACAGCACATAAAACCTTTACAATTTTTTTAATGGCTTATTTTCTCTCTGAAATAGGTCAATTGAATTAAAAATCAGTTGGGGTGTCTGATGTTTTGCGCATTTAACGTTAGACGTTGTATAAGAGATTTAGTAGGTAGGTATATGAGAAATGCTATAAAGTTCATTTTTACATAATTATGTTTATGTATCTGTAATAATTGCCACTGCTCTTCTACGTACAAATCGATGAAAATGTGAACCACTAGGACTTTGTTTTAATCGTGTATGAGTTTAAAATTCAATAGAGCTATTTAATGAAAAATGGTCGTTCATGGTTGTCACCATGAACGACCATTTTTCATGCTGGAGTTGTTTGGTTTGGAGTTGACGGGTCCATTTCCACGTCAAAAACAGTCTTGACGTCATTTGAACCTTTTAACTCGGATACAAATATTTAAGTAAACAGTTCATCCGCAGGATAATCCGACTAAAGTAGGCGTTTTCACAGAGGCACTTATCTTTGGGTTTAGTTCAAAAACATGAAAAGAAAATAAATAAAGAAAATATGTTTATTTGTGCTTAAATAGTGGTCACATCCTAGGTAGTCAGCTCTGCGTAGCGGTTAACTTTTGCTATTACCCTCGTCTTTACCGTGCTTATCATATAATGTTATGTTATGAAATAAGATTGTATACTGAGATTGTCTACTTAAGAGGCCTATCCTTTATTGGTATTGTTCGTCGAATCGTAAGGCTCCTCAAGTTCTGAGTTGAGCTGCTCGATTTTTGACAAATGCGTGCACTGACTGGACAGGTCCGCTCAATCTGTGTGGTTCTTTACTCAAAAGACCATTTCAGACACCAATCTACATGGTCTTCACATGATCTGACCAAGATTATGTCTGGACTTTAAAAGAGACTGTGGCCTCTGAGTTTGTTTCGGCCTTTCTTCTGAGAGTAGTCAGATAGGAAACGCCGACCTCATCTAGTTTTAAAAAATATGATTGACATGTAAAAGTGTTTGTAAAAACCTACTTAAAGAAAATAAATCATTTATCATTATCACAAAATTGCGTCCTGTCAGATTAGGTATACTGTAGTACTGCGATAACCCGCTCGGCGCCACGAGTTCACGTCCCTGTTCTGCAGCTACGACTAAACGACTTTGATACGTACTTTTTTTACTATTGAGTTATTTGTTAATATTTTTCTTATTGAGTGACGTAATTATTAATGTTTATAGTGTGTGAGTGTGCATGTGTGGTTTAGTTTCTGCAATGACTAAACTGGCTCTACTTATAAAGCTAAGTATCCAGCGTTTGATGGAGCATTTGGATAATCTTCTTTTTAAGTCTGTTCGTGTGGTATTAAAGGGGTCTAAAGATGGGAATTTATTCATCTTAGCAAGTTCCCCTTAATACCTACAGCTTTTAGTTTTTCGATTAGAATGCAGAAATCTACCTCGTCAAACGCTTTTTCGAAATTTGTGTATATATTACGTCCACTTGAGTTGAGCACCGTCATTCATATCAGTAACAACAAAGTTGGTAAGCTCGGGAAGAACACGAAGCCGTGTTGAGAAGCGAGTATAGGTACAAAGATTAGTTGCAGCGTAAATATGACCGTATACAAGTTTCTCAAGCATCTTCCCAAAGTTGTTCAGCAATGATACTCTGTAATTTATATACCTCGGTATTTAGATACATCCAGCTTCGAAACCTTTTTATGGATCGGGACAATTTGAGCCTCACACCGTTGTCACGGGAACGTGCCCTCGTCGAGAGATGCTAGAAAATTATCTTGAGCAGTTAAAGTTGGTATGTTATTTTTGACTAAATGTTTGAAGTTAAAAATAAAAACACAACATACTTCGGCTAAGACGTGTATGGCTCAAAATGCTGTAAAAAATGGTGTCAACTATCACTCCCTTAAAGCTGTAATGTATGTACAGACGCCCCAGCACATCATGCTACTACGATCTGTCAAATTTCTTTAACAGATTTTCAACTTTATCGCTAAAGTATAATACTCAAAGTTGATTGGGAAAACCAGTTTCTGGTAGCTTGATGTGCTGGCGTCTCTACAAAATACTGCCACTGGCCATCTATTTCAAAGATAAGAAAAGAGATAGATAGTTTACGAGAAATTTCATAGTCAACCGTATATACATCCGTCCTCATAATTTCCGAAATGCTAGATGTATGATACTCATAGCTCAGACGTGCGGCTGGCGCGCCATTCACGCGTCACTCACACTTCCGACAGATATTGAGCCTTGTTCTCGATATATGTCCTCTGTTCCTTAAACAGCTATGTATATGTATGTAGGGTTGTAGATTCAGTAGCTATACTTAAATACATTCTTCATCCTAACTTAAGTAAGTTTTATTTAAAAAAAAAAAAACAACTTTTAAATAGACCCAAACTACTTGATATCATACTTCCTACTTATTAATATGTCGAATCCAGGTACATATGATTGTGATCAGATATACGTTGTGCCAAACATAGTGTCAGATATACAGCCGTGAGCGCAAAATTGGGATATGCGTAAACGAGAGAAATAGCTTCTTTAACTTCTACACAGTTTATTGTTACATAGTAAGTTACTAACACTCATCATCATCATCATCTGCCTAGCCTTTTCCCAACTATGTTGGGGTCAGCTTCCAGTCTAACCGGATGCAGCTGAATACCAGTATTTTACATGGAGCGACTGCCTATCTGACCTCCACAACCCAGTGTTACTGGGTAATACGATACCCCTGGTAAAACTGGTTGTCAGACTTTCGGGCTACTGACGACCCGTAACGACTGTCAAAGTTCCTAAAATGACAGCCGGGACCAAGGGCAACAGCAGTAAGTTACTAACACTACTGTACTAATTAATACTCTGAACTTAAAAACACTGAGCAGTTCCTAGGCCAGTATGTGTCGCGACCACGTCTCAACGATCACTGTCGCTCCTTCGTCCCTATGGGACACCACACCATACTCAATCCTAGACTCCGCAACAGTACACAAAGCGGCTTGTCTCATTTTAAGTGCATAATCATGAAAGATCCGGCAAATATACAACGTGTAACGTTAAATGCGCAAAACCTCAGACACCCCAACTGATTTTTAATTCAATTGACCTATTTCAAAGACAAAATAAGTCATTAAAAAAATTGTAAAGGTTTTATGTGCTGTTTTAGTTTTACTGGCCATTCTGTTCGTTTCTTGCGTCTGCGACGACACTTTAAATCGAGGGAGGAGTCGTCACCGGACCGCTGCGCCGCGCTGACATTGGGTTGCTTGACCTATTAATAAATAGACACGGCAACGTTTTTAATGAAGACTTTTTGAAAAATGTGACCTATATTAAAAAGTGGTTCAATTAATTCTGCTCTTTATTCTGATCAAACTATTTTCAGGTTTTGCGCATTTAACGTTACACGTTGTATAAAGGACATTGCTCTGCGCCCATACATTGTTCACCTTGGAGCCAAGAGCGTCGTAAAATTATGTGTTGTATTGTCGATCATTACTAAACTCCTATAAGATCTTATTTTTATAGCGGACTAGCTGCAGAATAGATAATATTTTAAAAAAAAGTATCAGATTTTGAGGTTATAATCGGACCATAAATAAGATATAGTTTTTCATAGCTCCGAGTGATTTTTAGGAAACTGAAAAAAAATTATCATAATACATTTAGCTATTTTTAGTACCTACCTAGATAATTCGGTACCTTTGCAATTTTTTTCTAAAGCCTAATCCCTAATCTTTTTCGGCACGACATGAAGTTTGGCAAAGATAGCTGCGATTAATGTTATTAGTCGCATAAAATACTTTATAATGTTCATTTGGGCATGCAGTTAGTCCGAGTTACAAAAGTATTTGCAACTAATATAATAAAATAGACAATTAATTAACGTGTATGCCCGATACTTGTGTTGCACAGGACGAATCGGGACAAAATCCTTTGGATGGTTAACACGCAATTGGTTACTTTAAAGGCTGATCGGATAAAGATACACTTAAGCACACACATAGATTTTAACCTGGATCAAATTATCGGCTATGATAATCGTATACTTTTCTCCAGTCACATGCGCGTAATAGTTTTCCTATTTTTGTCACAATATAATTTAAACGAAGAAAGAACGAAGACGAGAAGAACGGGCAAGAAACTCCATGGACACTCCATGGAGTTTCTTACCCGTTCTTCTCCACACCAACTTACTGCGCTCTGGAATGGTCAAATAACGTCATATTTTTGACTGGCCGCGTACTTGACAATTAGAAACTGCCTATGTTTAGTTTGAGTTAGAATGAAAGTGATATCGCGATGGACTTCTAGTTCCTAAATCTCTGTTGTACCTATGTTTTTCTGTAAAAAATTTGTGCGAACGTATTTGATTAGTATGGAAGTCGAGATCTCCATATGTTACTGTGGCGTGCTTGAATTTGGCAGTTCTATTTCCTCTTCACTCAGTCACAGCTCCGGCGTGCATTGGAAAAGACCGAAAACCGTACTGCGTAACAGTCACAAAGGCGAGCTCACATTTTGGTATGTACATACCACAAAAATATTCGCTGCTTTCATCTAGGTAGGTAGGGTTACACCATATGGTTATTGGGTTTATAATGAACGAAGACTTATTTATCGATTAAACTAAAACACTAAACTTACCATATTGTAATTTAATGTAATTCCTTTATTATACCAGATATCTGCCACACTGAGTCTTACCTACATCTCTTATACAATTTTCCTGACGCAGATCTGCTGTAAGTAATTCCGTTAAAATAACTCTTTGTGGTTTTCTCTCTTTCTGTAAACATTTTTAACGTTCAAGTGTTTTGCGTGTACGGTAAGGAAATTCACTCTCATCATCATTTTATAGGTAGGACTGGCGATATTGGTCTCATTAAACGTAAACAGAAAACTATCGTTCCTAGTACAGACGCCAGCACATCAAGCTACTACAATCTTTCAAATTTCTTTAATAGATTTTCAACTTTATCGCTAAAGCGTAAGGTTGATTGGGAAAATTTGACAGTTTCGGGTAGCTTTATGTGCTGGCGTACAGACGCCAGCACATAAAGCTACAGACACGCATTATACATTATCATAGTTACCATGTCACTTATTATTGCATAGATGGATGCCCTTACCCATTAAACGATAACCTTTCGTAGCTCCTTACATCACCGCCAGGAATGTAGATGATAGCTCCCACATCGTAGATAGGTAGGTAGATAGGTACGCTTCAATAAATATGATCCATTTTATAGGTACCTATTTCCTTGTTGTACCCAATACGCCTTCATCCAATTGAGCGATTAAAAGTTGATTGGTTAATTCATATCAGGCAATAAATCTACTAGGCCCTCATCGTACGAAGTAGATACGTTTTGTAACGACGGACACAATACAATCATCTGAAGTTGCTACACTCCGACCGACGAAAGAATGCGTTTCTGACACCTGTCAGTGCGGCAAGTCTAATGGCTAATAAAGATCAAATTCGCAAAACACGTATTCATTTGTATGAAACTTACCGGTGTCAAGAACACATTCTCTCGTCGGCCGCACTATAGGTTTTACTTCATTCTTGTTGACTAGTATTTCGTGACAAAAACGAACACTCTGTGACTATTCATTAAAAGTGGCAGGAGTCAAAAATCTTGTGTGTATTTTCTTCAGACTTGTTAATGTTTGCATAAACGTGGATGGGATTTTCAGTATTCAAGGAAAAAGTGATATCTTCTTGTTGTCTTCTTCTGAAAGAAGGAAGAAAACTTCAAATTTCGACTTCTGACATTCATACTCACTCTCTGATATTTGATACCCAGCCATCATAATCTATTACACCCGCAAACCCACCACTACCCGAACCACGACAGCTCATGAGCTCACTATCAGTCACAATTTAATTCCGAAGAGTAGTTCCCGTAACCAGCATTGTGTCACGTAACAGGGAACATGTTTACGCATTTGTCAAACTGTTCGCTGTTCGCTTGGAGGACGGACAGATGGACAAACCGCAACATTTCAGTTAGATCCCGCTGGAAACAGTGCGGTTAGTGTCATATGTGCGGTTATCTGCGTTAGTGTTGAGTATTGCTGCAGGAATTTGAGCTGCAGCTGGCAAATTTATTGATAAATTATTTGTTTTGTTTGGTACATAAATTGAAGAGACATCTAGATAATGGCAAACTGTAATGAGATTTGTAAGAGATGGCAGAGGAATTATAAAGCTTCCAATAATGTCTACTTTGTCAGAATTCAGTACTTTTGACTTGCTGGAATTTAATATTCTGACATCTCCAAAGGTTTGAAAATGTGTGTGTTGAAAAAACATCGACCGTCTGGTAATAAGGAACTCGCTTGTAGTGACTGCATGCTCTTCCCAATACCGGGGGTGTTACAGCCCTCATGCGTTCTCTTTATCTGGAAAAAAAATGCTCCATGTAGAGAGTAAAACGAGTTTTGAAGATGATTACTCCATATTTTCTAAAATCTCTTCAGTTTACTGTTAGACTAAAATCTCTTAATCATAGCCAGAATTCACATCTTCAGCACAACACACCAAAAACCCCATCTGCCATCAAACTTCTCAGAAAAATCCAATAACAACTCCCCTTACATCAAATTTAGTACCTCAAGATGCCACTTTTGCTCCCAATAAGCCAGTAACCAGTTATTACACATTTTCTAAGAGTAAATTGAAAAATGATTCATAGAGCACGAACATTCGACCTTCATACTCCATGGAGTGCATCATGGTCTGAAAATAATTCAGCTGTTACACAATGACCTCGCTTTAAATAAAATTACTTTTAGTTTACGACACTGCTCTTTGCCTAGTTATGCTTTAATGCTGTACTGAAAATTGGAGATCCAGTGTTTGGTAATTATTATAGTTCTACATCTAGAAGTTACATGATAAGTACCATAGTTGCTCTGAAAATATGCCAAACAGATGAATATTATTGAATAAAAAAATAACACATTAAAAACTAATAATACCTACAAAAATGAATATTCTACCCATCTATTAAGTTCTAATTTTATTGTACATATGTATGGATAAATAACGATTTACACTAGGTTCTAAATTAAATGACTAACTAACTATACAAATAAATACAAAAACAAAAGGATTAAGAATCTTATCATCAACACATTTTGCGATGGCTAAAATCAGATGTTACAATCCACCAAAACATTAATTAATATGATCGCTACACCAAAATATCAGAAATCGGATGTTTCATTAAATTGATTTAATTAAACCGATAATTCTACTCGATACTACAAAGCATCCATCCCTAAATAGGTTAATTGATTTTCGTTCAAATCGAGTTCCGTTTTACAGCATCTGTCGACTAAGTATAGATTATTTTATGAACTTCTTTATGGGGTATTTAAAAGATCCCGAAGACTGTTCATAAAACTAAATTTATACCTCCGAACTTGTTAGGAGTGATTAAGTAACGAACCGTTCGATAGATGTATCTTATTCCCCTATTCCAATATCGGAAGCCCGCAACTGCGGCTGCCGAACCAAACAACGTAATTACTCACTTTCAAACTACTAAACTGCTTCCCGTAATTTGTTATGTCATTCAACATGTACATACTACCGTATTATTAAGTCAAACCGTCTCACCTAATCTTGTTACTCATTTAATTTTATTTGTTACAGGCTCAAATCCCGACGCTCAAGCTTCCAGCGCAAAATTGACTGAATATAACGAAATTGTGATATAAAAATGTCTACGGGCTTCCACTTTACGCTTTAATATTTTGTACGGCATGAAGAGAAGTTGGCAATCCATTGACAGTTAGGTTGGAAGTGAAGTTGTGTATTGTGAATTTGTGAAGCAATGGAGTGAAAAGAAGGCGATGACTGCTCGGGAGGTGGAGCTGGCAGGCGGCGCGCCATGGGGCTTCCGCATGCACGGCGGCACCGATCAAAACCAACCACTCAGGATCTCAAGGGTACGTTCAACAAAATGCTTTCTACGTTATACTGAACATACTTTCACGCAAACGAGCGCGATGTTTACAATCTACGCTCGAAATATTAAACGTTGCTGCGGCTTCCACTTTAGCACACACGGCTCCAGT